>OY757908.1:90102045-90157045 GCA_963585895.1 Sepioteuthis lessoniana
GATTGGTCTGTTACTCTTGGTGTCACTGCATCAAGCTTGCTGGTCTGCTATGTTGAGTAATGGCTGCATAAGGCTATTTGGTCTGGAACTGGCTGGTCCTCTATGCCAGATTGGCGAGAAAGGCTTTCTTACTCTGAAAAGAGCAGTTAAAAATAGCTGGACTGCTAGGTTCACTGGGTGTCTCTGGGAAAACCAAAGTGGTGGTGTCTGATTATATGGAACCCAGGAGGTCATACCAATGAAAGGAAAAGTTAAAATGGGCTACCCACTTTAATCCTTTTGCCTTGGGCCAAGTTCATTGTCTTTCTACCCACTATTATCTTTGACAGCTGCTTTTATTGTGAAACTGGTTGCTTCTCTGCTGCATTCAAATACTTAAGATTTTGTCAGGAATACTTCTCTTTAATTTCTGTTGTATAATAAAACTGGTTATTATATAACCATGAGAATATAATAAATATTACATGTTATATACAGCAGTCAAAAAATATCTCTGAAACAACTCACAGAATTAATGATCTTGGGGATAGTTTTCAGTTTGTGATGGAAAATTCTCTTGGCTGACATGAGTGATTATGATGCCCAAGGAATCTTGATGTAAGTTGCTAGTATCTATAATATAGGTGAGTAACCACTTAGAAAAACAAAACCATAATAAAAAGCTTTTACACTCATTATCATTTTTGACAGATACTAAATCATAGATAATATAATGCTCTATGATTTCCCTATAATCCTAATGATTATGAGCAGAGATTCTAATCCTTACGAACTGAATGTGAAAATATTAAAAAATTGAACAATTTCCCAAGGGGAAATAATCCTGAAATCAGAAATTCAGATAGAAACAAGACTACTGTTATATCTAAAAGAATATAGGAAAAATGTTTGTTTCCTTCAATTCCTCAAATGATAAATTACTGGGAATTTATTTCTGAATATCTTTCCTGTTTTTGCTGTTGTTATTGCTGTCAATAGCTTTAGGTTTAAAAATTAAACCCTTCATCCTATGCAACCTTTCAAGTTATGCCATAAAATTTGAATTCTATAACCACTATGGTAATATCTACACAGAGACCTATATTAACACCATGGGGTCACCTCTAGGACTTATCTTTCCTAATTATCATATGGTCCATCTTGAAAATGCATTCTTTAACAATTTTGCAAATGGTTGATATCAGTGATAATATATTGATATTTGGTTAAAATCTCAATGAAATAGAAAACCTAAAAGAAATCTTTGATAATAAATACATCTTTCATTCCACTTTTGACCTCAATATTAACAATAAGACTACCTTCCTTAATCTCATATTAGATTCTAATAATCAGGGTTTCTTTACTTCCATTTTCAAAATCTCTACAAACATTAACTCTTCCTCCTTAAATATTATAGTGAATGGCTACTAAGATACAAAAAGTATGCCATTAAGAAAAACTTCCTTGATTTTGCCAAACTAATTTCCTCTTTAAATTCATTATTCAACAAAGAATAAAGTAACATTAAACCCTAATTAATAATGGATTTTCAAACTCTTTTGTTGATGAATAAATAAATAAAAATAGCCTTAAAGTCTTTTAGAAAAAAACAAAAATTAAAAAATCATTAACCTTTTCTACAGTAACTAAATGCCTTTTTATTATAAATGGAATGAAATAAAGTTAAAAAAAATATAATGTATATTACCTATTTATTGTAGCAAATACTATAGAAAATTTAAAACAATTAACCTTATCATTTCTCATACACTGGCCCCTCTATAAACTGTTCATATAAAACCAATACTATTAATGAATTTGTGTGCCCTTTGGGAAATTGCATCTCCAATAATAAAAAAAATGTAATTTGTGTATTGGTCACATTAACACTACTTTACATCCATAAGCTAATATACTTCTGATCAAATCTTACAACTATGAGTACACAGATTTATCAACATATCACAAAGCCTACTAATACTCAACAGCTAATAGCTAATATCAGACAAATTTTCTATCTCAACAAATGAAAAAAAAAAACCCTAACAACTTGAAATCATCCTTTCACAAAATAAAACAACCTACAGTAAACAAAGTACCTTTCTCCCAAAGAGTTGGAATCATAATATACATATAACACCTGGCAACATTTTACATTTCAGGTGATGTCAAATCTTGTGATTCCCAAGGGAGTGTTTTTTGATTATATTTAGCATTCCAATTTTAAGCCATTTACATATGATTTCATTCGTGCATGATTAAAACATTCATTTAAAAATCCACCATGTTTCTTGATGAAACCACAATTTCCTATAATCCAAACAAAACAAATACAACTTATCTTCTTTGAAAAGAACCAACAATGGCACACAAATAAAATGACACTTTCTATTCAGCCTTGAATCCTATTTTCACCATTTTAATTACCAACTGGAAAAACTGAATAAAAACAATCCCTATCCATAATATTTACAAAACAGGTCAAGAGGATTTTCAGCATATATATATATATATATATATATATATATATATATATATATATATATATAAAATGCATGCTCATAAAGAATTGATATTTGAATAAATATAAAAGGTATGCATTTTTATAGTAAATCATCTGCGATGCATTTTAATAGCAATGGCATATTCAGTGAAGAGTGAGTTTTATAATGTTCTAATATCATAATTGAATGTTATGAATAAATAATCTCTGACAAACATAGAAATAGCTATTGCATTAATAAAGTTAACATTATTTTCAGTTATGTTATCATTTTCATTTTTATTTACTTCATATTGAAGACTTTCCCAGTGTTTTTTTAAATGTTGTCCTTATGATTTTTGCTATATGTGCACATGCAAATAGCTGAACATTCATTTTTCATTTGTTTGGTTGTTTTCTTAATTGCAGGAAATAGGAGCTATGCCCACAGGTCGAAAAGGGAAGCGAACTGCCCTGTTGTATCCTGACTGCCACATTGAGGTGTCTATGATATCCTCAAATTCTGAAGTAGTAAATGGCTGGAACAAGGAAGATAATGTGCAGAATGAGGAAGCAACAGGTATAAAACAATTCTTCTCATTCAGATCCCAACCAACACTTTGGATATAAATATACTTGCATAAGATAATTGTTTAAAAAAAGAATATTTCTGCATTTTTATATTTATTTACACAACACCTCCATCACAAGCAGGATGTGACATAAGATTAATTTTTTAGCAGAGTAAAACTGGTTTAAATTCAGAGTTTTCCTTTTCCTAGGGTGGTTGCCTAACCAAGGCTAAAGTAACCTGTCTGCTCTGCAATTTACCCATAGATGGGGGGAGAAGGGATGGATTCAGGCCTTTTCCAAGCTGTCTGCATATCTGTGTGCAGATTAAGACAGGATATAAATGGATGAAAGTAGTTAATAAATATATTAATACTATCATAACTACTTACCTCCCTTCATTGTCACAATTTGGCATATGTCATCCTGAGAGGGAGAAATAAGAGACAAACTGAGAGAAACCTACCTTTCCCCACTGATGCATGCATACTTTTGCTACATAGGTCAGCAGATGAACCAGGGTAGAAAATTAATTTTTAACACTCCCGCTTGTGATTACTTCACCACATCTGTACCAGTCAACCATTCTCTATCATGTTCTATCACTTTCACAGAAACGCTACAGCAATATTGAAATTGAAACAAATTACTACATTTTTCCCCCATAAAATGTAACTCTGCTTTAAAAAGATACATCAAATTTCCATGATGAAATATCACAGAGATGCTGTTAAAGATTGTGCAATGCAGTGAAAATCTAACTATCAACATTTATAAACAAGTCTGCAAGATTTTCTATTGCTTAAATACTAAAAATCATTTTATCATATATTAAAGTAGAAGTTGTATAATTCAGCTTTGAAGAAAAGTGATTAAAAGAAAAATTAGATCTGCAAAAATATTGTTTATCATGTTTAATTTATGCAGTTTATTTTGTTATAAACTGAATGAATTATTTATATTTATATAGATAACAAAATAGTTATGATTATTCATTTATATTTATATAAAATATAAATGAATAATTATAAATATTTTGTTATCTATATAAATATAAATAATTTATTCAGTTTATTTTGTTATCAATATAAATGTAAATAAATATAATAAATAATATTGTTGGGAAAATGTGTATCAAAAAGGTTGTCAGTAAATCCATATATATGAATGGAATGAAACAATAAGATTATTAATTCAATAAGTCGAAAATAAAGCCAGGAGAGGAGATCAGTGCTGCTCAGCAATAGAAACTACAGAATCCCCTCCAAAAGAATCATAGTTTTAAGGAATTTACATTTCTTTATACATCACACCTTTGATCACAGTAATCAGTGATGAACCATAGATACAATAAAGCTATGAATTATACACTTTATGATAGAAACAAAACTTGCCCTTGACATATATGATAATGAATAACCAATACTCACAGTATTGGCATGTGCAATTTATTGAGCATATGGACAACAATTTAATTTTTGTTCTGACATGATTTGTTCATTGCAATAATGAAATATTTTGAGCATAAGATGTGTCAGAATTTAGAATTGTAAAACTTTCGGAAAATCTTCACAGTATAAAGTCAACCACAGAGAAGATGGAATTAAAGGCATAAAATATTTTGATATTTCATTTATAGCACATGAAGGCACTAATAGCCTCCAGTCAATTATAGGCAATAACTCTTATCATCTGCCATTTTGGATGATGAAAAAATAATCCTAAGTACAGCTATAAATGCCCACACTCATCTACATACATACATACATACATACATATGCACATATATAAAAGTGTGTGTGCATGTGTGTAAACTGATGTACCAATTCATATATTTAAAGTATGCATTTTTGCAAAAGTAAAAATACATGGATATATATAGAAATATATGTATATATCCATATGAGATTATATATTATATATATATATAGCTGAATAACAACAAAGTATATTCTCTATCTACATATATGTACACATATATATGTGTATGCAGATATACATAAACTCAATGAGTGTATTCTATTGATATAAATATTACGTCAGATCTATATATATTAAATGATCACAAATTTCTTACTTTTTGTGTCTCAAAGCAGTTATTACATTTATCAAATGAAATATATATGCAAATATAATGAGTATTATGTAATGGAGGTGGTATTTATTTGATTACAAGTGGTTTCGTGTTTATCATTTTTACATATTTTTCTCTGTCTCTGTCTGTGTCTCACCCTGTCTCTATATCTTTCTCTCTCAAACATACAAATATATATATATATATATATGTGTGTGTGTGTGTGTGTGTGTGTGTGTGTGTGTGTGTGTGTGTGTGTGTGTGTGTGTGTTAAGAAAAAGAAAGAAGGGTAACATCAAATGTAAGCCTATCAAATGATTTAAGAATATACCAGTATATATCTTTGTACTGATACATCTGTATTTTTAACAAACTTTCTGCAAAACCTGCATTACTTTCCTCTTTTTTTAATGCCAAACCCTTTAGAACTGGAAAACATAATTGTTATCCCCTGGAAATGCATGGGAAGCCAAGCAGGTGCCAAACTCTACACAAGGGTGAGAAGGAACTATACAGGGCAGGTGCATTTTGCCCCCTAAGGGTAATTCACATAACTGCAAAAGCAAAAAAAAAAGGAAATAACTATATTTCTATAGAATATGAGAGAAATAATGATAATAGTAGGAGTAATACTAATTCCTGGATCTTATTTTCTCTCTCTCTCTCTCTCTCTCTCTCTCTCTCTCTCTCTCTCTCTCTCTCTGACACACACACGCACACACACAAACATCTTATCTGTTCAATTTGGATCCCTGGTGCATCTTTTTATTTAATATCAGTTTCCATGATTTTGATTTCCAAGCTCTCAAAAATATTGTAGAAATTTGTTCATTCATTTTAATTGTTAGAATGGCAAACACAGATGACTGAGGTGTAATATTACTGTTTTAATAATCTATCTATCTATCTATCTATCTATCTATCTCCTGTCCAAAGTTATTAAGCAGATCCCATAAATTTTAATAATTCAAATTTGGTCAGAAGAAAATTGTCAAATATTAAACTATCAATTTAAAAGTCAAAACAAAATGTGACTTAAAATTTTCGGTGATGTTAATATTGAAATTATTTGATGTATTCTAAAAACCAAATAAATACATTTTACTTAAATAAAAGGTCATAATATCATCAAAATTTGATCAACACCTATGAAATAATAAACAGCAAATACATATGATAAGTCCTTGAATCTTTCACTTTTTAAAACAGTCACTCTTCTCAATAACAACCAGTACTCTATTATCAATTGATTTTGTTCAGTTTATTTTTACTCCAGTAGTTATATTTTCCAATGTGGTAATTTTACTTAGTTCCCATAGGTCTGATCTGCTTTTATATTGTTTACCATCTTCATATAATTTCATCTTCAGAATTGACCATAGATCTTTGATTGGATTCAGATTAGAACATGATGGTGGCCATTCCATTATCTTCTCTTCTGTAAATCTTTTATGCTCAAAGAATTCATGTGTAAACTTAGATACCTGAAAAAGAGCACAGTTATGCATAAATACACACTACTTGTGTGTATTTATACCCATAAAATTGTAATAGTTAACACTATTCAGTTTGACTTTTTCATTGACTTTGAGTGGTTCAATAATTGTTTAGTAAAATATTTCAACCCATATCATTCCCCTATTGTCTGGCCCAGTTGGCTAGGGCTGTAAAATATACTGACTGCTTCTCTGCAGAGGGGTAAGACTTCCCCAATGCCTGTCCTGGATATGACACTAAACAATTTGATAGTCAGGCTCCAGTAATACTGGAGCTTTGGAAAATGCAGTGTACCTCTTCATTGTCTTCGATCCCAGGTCAACTCTGGCCCAGAGTGGTAGCCCCTGATAAGGTCCTATCTATAGGTTAAATAGAACAAAACATGTACTAATGCTAAACTGAATTGCTTGAAACAGAACTGTTTTTACATTTAAATGTGTGTAAACAAAAAAAATGTACTTATCCAAAACTGAAGTGTTTGAAATAGAAATGTTTTCGATATTTAAACTGTAAACTTATGCTAAATTGAGTTGTTTGAAATAGAACTATTTATATGCATAAAAATGGATTTGGCATTAAATAATCTACAATGATTGATATGTCATAAAACCAAACCAAACCAATAATGTCTAAATTTGATGCAATCATAAATAAAATTCACCATTATGGGGCTGTGAAAGTTTGGTGGTCAGTTTCATTGTTGCTGTTTATGGGGATGACTCTGTGTTTTTGTATCTGACTCCTTTGTTCTTCTTCTTATCCTATTAACTTGTTTAAAATAGAATTACTTGATCATTTAACTGTGTGTAAATAAATGACTAATGTTTAATTGAATTGTTAGTGTTAAATGGCAATATTTGAAAACATTTAACTGTTTGCAAACAAATAATTCATAGTTAATAGAATTATTTGTATTTGATAAAAATAAGTTAAACCATTCAACTGTGTGCAAAAAAAGAGCTTGTTTAACTATGTTATTTACAAAATGTGTTTAGCAATCATATATTTAATATATATGTATAAAAAGGATTTGGTATTGAATAATCTACAATGGTTGATATGCCATTAAAATAAACCAAACCAAAGAAACTACTTATGTCTTCTTGTTGCCTTCTTTTAGCCACAGGCATATCTGAATTGGATAAAATCCATCATTTGGTCCATATGTCAGGTTCATCAAATGTCACTTGGGATTTGTCTGTGAAAATTACATTAGAAAAGCTAATTTTAATGTATTTCTTGGCCCAATTCTGATGCTATTAAATATTTGCTTGAATGAGAGAAGGCTGTTTAGGAGATTTTTTTACAGATCTCAAGTCATAAAACATTTTAGACATTTTGTCCTTCTTGAATCCCTCAGTTGCAGCCTTTTCAAAGATTTGAGTGATGGTCAAAAGAGTTTTTTTTTCTCTATAATTCATTTTAGTTTACAATCATCTCAAGGAAGCAAGTTCTTAAAGCTTTTTTCTTTGCTTTGAGTTCTCAATTTGTTATATTTTCAATAACCTTCTTTATTCTTCAATGATCTCTACAAAACTTCTTTGATATCTTCAAAGTGGATATGCTCTCACTCACTAGCTTTGTAATTTTCTGGTTTTCAGCAGTTGTAAGATTATTCCTTTTACCCATGTTTTAATATATATTCTAGATCCCCCCAGTTTTTTATTTGATTTCAGAGGTTTTAAGCTAATATTAGTTTAATCTGCCTCCTAATTTCAGTCTATTTTTGTAAATTCTAAATATCTCAATACCACAATGACAAGGTTTTTTCAAAACTTCACCATCTATAGGAAAAATAATATTAAAAGAATTCAAAATTCACATTCAAGATTAACTCCCTTTTCTCTAAACATTCAAAGCAATAGAACATCACAAATCCATTTCTCAAACCACGAAATGCCATTTACTTTTCAAAAAAATTCCATCACATGACGCAATTGGAACATATCAACCTGTATTAATCCATTTTTTCACATAACAAGATCTACAAGCCCTAATGAAGACATCTAATTGCCTCAAAATTTATCTATCATAATTATTTCTCATACTAAAACAATTTCAATAAAAAAACTTATGCATTCAAAAAAAGATTGAAGTCAAAATGCGTTGGCAAATAAACAAACCATCAAACATATTTTTCTGTTGTTTTACTTTTTCTACATACATTCTGTCAGATTCAACAAATTTCTTCCCATATATATATGTGTGTGTGTGTGTTATAATATGTGCATGGCAAGGCAGGAAAGAAACAAAGAGATGATTAGGAGTAAAGAAATGACTTACAAACAACAAGGGTTAAAAACAAGAAGAAAGGTTTATTCATGAATGAAATAAAAAAGGGTAATATGTATAGAAGAAGATCTGTTTGACAAAGGGTTCTGTTTCTTTTGTAGTTATGCTTGTTGAGACATACAGTAGTTGAAGGAAGGATAAGTTTGATGCACAGGGCTTTGACTGAGCAGGTGGAGCATGGAAGTATTTGAAGATATGGCTTGTTTCCTTTATGCTTCATGGATGGTATGGAAAAGCATTCCTTCGTTGGGCCTGCTGGTACAGGATAACAGCTGAGAGGTTGATATACAGCACTAGTGTGATGGATAACAATATAGTCTTTTGGGCTGCCCAAGGGAAGAGAGGATATGGCTGTGAGGGTCCCTTCACAGCATTTATTTGTGGATAAATGCCAAGAGGTTGATATACGACATTGATGTGGTAGATAACAACATTGGGTCATGGTTATTGCATGTGGGAAGAGAGAATATGGCTGTTAGGGTCCTAGCTGTATAGATTTACAGTAGATAACAAGCCTATGGATATCTAGGTTTGCACACTTGTGCAGTCAGGACTTCTGTGGAGCTCTGTCTGAGGATGAGTTATGAAGCTGATAATTGTCAAGTTCAGAAATTGCTGGCTGCTTCAGTAAGTGTTTGTTGGTCCATTGGTGGGATTTGCTGAACACTCATATATAGAAAGGTTTATCTAAATGCACGGCCAATAGCCCAGTGTGTTTGTTATGTCCAGGGCTCAGTACATGCTGATTGCCAAGGGCCAACAGGGAGAACCTTGGATTCCAGTGCATATTTATATGCCTTAGGACTCCTGCTTGAATTGTGTCCTCATTGGTCAAAGAGGGTCTCATGGTCTGCTCCCACATCACATCTGTAGGGTAAGCAGTTAGCCAGTGCTAAGTGTTGATGTGTCCCATCCTTTTTTTTACCTTGAGACAAAGAGTCATGAATCACAGCAAAATTTTACATGGAGTATAACACACACACACACACACACATATTTATATATATATATATATATATATATATATATATATATATATATATATATATATATGAAATAAAGATTGAACAACAACTAATGAAAAAAGTTTTTGCATGAAAAAAGTGCTTGATGTTATTATAGCAGAGCAGGAATAAAACCTTTAAATAAGTCTGTTACTTAATTTTTATGTAAACTTAACAAAGGTTTTGTGCCCATAAATCTTATATACACACACACACACACACACACACACACACACACATATATATATATATATATATACTAGTTATACCAGTTGAAATTCCATGAGATACATATGTAATAATTGTATGAATTCAATCTACATTCTGAGATAAGTTTTCAATTTCTATTTTAAAATTTGGTGAATCAATAACCACACATATACTTAACAAAATAAATAAAATATGATTGTACATAACAAAAAACAAGTTTTTTTTATTATTCTCAGATTATATTTAATCTATAAGATTATATTTTATCTACCCCTTCACTGTCTTCTTTCTTTTTATACATTTCTTTTTTTAACTTTATTTCAGTTTATTCCTTTCTTTCTTTTTTTTTTGCATTCACCATTTTCAATGTGTCTTTTTTCTTTATCTTCTTTTGTTTTGTTTTTCTTCTTCATGCTTCTTTTTGTTTCTTAACATTTTTTAAAATGTTTTATGGCTTTTTCTTTGCATTCTTTTTAGATTTCTTCTAACGACTTCATTCTTAAATTCTCACTTTCTTTCACACTCATTCTCATTCAAACTTTTTTTATTTAGTCTTCTTTTAGCCTTCCCTCTGCTCTACTTCTTTTTCTTCTTCTTGCACCAGACATTGCTTGAAGCATGCTCACACTGACACTCTGAATCTGAAGTGTTTATTATTAAGCAAGAATTTGAAAATGTCAGTGATCATTACTTCCTTAAGACAGCTTGTGCACTTTATAGGCACCATATTCAGCTTCTAAAATGAAAGAAAAATAGAAAGAAATTAATAAAAAAAAAAAGCTGGAGGCTATTGCATGGTTCCAAAAATCATTTCTTCACAATGGACAGAAATAAATCCTTCTACCTTGGCTTTAGGCCTTCAAGAACAAGCATAAAGAATGCCCTTTTCATTCATTGCTCACGAAATCAAATATAATTCCTCTTCTCATCTTCCATAATTTGTTTGAAGCTTTTCAAGTCATGAGCAAGGATAAATGTTGATGTCTTTATTAAAGAACAGTCAGCTTGAGTATAAATTAGTTTAAGGTTAAATTTTTTGTTTAAAATAAAACAACTTTAACATTTATAAAGGCATGTAGGCAAAATAAAAATAGTTTTTATATTTAGAATTGAAAACCAAAACTTCATGCTGGATCGTAACCTAGTTCTAATGAAAGACTTACCTACAAAGAGTATTTGATCCAGATTAGAAATCACGGATTTGAACTATGTATAGCTATACAATCATACCATAAGGAAGATATGTAAGAGAAAATCAATTATTCATTCTTGTCTTTAAATTCATTTATTTTACTTTTTATTGCAGCAATAAACATAGGCTTTATGTCAAAAAATATTTTGGGGGAGAACTTGATAAACATTATTGAGAAGTTGAAGCTTACAACATCTCAAACTACAAATGTAAACACAATATTATTTTTTAAGCTTTGATTTTCTGAAGAAAAGGGAAAAATATCATATAGAAAAGGTTATAACTTTAGTTTCTGGCTTGGAAGTCTTCAACAAGATGTGTGAGATGATCATGAGTTAAGAGAGAAAGGATTTGGAATTTAGTTAGATTCTAAAAGTCTGTTTGGATCCAGACTCAAAGAGAAGCAATTGAGAACAAGCTTTGAAACAGTAAAGTCAAGTAGTTCTAGATTTTCTATAATCATTTGTGTGTAAAATACATTATTTTTCCAGATTTTTCAACCCAAAGTCATGGGTACATATTAAACATAAGAAGCAATCACATGCTGTATCATATTCGGGACTTTGCCCTGTTGGCTGGGGCTGTAGAATACCCCGACAGCTTCTCTACAGAGGGGTAAGACCCCCCGCCGAACGAGTGTCCTGCATATGACACTAAACAATCTGATGGTAAGGTTTCAGTAATGCTGGAGCTTTGGGAAATGCTGAATACGCCTTCATTGTCATCACTCCCAGATCCACTCTGGCCCAGAGTGGTAGTACCTGATAGGGTCCAATAAATGGATCAAATAGAACTAAACAGTGTACTTATGCTAAACTGACTTATTTGAAATGAGACTGTTTTGACATTTAAACTGCATACTTATGCTAAACTGATTTGTTTGAAATGGAACTGCTTTTGACATTGAAACTATTCTTATGCTTAACTGAATTGTTTGAAATTGAACTGTTTGATATTTAACTACGGGTAAACAAAAATACTTACACTAAACTGAAATGTTTGAAACAGAACTGAATAGCTTGGAATAGAAATGTTTTTGATTATCAAACTGTGTACTTGTGGTAAACTGGATTGTTCAAAATAGAACTGTTCATTTGTATAAAAATGGATTTGGAATTAAATAACCTACAAAGGTTGATATGCCGAAAAATACTAAACAAATAAATATTCAGAACTGATTGAGTAAATGTAAATTATATCTAGAGTCCAAACTAATGGGTTTTATGCCATTACAGAGAAATATCAACTGGGATGTATGTTTGTTTATAATATTGTTCTCCAAATATGAGCTTATTTTTGCCCCATTTGTTTCAGTTTTGTGTGAAAATTTGCATGCATTTGTCCTAAATTCTATGTTTCAAAACATAATGTAAACTATATAAGTTCTTGTTTTTAGTCAATATGAACTGATAAAAACCAAGTATTTCATTTCTTTTTCAGATCAGTACAGTTCCCATTATTCTCTTGCTCATACATCACAAACAGACTTGAACACATTCATGAAGCCCACAAAACAAAGATTTTCCTGTCCTGTAGACACCAGAATGTCTCCCAGGTGTTTACTGAAGCCAACCCCTGGAAACACTGCTCTCCCTAATGCCACTCCAGAGGGCAGACAGTGGCCTGGCTTGAAACCTTCCAAACCCTGGACTCTACCAGAAGGTAGAAGACCTGCTTTTGACTTTCCACCATTGCCAATAGGCACAGTCCCTCAAGATGACATCCCAAGGAACCTTGACAACTTGGTGCAGTTGCCATCCTCAAAATACTATGTTTTGGAACCAAACCTGGAGCATTCTCCAACAAAAACAAACTCTGACTCTTCTGGAGATGGGGAGTGTTCCATTAGGTTACCTCCACCAAAGTATTATGTCCTCGAACCCAACTCAGACAGCCCTCAATCAATACAAAGCATCAATAATGCCGAAAAAGTAGAACATTCTGTCGCATTACCTTTACCAAAATATTATGTTCTTGAACCAGATACACAGGACCAAACAAAAATCTTACACATGCAAACCCAAGGATACACAGCATAATCTCTACCTGGGTCTATTTCATTGGAATGGTCATTTGATTCCATTGGAATGGTCATTCAAAATATTTTCATTTTACAGTACAGAGTTCAGTCACTCTTTGGTCTTTCAGGAGCAAAGTTGCGATTCCAGCTAAACATTCCGATTTTAGAATTTTAAACTTGGTAAATTTTTACAGAAGTACTTGGCAAAACAAAAAAAAAAGAAAGAAATATCTCACATGTTCATAATAAAAATATAGAATATTTCAAAAGAAAGTCACTTTAACAGTAAAATGAAACATTGTTGGTTAAAGTGAAGAGAAATGTAGATATGTTTTAAGATCAAAAAATGAAAATAAAACCAAAAAAGTCCCTCCTCCTTTGAATCTGCAGTGATATTTCATAGAGAAAGCAACAAAAAAAAAGTGGATGTGTGTATATTCCCATATAAAACAAAATGGCTACATTTGAAATGCTGTTGTATCTTAAGCCCTACCAACCAAATGATACAGTAAAAGGATTATCAACCATTATGTTAAACAGTTTCCCTTTCTTGTCTTCTGATGTAATCCTTCAAAATATTTGTATAAAAAAAAAAAGAAAAAATCCCTCAGTTAAAATGGTAAAAGAAGTTATGCAGACTTCAGTGAACACTGTTTGAACTGTCATGTATGTATATAAAATAACTTTAATGAGGGACAAATTATTCATAGTAAAACACATGAAAAGAAGCACAAAATTATTCAGCCTTCAGAAGACATACTGGAAAGGATCAACTGAATCTTTAATCCAAAGGACCCATTAAAATGATCCAAAAAGGATTTTTTTAAAATGAGGAATAACTCTGATGACTTAAACTTTCTTTTATTACCAAATACTGGAAATTTTGAGAGAGAAAAACAAAAAATAAAACGTCCATTTAAGGATATATATATATATATATATATATATATATATATATATATATATATATATATATATATATATATAAAGGATATATATCATATATATAAAAAATTTTTTTTTTTTCAACTGACCAGTTTAATTATCACACATCAACAGGATTAGAAATGCAGGTATGTTGAAATGTCTTTTATTTATATATTCATGCAATAGATTTAATAATAATAAAAAGTTGTCAACTTTGACAGAGGCCAGTTCAATATACAATGAAAATTTTGATTCTATGGAAATAATTTGAATTGAGGCTGTTGGTTAGGATGCATAATGACTTAAGAGTTAATGAACAAATTTTGGGAATGCGTCAATTGATAAAATCTTCATATTTTTAAATTCCCCTAAGACCTCTACAAAAAGAGGAGTCTTTTGTATGACACTAAACTACATCTGATTATAAGATTCTAGTTTAGAATATCTGATGAGAGTGGAGTACCTCTTTATTGCCATTACTCCCAGATCCACCCTGACCTCCAGTGGTAGTACCTGTTAGAGACTCATCTAAGGGTCAAATAGATCTATTTAAAAACCATTCATATTTGATAGTACTGTATACAAAAAACATTCTTAAGAACCTACTACACAAGAAATATGAATTTGAATGAACAATAAATGCAATTCCTTAATCTCTAGACATAAAATAAGCAAAGATGAGTTGATATGCTGTTAAAATTAAACCTGGTTATTAAGAAACAGGATGTGTCAGAGATAATAATAAAAAATAAACCATCAGCAAAAATTGAACTCATGTCTCTTTTTGCCTAGAGGAAGCTAGCTTGAATTCAAACTTTTCCTTCTACTAAACCAAGACCAAAGAAACCAGTCTGGCCTACTAGCTGGTTGGTGAATAGAATGGTTCATACTTTTTCAAGGATATTACTACTAAGTAGGACACAAACAACCTTGTTCATGATTTGAACTCTGCTTGCTAAGTTTAAATCATGCTTCGATAACCTGTTTTTTACACTCTGGCAGTGTTAATAACATATTTGATTTATTTTTGTTTTTTCATGAAGATTCTTCAGTCATTATTATTATTGAGTATTTTTCTTGTATCTTTTCAGTTTGAGTTGGTAAAAATATTACCAGGAGCTTATCTTTAATTATTGTTTTGATGATATACAGTTCCTTCTTGTCAAAGGAATATTAACTCAAGTGTGTTGCCATAGAAAGCAACTAAAATTCAAAAGGTTTTAAAAAATACAAGAAAAAATTGATAATGATAAATGTCTCTTAATTACCCTTCCATGATATGTCAAACTTAAGTGAAACCTTCATGTATATCAGATAAATAAGTCTTTATATCTTAAACTAATAAGGACACTCATCTTAGAAATCATTCAAAATCAAATACAACTATACTTTTAGCATCATCTAAGGATCATGCTGGGTCTTTCTTGGAAATTTTCGAGATCATCAGAGTTACTTCCAACACCTATTTCATCTCCAAATAATGTAACACATTGTATCAGCTTGTTAAGAATTGGTCAGGTTTTTGTTATTGTTATAGTCTCATAACATTTTTTAGGTTTTTGAGTAGCTCTATCAAGCAATTCCTCTTCTCTCAGAGCAATGAAAGGGTTACTTGGTAGTACCCATCTCTTCTCCAAGTGACAGTTGTACTAAGTTACAGTAAACCAATATCAAGGAAAGATCTCTGACCTAACTTAAGATTAGGTTTAACACAGCTTAAATTCAGGGATTGGGGGGTGTCCTCATGGTGTAATGGTTAAAGCGATGGACTGCGGAATCATTGTAAGCGAGTTCGTACTCCAGTTGCGTTATTACGTTTACTTTCAGGCAAATACCCTTAGGAAAGGTATGAACCCCCTTATCCTCCCAGCCATGGGTAAAATAGTACCACTATTGTTCTTCTAGGAGAATTGCTTTGGAATTAAATAACCTACAAAGGTTGACATGCCATTAAACAAAGAAACTAAACTAAATTCAGTGATTGGATGAGAACAGAAAGAGATGATGCGATTAATCCCTTTGTAATTGAATGTAGCAAACTAGCATAGAATGACAAACACTTGCAAGCAACATACGGAACCACTTGACAGCTGTTTTGACCTTATAAGGTCTCATCAGCAGTGTATACTGTGATCTCCCCCACTTGAGGTCGAACCAGCGACCACAGATCACATAGCTGACACTCTATCACTAAGCTACTGGTCCACATCGCACACAAGTGATGCCAAATTAACCAGTCATGGTGTTTGCTAAATTTTCTGATCATGGTAATTCATAATTTATAATATAATTCCTTTACTTGAAAAAGAAAATGTTATGCACAGAAAGAGTTTAAGACTAGGCATTTTTGGGTGGGAAAAGTGTTCCACTTGGAATTGTGCAAGAGATTGAATTTTGACTATACTACCAAATGGTATATGCACAAACCAGAATCTGTCCTAGAAAATGAGATGTATAAAATTTTCTGCGATTCTCAGAATACAAACAGATCACCTAATCTTAGTCAGATGACCTGACCTTGTGATAATTAACAAAAAAAAATTGTGGTCAAATGGATTTTGCTATTCTAACAGACCATAGAGTGAAAATTAAAAAAGGTGAAAAGACTGATAAATACTTAGACCTTGCCAGAGAACTAAAAATGCTGTGGAACATGCAGGTGGTGGTAATACCAATTGTTGTTGGTGTGCTTGGAAAGAGGATTGGAACAACTGGAAATCAGAGGAAGAATTGAAACCATTCAGACTACAACATTGTTGTAATTGGCCAGAATACTGGTCCTGGAGGCCTGAGGAGACTTGCAGTTACTGAGACTCCAGTGAAAGCCCACCAGCTAATGTTGGTTTGAAAAACTCACAAGAGCAAAATAATAATCATGATAATAGTAATAATATTGTGGGGTCCTAGATAGTCTCTAATTATATTCATGAAATAAACTTTGGACAAAATACTCAGAAAATAAAAATTCAAAGAGAGATGAAAATATCTTTGATATACAAGTTATCAAAACATCACAAGGAATCATACGATGCTTACAAAGCAAAAGTCTCTCTATGGCTTAATTCATTAAAAGAAAATTATTGGATTTCTTGGAGTGTTTAAAAACACTTCATATCTTTAAATTAACTTCAAGAATATTATTATCATTATTATCTATTCCTTTTCAAGTTTTTCATACCAGCATTAGCTGATGGTTTCTCACTAGAGTTTGAGTGATAGCAAGCCTTAAGTCTCCAGGACTCTTCTCAGTATTCTGGCTGATCTCAATAATGCTGTAGTTTGGATGGTCTCCACACATCTTCTTATTTCCAAGTCCTCCAGTCCCTGTTCCAATTATTTGGTGACTGTACCAAGAGCACCAATTACAATTAGTATCACTGCCACTTTCATGTTCCACAGTTTTTTCAATTCCCTGGCAAGGCCAAGGTACTTATTCTTCTTTTTTGCTTTCTTTCAATTTTACTCTGTAGTCAGCCAGGACAGCAAAGTCAACAATTCATTATTATTATTGCAATAATCATTTCACAAATAAACTTTTTTGTTCAGAACTATTTACGAGGGTCTTCTGAAAAAGTTCATAGGCTAACCAAGATACTCTCATGTAATATGACTAAATGATGTTTATTTTTCAATGCAATCTCCCTTGTGGTCAACACACTTCTTCCATCGGTGTTGCAGTGCTCGTATGCCATTTGTTGAAAAAGTTATCAACAGCAGATGTGAGGTCATCATATGAAATTCTAAACCAATGAACTTTTCAGTCTACCCTCGTAGGGGAAAGTCGTATCGTTAAAAAATACATTCTATAGAAATTTGTCTATGTTGTTTCGCGAAGCAGATGGAAGGGAGTTAACTCTGTTAAACCTTCACTAATCTGAACATTGGCAAAATGACTAACAGTTCACTCCTAAAGGGTTATGTGCTTTTTTATTTATACATTAAAAAATGATTGATAGATTTGATTGATTTAATGGCATAAAAAGAATCCTTTAGAAGGATCAACATTAATGTTAAAAAAAATGAATATAACAGTTATGAGACCATTATCCAAATAATTTATTAGTAACATTTTACTGTTAAAATTTTTTTTTTCTATGATTTGAGTTGATTGATATGATTTAATAATACAAAAAGCAATTTATCATTTACTGAACATATTCTATTATAATAAGGTTTAATTTATAGATTATTGATTTATAAACTGATTTATATTATTTTATTTGTTGGAAAAATTATTTATATCTATTTCAAGGGAAGATTATTAATGTTGTTCTGAATTTGTTTCATAAAATCTTTTTATTATCATGCAAGATTGTTCTATTAGTATAATACTATGTCATTATACACTGACTTTTTGGGACGTGTTTCCGTATTTCTGTAACATTCCAACATTCATCTGTTACTTTGGTAACTTTTCCAACATTCATCTGTTACTTTTGGTAACTTTTCATTATTTGATCAACTTGATTATGTTACTTATATTCTTCATCTTAAGGAATTTCAGATATTGTAACCATCAGTCTTCCTTACTGTTACCATTCTGCCTTCATGCTAAGCTGGAGTATACTTCTGCAAATTCAGGGACTGAACTTACAATTTCTTTTAAAGAAAATTAGCTTTATCAGTGTTTTTAAAAATGACAAGAACATGTCTTGACAGACAGTATATTTTTTTTTATTTTTGTTTCTTAGCCTTGACTTTAATCTATATTCTTGTGCATAAGAGCCACAGAATTTAGAGAGAGATAACTCTTGGTGCAATTATATCAGCAGGAATCAAGGAATTTTACTTAACAGCAAGTTTCTATGAATTCTTTATATGCACTTTTAAGGATTCTGATTATTTGTTGTGTAATTTTCATATTGTGTTTCAAGTCGTTCTCCAGGTTATTTGTGGTATCCCAAATAATTCTCCAAAGTCATCAAGTTTTCCCGCTCCCAATTTTTCTACTTCTTTTCTCTTCTATTTATTCATTCATCCCCATTCCAAAAAAATCATGAATAGGTCTGTGAGTGTTAATGTTAAATTGTTTCAGTAAAATTTACTTGTTTTTGGAAAGTGAAAAGATAATTGTACATTTATTTATTTTAGTGAAGTGGTTCTCTTTTAAATTATAAGCATTATAATCTCTGTAGGTTTGATGGGTATAAACCATCTCTGGAACTGTAAGCCGTAAGGTAATTTATGACAGAATAGTAAACATTATTTAGGAATGTCTAAGAAAGGCTTGTTGCCCATACCATGAATGAATAGGCTGGACCAAATGATCATTCAAATATTGACATCATTTATAAAGAAAATGTTTCATGGAATTTTAAACATGATCAAATATTCTGTTCTATGAAGAAGTATTCAAGTAGGGACTTGGGAAAACTGATGTCAAAATTATTATATCTACCAAAGCAGTAGCGATATAAAGACATGACCAGTTTTGAGTGGAGTGAGTAAATTATATATATATATATATATATATATATATATATATATATATATATATATATATATATATATATATATAAGGTTTGAAGTAAAATCCAACTGTTTGAGAAAAGAAAGATAACATAGAAAATTAGATTAATTTTGCTATCATTTCTGATGAAGCTATTCTTTTAGTGAAACATGTTTATTAGATTTCCTACAGTGTTATTTTTTGTTGTTTGTTTGTGTGCGCGTGTGTGTGTGTGTGTGTGTGTGTGTGTGTGTGTGTGTGGTGTTTAGAAAGGGAAGACACTTATACAATATCAACAAACAAAATCCATATAGTATATACAATATTTTTCCATTGATTACACAAATAAGGAACCTTCTGGTTTTTTCTCATTATGAGTTATTAAAACTTTATCTGATTCCACCAGAGTTTATATATATATATATATATATATATATATATATATATATATATATATATATAATTGGGTAGCCGTATATATGCATTGAGTCACTCAGTTTCTTTCACCATAAGGTGTTATACTTTACTTTTACTATTAAAACATGAAGATAGTAACCATAATAATGTGAAGTACTAGAAATATTATTAAATTGTTAAGAAGAAAATAATGGTCAATTTTTACATTTAAATGTGAAATAAAACTGCTCATTATTTTCCAAACAACCAAATATATCATAAAAATTAAAATTATGCTATTTTGCTCATTCAAAGTTATTTATAGCATCCCAATAATTCTAGTGTTATATATATACATGAGGTGTATCCAATAAAAAAGCCCCAACTTTTTCGAAAACAAATTCATTGCTTGACTTACAACTTGAGACTTATCACCTTCAAAATAATCCCATGCATTGTTAATTCCAGCATATTTTTTTCTGGTTTTAGAATGCATCCTGGGAATTGTTTTCAGAGATTGAGTGAGCAGGACATATAGTTCATTTTATTCTATCTCTTTTTTGGTGGATGTTCTTCCCAATTTCAAGTACCAATACCACTCATGATACTGGCCTGCTGCAACATTAAAAAAAATTCTACATCAATGTTTTTCCAGATGTGAAACAGAATTTTGTACTAACAAATTGCTTTTCATTGTTCAATTTTGAAAAAGAAAAATAACAAATGCATGACATGTACATTTATTCTAGAGTGATAATATCTATAATAACCAATGTGAGAACGTGTTGTGGTGAATTTTTTTATTCACTTTTTCTTAACAAAATGTCAAGGTCACAGCAACATAACATTTCAGTTGCAAGCGCACTTAAATGCCTCATTGGTATAGTATTCTAAAGAGATTTTTTTAAAATCCCAAACTACCTAGGAAGATAATAATTCAGGACTTTGAAAAAAAAAGCAATTTTATATTCACCTTTAGGTCTGACTCAAACCATCAAAATCCCCAAGATGTACACAAGTAATAAGCATGAACGTGTGTGTGCGTGTGTTGCTAGTCACATTTTAAGATAAAATCGTTGACAGTAGAGTTAGTTATTTTCTTCACTGAGTTGACGATAAATATTACCAACAAAAATTATGTTTTAAAATCTTTTGCTATTCTTTTAATGTAATTTAAATAAAATAGAGAAGTATGAAATATATTAAGTTGCTAAAATAATTGAGTTGTCTCCCTTGTATTTAATTCCGCGCTTTTTCTTAATGACATCCTTCAAAAGTCGGAAGACAATAGAACGAAGAAGTTTTATAAATCCAACCTCATTTCAATAGTTAAATAAAGAATTACATTAACTACCAAATCAAAAATTCTGTTAAGTTATATTTTTAATTTGTTAGAATGCTAGCATTAATATGGAAACCGTTCATAAACATGATAGGAGTAAAAGTGATGATGAGGAAATCTGAGAAACTATTTTAGGTATCATAAATAAATTTAAGAAGCTCAACATAATTAGATTTCTTAATTTGACCAGATTCTGATTCAACAACAAGATAATCAAGAATGACAATACTTTTCAAACAGACATTTTTTTTTTTGTATTTTTCCAATTTATTTTTGTATTTGTCATTTCTTAGAATCACAGATGTAACAGAATTTTGTTATATACTGTTACATTTAAGGTGTATTAAATTGTATCAAGAAAATTATTGGATTTTTTGCTAGTGAAGTCAGTGAAGGATAAGAGGTTTCTGCTGATAGGGTCAATTTATTTCCATCAATTTAGATTAAAGAAATGAAAAAGAATTCCTTATAGATAATTCAAGTTGAAGGTCTTAGAGATTTTTGAAGAAAGTTTCAATTTGTTTTCTTCAATTTAGATTAAAGAAATGAAAAAAGATCCTTACTAATGATAGCCCTAGATTTATGTGTTAGTGATTCCTGCTGACAAGGTCAATTGTTTTTTTGTCAAGTTAGATTAAAGAAATTTTTTAAAAATTAACTATTATAGATTATTTTTTCTCAAGGTATTTAGAGATTCCAGCAGACAGTATTAAGTTGTTTCAGTCAAGTTATATTTGTCTTGATTTATATTCATAAAAAAAAGACAAAAAAATCACATTTGTACTTCATCAGTTATGTTATTTCATTTATTTAAGATGATAATCATGTTATAATAAATAAGTTTTTTCAGGGCATGAAGATAATGAAAATATGAAATACCCTGAAGACACCTCATGATTAATCAACTTCCTTTATTGACAAGTCATTAGTGGATCTACTCATCAGGATGAGAAAATATCTACAGTTTCTTCATCAGTTAGTGTGAAAAGAAAAAAAAGAACATATTTTCGGCTGTAATTTCTAGAATATCTTATCTTCAATTACAAAATACATCATTTCTTTTCTGATCATTTTTAAAACACACTTGAATATTATAAACACTCACGATTATTTCTTTATACATAAATTATTTTTAAAGGTCATCTTCTGTGACCATTAGGCGTAATGTTAAGTCACTTCCTCATCATTTATTTCATAATTAATTTTAGATATTAATAGATAAGGAGAAAACTATAGAATTAGCAGTTGATAATCTCCTTTGAGAAATTATAATTATCTGAATGAGAACAAACAGATACCACATTATTTTCATTAGGTTTCAAATTGGATTGGAAATTGATTTATTCTCAAAGTTAGAGCGTTCTAAAGCTATTATGGTGATAAAATTCTCATTATAATGTGCCGTACATATCTTTATAATATGAATATACACCATAACTTGTATTTTCATTTTCGAAATGTGTGTGAATATTTCTTAATGTAGATGTCACTGATTTTCTGCTCAATTTTAATTCCTAAAGCTTAAATGAATTAGTAGGTAAGACAGCTAAAACATCATCTCTCTCTCTCTCTGATTTGGAAATAACAAGTTTTGTTACTTGATAGTATGTGTTATTTCTTGATTGCTGATGTTGTAAAAATATAAAGCATGGCCATTATTCCTTTGAAACTTTGTTTTTTTTTATAATGGATAATGAAACTTTAAAAAATATCTATTTTCTTAATAAAAATAGGCAAACTTGCACATTTTCATTTACATTAAGTCTGAATAAAACAAAATATGAATAAAAATTTATGTATATTTATGCTGAAGTAATACAAAAATAAACAAAACTGTTTGTTAAGTTCTAAAAAATTCTCAGCACTGAATCTACCTGAAATCTTATGAAAAAGAAATTAGTAAATTCAAAAATTTCATTACCTAGGTGACAAAAGCAAAGTTCTAATTAAAAAAATAGATCTTTTTCATTTACTTTAAATATAAGCAATTGGGAAATAATATTTTCTCTTTAGGAACAAGAAAAAGTCTTGTTATACAGTTACCTCTTGACACAACACTGAAGAATCATCGAAAATATTATTATTCACAGCTGATTATATACAACAGATGGAGTTAAACAAAATGAGTTAAATCCCCAAGACTTTTTCAAAATAATTTTAGATAATTTCAAAGAAGAATGATGAATATACCATTTTTCCACTTTTGGAATGTATTGTGAAAATTTTTTCGAGGGATAATGTGCAGGGCTTGTGGCACATTTTCTTCTATCTTTTATATCATTTTAAATTGATGATTTTTCAGGATGGATTTCAACTTTGGGAACAAAGGTTCAGCAAGATCCAACTTTAGAGAGTAGGGTGACTGAAAGATTAATGTTGTCTTGTGCTTCACCAAAAATTTTCAATGTGATCTTAATTTGTTGACAAGGAAGATCATTCAGATTTAGGATTGTCTTTGATGAATGTTCTCCCAAATCAATAGCACCACTCATGACATTACTTACAACTCTAAATGTATTTCCCATAGACTTTTAGCAGCATTGTAAAAATTTCCATAAAGGTTTTACCTCAAACAGAATTTCTCACAAAATTACTTCATTCTTCAGCTTGGAAAAAAACAAGTACATGCCAGCATATTAACCAACATGATATGATGCAATGATTTTTATGATGCAATTATTTTTATGATGTTTTAAAGATTTGTTTCATTTTGGACAAACCACTTTCCTATAATTCATTTATGTGTTGTTTTGTAATCATTACTACAATATAATGATTACAAATATATTATCCTTATATCATAATAATTTTTACCTTTGGTAATTTTGAGAAGAATCATTATCACTGTAAGAATTCTTCAGACTATTGAACTCAAACTTTTTATTGCCTTTTATATTATTGAGAAGTGTCATTTACTTCTATCTACTTATTATTTCAGTGTAAGCCTGTCTCTAATTGAACATTCATATTTCTCTCTCTCTCTCTCTCTCTCTCTCTCTCTCTCTCTCTCTCTCTCTCTCTGTATAAAGGATGAGAAAGAGGTTTATTATTCTATATAATCATTCTTCCTCTTAAGGGTCCTCAGCAGAACCAAGCATAACTAGTGCAGATCACCTGTCAAACACTGACCTTGACTATAAATGCAGCTTGACCCTTTCTGAGTTCAGAATTTATTATGACATGCTCTTGCAATGAGGCATTCAATGTCTCCTAATTTTGTTTCAACCAAAGTCATTCTTCCATTCTCTTATTATCAAATTATAAATCCAGGCTCAACCAACCAACAATTACACTCAATCTATAAATATCTGAGATTCTTTTTTTTTTTTGATATTACAAATGACCTCACTATCAAAAATAGACAACTGTGGTTTTATTTATCTACTGTCAGAAAAACCTTTGTATTTAAATCTATTTTGTGAAATATATTTCAAAACAGTAAAATATTAAAATAAATGAATAAGTAAATGGATAGAGATATCACATAAGTCTTTAATTATTATAGTATTATTTTGAAATTCAAATGTGTGTAACCCATGTACAATTTGATAGATGAACAGAGAATAAGATAAAAGAATAAGTAAATAAATAAATGAATAAATAAGCAACCATCACTTTCCTCATTTATTGTAAGAAAAAATACATTGCCTAATTTGAGTGATGAAAAAATATCCATTTACTCCTAACCAAACCAAGAAAAGGAGCAACCTTCAGAAAAAGTTTTTAAGTTGGCAGTTTCCAGTCAGATGAAGTGAAAGCAAACTTCTTGGTAGCACTCTATTTAAGGCTTGAAAATTCAAGCATCCCTACAGATTTCTCTCCTGAAACACTTAGGGAAAAACTCAAGACTTACATTCTTTAAGGCAGTGTACAGAACCATGTATCAGGTTCAGAGTCCTATGCATTGTGCAGATAGTCAGACATTCCTCATAGACAGGATGTCTATCCTAAGCCATTGGTCAGAGCATTTACAAGCTTTAATGCTATCTGCACTGTCCAAGAATCAGTAATTATCTGTATTTCCAAAAACCAGTAAAGTGGAATTGCCTACCATTTAAGAGACTACCAAAGTCATAAAGCAGCTGAAGAGTAGCAAAATAAGAGGAATTAATAGAATTCCACCAGAAATTTGGGAAACATGAAGCTCAGCATAACATACAAAACTTCACAAACCTTCATCTGTTGCTTGAAGATCATCATTTTTTACAAGAATAAAGGGGAAAAATCCAACTGCTCTAAGCACTGGGAGATTACTCTGCTTTTACATTGCAGAAAAAATCCTCACAATGATTCTGTTGAACAGACTGGTACCTACCATCACAGAAAAACAACTTCTAGAGCCAACAAGAGCACAATAGACATGGTGTTTGTTTTTATGCAGGTCCAAGAGAAGTTCCTGGGGCAAAACTGGACTGTATGTAATATTCATTGACCTGACAAAAGCATTCAACAGAAGAGGAATGTAGGAGATCATGTCCTTAAACTTAAACATCCAGCTGCATGAAAACGAGCATGACCAAGTCAGATGCAACCGTGACCTTCCTAATCACCAACAGTGTAAACCATGGTGGCGTGCTGGCATCAACTATCTTCATCATCCTCAAACAAACCACAAAAGATCTTGATAATGGGAACAGAGTCTACATCAAATACTGTCTTGATGGCAATTTGTTTAATCTCTAATTATTACAGGCCTACATAAAGACCCTGAAGCAACTGATCCAAGACTTCTGCTTTGCTGAAAACGCTTCTCTTGTTGCTGATGTATTACTTCTTGCTTTACAGTGGTTGCCTAGCTCTTTGGACAAGAAAGTTTAAAGAAGACAGAGGTACTCGACCAACTGCAGGAAGAGAACCACTCTCCCAGCATCACCATGAGTGTTACTGAGTTAAAGGTGATCCATCAGTTTACCTACTGGGGTACACCATCATGTCACATGCTAAGATCAACTTGCTGGCAAAGATGAGCAATACATTGCAGATTATATAAACACATGTAGTACAACAAAAACCTGAAAAAAGAACACAAAGATCAACATGCATCTGACTCAATGTCATGGATCATTTATTGGCACCACTTATGGCTCCATCAGCACCTGCCTCTGCATCATTCTTAACATCCACTGGAGGGATCATACAACTGCAGTCCCAGCTATGCTGGGCCAGAAATGTTTCCAGGATAGGGAATCATACTGTGTGGCAAGCTCTCTGCTGGCCATTGTGACAGAGACACCAAAGAAGTTATTCAAGGACTGCTTGAAAAAATCTTTTGGTACCTGTCACATTAACCATGAATGGTTCACCCTTGCTGAGAACCATGACACCTAGCATCTCACCACCAACCATGTTGTCTCTTCCTTTGAAAACACTCAAGAATAAAGTGTCAGAGAAAGAACCACAATACCATACCATCAAGCCCTGATCAGACCTTCAAATTTGGCCACTGCAAACATGCCTGCTTGTACCACATCAGTCTTATCAGTCATGAATGTGCTCACAGTTGGTGTGGACTGGTCCTCTCTTGATCTGCGTTTCATGAAGCTAGGCTATGAATTATTTAAAAAATATTAAAAGTAAATTAATCAATTTAAATGTTCTCAAAGCCATCAAAGCTTAGATTGTCAGATCTTAAGGAAATAAGACTATAAAACCTAGATCTTTTCAACATCACTTTAATACTGAACTCATCCTTAGGGGGAGAAGTGTATGTGGCTGGGGATTTTGCACCCCAAGGACCCCACTCTCCAAAAAAAAAGCATTCAGTGCAAACTGTCTCCTACCATGGCTGATGGAGATTGGACCAGAATGATCAAGGAGGCCTTATCAGTTTGCCTTGCCTTCCACTGTCTTTGAACAAGAATCAGACTCCAGAACCTCCTGTTACACAGGATATAAACAAGAGACCATTGTCATAAGTAAGGATAGACAACTATAAGCTAATCTAACAATCTGAGTGGAAAAGTTTAATTTATTAACTACAGAAATTTTTTGTCTAATTTATTTTATTTTCATAGTTGGTTAGCTTCAGTAAGTCAAATATATTTCTTAGTTGGCAGATGAAAAAAATTACACCCTTTGTAGTAATCAAATGGGCTTAGGTATAAAATAAAATGCTGCTTTTTTTTTGGTTGTTTTTTATATTTTTTGCTCATCAGTATATTCTCAGTCCTTAAATAATGGTAAAGGTATCAGATGAGGTGATACCCAAAAGTTTGAGAAATTTGACAATGAAAACAAATTTTGCTACCTAGTTTCCTCCGTCTCCTTCAAATTATTCCTCTCATTAGTGCGTACAAAGGTTAACAATACTGTTCATGAAAGGTACCAGCAAAAGTGCATACTCTATATGGGCAGTTCAAATTGCTATTTTCTGTTGGGAATAGTAGTGGCCTTTTCTATATTCACTATATAATGTTCTTTTGAATCAGAGGGAGGTATTAAGGTGACCAGATGGTAACCAGGAATGAAAAAGTAATTTCAACAAAGCAGACTCATTTTGCCATCATATTTGTGGATTTAGCAAAAAAAAAAAAAAAAATAACAATGCATGAAATAAGAGGCTATTGTAGTTCAATTTATCAGTAGTTGAATGTAATGTTTTTGTATATAAAAAATAGAACATGAGGGAAAAACAAACATAAATGCTAAGTGCTTTTTTTATTTATGATTTTCAGATGCAATGGAAATTTTCCCTGTGGATGGATTTTACAATTGCTTCTTGTGACATCAACAACAAAGAACATGCTGCTACAGGTTTGTCTACTGGTACTGTGTCGGCTGTTCAGTTGTGTTGTGTGTGAAGAAGATCTTACCTATGATGCAGAGGAAAGCACAGGACCTGTTACTTTTGTAATCAACATGTCAGCTGATTCATGCTGTTTCATGCCAGGATAAAAACCTTGATCACAGTTAGCCCTCAACTCAACTCAAGGGAGGCTAGTGGTACCTAACCAAGAAAAATGACACTTTGCACTTTTCTCTCTTATTCAAATGGAGTATGTATGTAAACATGGTTTATGAAAATGATAGAAATTGATGAAGAGAAAGCAAGGTCCTTTATTGAAGGTTCTAAGGAGACATTGTCAGTCATTGTGTTGATGCTTGGAGGTGGAAAGGAGATAGAACTAAATTTTAATCTTAGCTTTCAATTTTAGAAAAACAAAACTTAAAAAGTTTTTCTTTTTTTTTTCTTTTCTTTTTTGTGAGGCGGTGGGGTCAAACATGATTTTTGTAGACTGGTAAATTGCATTTTTAATTTTCAAAAGATATGAAATTGAAAAAAGAGAAAAAATGGAAGGAAAGCAATAATCAAAATGTCAAGAAAATAAAATTTCTTACAACAAAACTAATCAATGCTGAGAAAAGGTAGACATTTTGATAGTATTTTTAACATTAAAATAGATATATTATTATTGATTGAGTTTTCATGCTAGAAGTAACCGATAGCTTTCACTGGAGATCAAGTGGCAAGTCTCCTCCATACTCTAGCACTCACCTTAGTATTCTAGCTGAGTTTTGTAATGCTGTCATCTGGATAATTTCAATGTTTCTACAGATTTCCAATTTCCAAGGCTCTTAGGTATTGTTCCAGGCATGTCAATAATGATGAGTACAATTGTCACATTATCATTATAATTATTTCATGTACTTGCTATTCATGCCAGCCAGGCTCGGGGAGTGAGTGAAGACAAGTCTCCTGAATTCTCTGACACTTTTCTTCATTTCCAAGTAGATGCTAGCAATACCAGGGTCTAGATAGACTCACTCATATAAATCTCTAATTCTTTCATTTTTACTGTCTTTGGCATGGCTCCAGTTATTATGATCACAATTCTTACCTATATATTCTTAGAGTAAGTTCTTAGGTGAGTTTCTGTTATTTTTTAACTTTTCACTTTTTTTGTCTTCAACCTGTAGTCAGCTATCACAGCCAGGTTTACATTCTGACAGAATCTATTTTCCTTGTTTGTGATTATCATATTCACTGTCTACTTGCGTGTTCAGTCTGGATCTCAAAAGTCCCAGAGTATCATGTTTTTGTTTTTATTTTCTACAAGTTTGGGTTCCAATTTGTTAACATGGTCAAAGTCAGTTTGTTTTCACAGTTCCCATTCTATCATCATCTCTTTCCTAGCATATCTGTCATTCACTTAGGATATGATTTGTAGTCTACTTTTTTTCCCCCATTCATGCAGCAGTTTTTTATGGGTTTTGTTTTCACATAATCCATTCTGGTGTATTTGTTCTGGACTGCAATGCGAAGAGTTTCACTTACTCTTTTCAGGTGCTCTTTGCTACACATTATTATTTCAATACTTGCAAATTTTTTTTTTACACCAGTGTCAGCTGATGGCTCTTCATTGAAGTCTAAATGACCAATTATCATTATTATTGTTGTTGTTGTTGCTGTTGTTGTTGGTGGTGGTGTTTTTACTGAATAATTATCATTATAAGGTTTTTACTGAAAAATATTTAAATAATTGCAATTAATTACAATAATCAAATATACATTTTATTATTACTAGTATAATGTTGATATTAAAATGCCAATATTACAGATGTATTACAGAAATGTTATCATCATATAATCATAATGGAATATTTTGAATTTTTTTCATATATGTATGATTATAAATCTCAATAATGTATTTTTTCCTATTTGGAGTTGAATAAGCTCAATTACCATGAGAATGAGAAAATTGTAAAGTTAGAATGTTTCTTTTTGGAAGATCAAATAGATTATAAACAATAATTGCAACAAAAGATTTTTTAAATTCACTATTTAAATTCTAATTTTGATTTGTCTTTTTTTTAAACAATTTTTCAAAACTTTAATTTTCCATTTAATTTTAATTTACTTATAATAAAATTTTCAGTAATTTAAATTTTCTTAGATTTTTTAAAGTTAAAAAAGTTTAAATTATTTTTATAAAATCTATTCTTAATTCAATTCTAGTATGAGTAAAAAGTTTACTTTTCCCTTAAAGTCTGTAGTTTGAATTAAAGATTTTTTTTTAAATTCATAAGTACTTTTCTTTATATAATTTGAAATTTTTATTTATTTGATTTTTTTTTTATTAGTTAATTTTTTAAAGTATTAGAATGTTATTTTCTGAAATTCAATATTCCTAAAAATGGTTAGACAAATGTAAGTAAAGCTGGCGACCTTAGCTGAGGATGACCTGAATGCTCCCTTTTCAATAGCTACTACACCGCAGTGTTGTGGAGGACTCTACTCAATTCCTTGGATTGCTCCACTTTATCCTTGATCCTTACCCTGAAATTCTAAGTGTTAAGCAAGGCTGCATTAAGTACCATTTTTTGAATCTTTGGTATAACTTGACCTGGGATTGAACCTCAGTCTCCCAGACCATTGGTGAATACTCTACTCATTAGGCTAAAAATAATAATTTATTGTAAATCATTTCTATATATAATGTTCCTGGGTGTAAAGTAATGGTTAAAGCAAACTGATTTCAATCTAGGTATCAAAAGATGTTTTACTATTTATTCAATTTAGTTATAGAATAAGATAAAGATTTATGATGATATAGTTTTTGCTTTTAAAATCCAGTGTGTTGATATGGATTACCTGTTTTCCTTGCTTAATGTTGTCAGAAGAGAAGTAGGTTATTCTCTGAAGTTTCATTGACTTAATTACAGAGAAAAATATATTCTTTTTTATTATAAGTCGATAAACAACAACAAAATTGTTTTAACTTTCATTGTTTACTTCAAATCTTAAAAGTTAGCTCATTTTGCCTTGTGTGAATTTTATTTAAAACAAGTTCTAAGTTTGTTTTTTTTTCTTTTGTTTTTTTTTTTTGTTAAAGTTATAAAGGAAGGAGTTAGAAACTTTTATAAAACAAGAGAAAAATAACTTACTTTCATCACCATGAAAAGAATGAATGGGAAGTCGATTTTTTTGTCAGATTTGACTAAGCATTCATGTGTGTGTGCGTCTATGTATGTGTGTGCTTGCGTGTGAGCGTGTGTGGGTGAATGTGTGAGCGTGCGTGCGTGTGTGTGTGTGTGTGTGTGTGTGTGTGTGTGTGTGTGTGTGTGTGTGTGTGCAGGAAATGATAATCAGATTTGGTTAACAAAATTCTTTTATTAAAATATTCTTTTACTTCTTTATTTTCTTTTTCTTTCTTTTTTCTTTTCTTTTCTTTCTTTTTGTTATGGGGTGGTTGTGGATGGGTGAGAGTATTTTAGTCAAAAGACTAAAATATTTAAGTGATCAAATATGTCTACACTTTGCTGAAAACATTAAACTCAAAAATTTCCACCTCTAAAACACACACACACACACACACACACACACACACACACACAGTAACATTCAGTAATATACTGCCAGCAGAATTTTGTGTTAAACCAAAACAATATAAATAGTAAATATAAAAATATTTATTGATGGTGTCCCAGTTGCCAGCCCATGAAGTCTAAGAAAATAAATGGTCCAGGTAAAGAGATATTATCCTTCCTACATATCAATAGAGTGCCAAGCAAAAATAAACAAACAAAATCAGCATCTTTATTATAAAACCTAATTAAGACTGTGATATATATTTTAAAAAATTATAATATTCTTCAATAACACAGATTCCCAAATGTAATGAGGACTGGGAAATCACAGACTCATTTCAGAGCTACCAAATGTCAGATCACCAAAAGAAAGTTTTCTTTTTCTGAGAATTATGCATGTACATATAAGCACATCAACATCTTTATGGGTCATGTTACACCAAGCATAATTTCCTTTACATACATTGCTCTACTAAAAGACCAAAATATAGAAATTATATTCAATCAAAAAGAAAGAAATTGTATTTAATAAAAATGGACTCACATACACAGCAAAATCAACAAACTTCATTTGCATGACTTCTGACCCCCAAATGAACTTGTGTTGAGTAAAGAAAAGGATAACAAAAGTGTGATGGCTAGCAAATAGACAGTATTTAGCAAACAAGTCCGTCCTTTTGTCACCCTTTACAAACCTGTGGACAAACTGTGGGATGTATATTTGTACACTCGGTAAAGATTAACAAGGAAAATCAACAGCAGATTGAAATTTCTCTGTTTCTGTTATTTACATCAAGAAAAAAATGTTAGTAAAATACTATATATCTCTTGTAGGTATGTAATAATTATAAATAAGAAAAACTTATATTATTATGTGATAGTTACTTTCATGTAACAAAAACAGGGAACAATGGGAAAACAGTAACTATTAATCAATAGACACTTCTATGTACCAGATTTTTAAGTGGTTTAAGAACAGTCAGAATTTACTTTGCTCTAAGAGATGCCATGAAGAGTAATTACTTGGTATAGCATTATTGATAAACTAATAGATTATTGGATATGTCCAGTTCATAATTTGTTTAAACATAAACAAACTTTTGGAGGAATTTACCATCAGTCAATAATCAAAAACCACTGGACAATTCAAACTTGTTGTAAGTGGAACCTTCACTTGTACTTCACTGTTGTAAACTTATGCCAGATTAGACAACATACATACCATAAATGTTGTGAAAAAAAAGTATAATTGATGCAACATCTGAAAAAGCCTTTAAGAAAATGCAAGATGTTTTGATGAAGGTATGAACATCAAATTGATCATTTCAATATGTCATCTGAAATTCCCAAATTGAAAAAACATATTGCACCAAAATTGAATGCATTCTTCAACCAAATGTGAACAGAGACAGCTAATGTATCCTTCTTACCTAGCTACCTCTTGTACTGATCTTCCATCCACACGGATAAAGGATCCAGATATGTCCAAGAACACTCAATTAACATCTTCATCCAGGAGAGAGTGTCATCTTGGAGCTTCAATAAAGGATCAACAGGCTAGCCCAGATGTCATGTATCAGGTAAGAAGCATCATTGATTTTTCTTCTTCTTCTTCTTTTTCTTCCTACTACTACTACTACAACTACTACTACTATAAACTATCACCTTTTACAAAAATTAATTGATATGTTTGAATTTTATGAGATGATTTTCAATTATTTTAGAAAAGAAACTGAATAATTAGAAAACTCTAACAGTTAATACATGTAAATACATATATTTACTTCTTTAATTATCGCTTTTTTGTTGTTATGGTAACACAACACATGCTCACTTTTTGCAGTGAAAAATTACGGGAACAGAAAAGAGTTTTGTATGTTATATATGTAAGAATTATCATTATTTTTCACCACTGAAGTTTGACTCTTCTCCGATTTTCCGGATTCTTCTAAGTACCCTGTGTTGTAATCTTGATTCTTCCTCTGATCATTCAGTCTATTTTCCAGGCTATTAGGAATTGTTCCAAGGGATCCAATTATGACTGGTATCCCCATCACCTTCATGTTCAACAATTTTTTTAGCTCTCTGACAAGGTCCTTATATTTATCCACTTTTTTTACTTTCTTTTATTTTACTCAATGATCCTCTAGAATAGCAAAATCCACTAGTTGACAAGTTCTCTTTTGTCAATTAAAACTTGATCTGGTCTTCAAGCTGGGATTGGGTGGTTTGTTTGTATCCCAAAATCCTATAGAATTTCATGCATCTAATTTTCTAGGAAAGATTCTGGTTTGTGCATATACCATTTGGTAGTATAGTCAAACTTCAGTCTCTTGCACAATTCTCAGTGAATCCCCTTCCCTATCAGTAATCTTGTTCCTGTTTTCTTTTTGTGTTGCATTTACATATTATGGGATTATGACTGTTTCATCTCTTTTACCGCATAGCCTACCTATACTTGATATTCTTCTGTGTATTATGAATTTTAGCTGATCCATCTTGAAGTAAGAAGTTCATTGTGGAAAAGGTGACTAATTGACTGATTTAACTAAAAACTCGGCAATATAATATTTGCTTCATAACTCTTATTATTCATCTAAAGTTACCTATTTCTAACAATATTAAAAAAGCAATTAAGGTTATCAAGAACTTTTATACAATGTAAATGTATCAGCCACTTATAAAACATTGACTAGAAAATAACTGAAAGCTATCATTGAGAAAAATGAGAGGCCAGCCAGTTTATCATTACAATATTGTGCAGAATTATTTTTAAATTCTCATGATCAAAGTGCAGTCTCAGTTTATTTTTTTAGAATATGAGATAAATATATTCCTTTTAATTATCAAACCTCTTTTAAGGTTGAATATAGAGAAAATTATATTGATTTGAATATTAGTTCCTTGAAACTCAGCTACTCTCTACTTAAGCTCACAAAATTTACCATTTAAAAGTGTATCTGGCTGTCATAAGTTCCATCTGAAATTTTAAAATTAGGTTATTTAAGTTTTAGAAAATGTACATTATCTATTTATTTATATTAGGTGTCAATTACAGATCATAATGAGTTCTGATTTTTAAAAAAGGAGGGTTGTGAGTGTATTGAAATACTTTCACTGTATTTTTATGCAAAATAACATTTACAGAATTAAGTTTATTCATAAATGTATAAGTTTTAAAAGAATAAATAATTTTTGGTAGATTTTTAGAATGAGCCGGGAAAATAGGTGGAATTTACAACATTTTTTTTTGTTTTTATGCATAAGTTTTACATTACAGTATAAACAGTTTTGAATATAGAAAAAATTTCCTTTTTTTATTTTGGAACAAATAATTTTCATAATAGATTTTTTTCCAATTATGAAACATACAAACTTTAATCAACGTTACAAATTTAGGATGTTTTTAAAGGCATATCGTTTGTTTGTTGAAATTCTGCTTATGGGCCCAACTGTTATGTTTTTATGAACAAAGGAAATATGTAAACAAAACTGAAAAGAGACAGATTTATGGTGTACAAGAAAACAGTTAGGTATATTTAACTATAGGCAAAAACATGCATCTATTGACCAGGAAAAGAAGCTGTTTTAACTTTGTGTGCACCTGTCAAATGTATGTCCATGTATCATGGCTGATTTTCAAGTCTGTCCTTATTGTCCCTCACATATATCTGTTCTTCCGGTCACTGCAATCCCACAATACACTGTTCATAGAGGCAGCTCCCTTTAAATCCCTGGGAGTGGGGGAATAACTTTGATATTTTTTTCATTCGGTCAGATCCCAAATTCTAACATTTTAGAATAAAGGAACTTCTCATTTCTTGACTTACTGATTACCCATTCCCTACTGAGCTAAAGGAAACTAATCAGTTTTTTCAGGGTAACAATAATGTTTTTGTAAAAATTATTTTCTTTGCAAATAAAACTAAGCCACATTCTATATAAATATTATGAAGATAACATAAAAACAGTAACAAGATCTTCAAAAAAATACAATTTAGCAGCTTAGAAATGAAAAAATATTTTGAAAATCCTTTTTTATAAAAAAAAAGTAGATCCATGAAAATTGATAATGGGAGCAAAAGTCATCCAGCACATTCTTACATTGGAGCTTTCAGTTATTAAAATAATCACCCACCCATGCATCCCTACACCCACTTCAGCTGATTAGAATTGGACAAAAGAGTAAGATTGCTTTCAGCCAAAAATTTAAAAAATAATTCTTTGAGTCTTTTAAAAGCTTAAATTTTTAGCAAGGTCAGCAACAATCTTCAGAAAAGATTAATATAAATGAAAACAGATAATTTATACTAAATAAGACAATAATAGGATCTTTTTATTTAATCATTTTTTAAGGCATGCATCTCATCATGAATTCAATCTGTAGCTCAAGTAAAGTATAAAACATTATATAAAACATCATTGAACTCTGGTTCAATGAAGAGACAAACAAGTGACATCTCAAGATCAGATTAACCAGGAAGAATTTACTGATACAAGATATTCTCTATACAGGAACAGGGAAATCAAAACAATTTGCCTCCAATTATTGAATAAATGATTGAGTTTGAAATTCTCTGACTATAACAGACACCTGAAGAGGGTCAGAGTTTACAATGGCTGAAACATTGTGAGTATAATAACAACCAAGATAAAAACACAATTTTGACTACATCAGTCTATAATAGTGTTGTCTTAATGTAATGATAGTTCATCAATTTATTAAACATGGAAGAGAAAAACAATTCAATGTCAAAGATAAGGACAACCTATTGATTTGAATTTGTTATTTTAACATCATATGGCAGTAATAAATCATTTACATTTTTAATGCTGAAAAACTCAATTAAAAAAAATCAATTTTTATTCAACCAAAAGAAAAAGTACTGTTAAAGTGACTGGAGGGATAAACTTCTTGCAATTTTGTTGAGCAGTATTAATTTCTATTATTATATTAATGTATAAAAGTATTATTTTATTTTCCTTATTTTATATTATTATACATTACCCATGGCTTTTTCTGTCATATGTGGGTAGTTTTAATTACAATTCCTAACAAGAAAAATAAACAAGTAGTCACTTACTTTAACAGATATTTGAATCAATAAATCATATTTATAAGTGTGACGGCAAATCGACTAAAATCCCAAAACGGGACTTTATTTTTGCACGTGTGAAGACGGGGCAGGTTGGCACTTGATCCCCTATAGAATAAGTCCTCGTTCAGAGTTTTTCTCTCAGGCATATAAGAACTGGCATATTATGTGAGGGATTAATTTAGGGCCAGACTGACCGCCGCTGGCAAGGGGTTCCAAATTTCACACTATCACACACCCACCAGGCCGCTAAACTTCTTTCGCCTAGATAATGGAAGAATATGGACCTATAGGTTTTAGTCGTAATAATATTATATTGTAGTAGTCGGCAACTCCGGTTTCCCGTGTGATATTTTAGGAACTAATAGGACAATTCTAAGCAAGATAACATAAGGCGAATAGAAGCTGAAAAGGAAATGTGACAACAACAAATTCGTAGTAGAACGGCAAAGAACAACATAGACCACGTGGTAACATAAAAATACATGGATTCCTTTACTACAGTTATATACACTTTCAAAGTGTCAAAACATATAATAATTGGACAGTCCACTAATATGAATGTCTTTTCTTGACTTTTGCTTTTCTTCAAATTGAGACATAAGCAATATTTCTCATAGCATGTAAGAATAAATAAATAATCTAAATCTAGGAGGTACAAAATGAATTGAGTTTGTCATTTCAATTTATTTCACCATCCATACACATGTCATACAATCATTGGATCTTGAAAATTAATGGCAATGATGTTTTTCTTTACACTGAATGAACTTTAAATCTAAACTAGTTGTTTGAAAGAATCCTAGAAATTTGCTGTATTACTCTGTGAATTATTAGGACTAATATCTTAATCTTTGTTGTTTTTATCACAAATGAACCAATATTTTCTTTGTTTTGTTTAATTTTGTTTTTGTCAGATGTGCTTGTAGTTGATGACCACTGAATGTCAACCAGTATTTCTTTTTATTTGATAACAAATTTTAGCGGGGGTGTCCTCGTGGTGTAATGGTTAAAGCGATGGACTGCGGAATCGTAGTACGCGAGTTCGTACTCCAGTCACGCTATTACGTTCACTTTCAGGCAAATATCCTTGGGAAAGGTATGAACCCCCTTATCCTCCAAGCTATGGGTTAAATAGTACCACTACTGTTCTTCTAGGAGAATAGCTTTGGCATTAAATAACCTAAAAAGAGTTGATATGCCATTAAACAAAGAAACCAAACCAAACAAATTTTAGCCATTTTCTCATTAACTTTTTCATTAAAGTCTCGAAACATATTTATTAGATTTTAGCCAAACTTTTTTTTTTTATCTTTTTATAATAATAACAATTATTTCAAAAAGATCATTATGATCTGATTTCTGTACATGTTATTCTTTGAAAGTATGGAGGCCTAATGGTTAACATGATAAAAAATGGACTCTATAAACAAAGACCAAATCCTGGATGAGGTAGTTTGTGTTTCACTTTTTACTCTTAGAAAAGACATGAATCTATCTATTCACCCTCCAGCTATATATAGTGAGTTGTCTAATCAATCTAGAAGAAGGAAAAACTCCAGATTAAAAACCAGAGAGCTTTTGGGTCACATAAAAAAAACCTACTTATTACTGATGTTGTGTAGGTATGATTCATTGATTGACTGATTTTAACAGCATTTCAACTTATCTAGGATTATTTTATGCCTACAAGTTAGGAAATCACATTAATTGTATATTCATATGTACATTTTAGTGTAGTTGTTTCTTAAGTGTTTTTTTTTCTTTTTGTTTTTTGCATACAGTCCAATCAAATTTTGATCCATAAATGGGATCCCAACAGGTACTACCACTCAGAGGCAGAGTAGATCTGAGAGTAATGACAATAGAGGAGAATTTTACATCCCCCAGATCTCTTGATCTGGAGCATCAACTTTGGATGTAGTTCAGTGACATACCCAGTACCCAGGACACCCCTACTGTAGAAGATACAATCAACTTATTCTTAGCCCAGCTGACAGGGTTGGGTGTGTGGCTGTAGCCCTATGCTTCATAAAGAAGTTTACTGGATCATAACTATGACTCAACAAAAACAATGGAATTTTTCTTTGAACAGTACTGTTAAAATATTACAATTTAGAAACAAGACAATTCTAAATTAAATTTGCAATTGAACAAGAATTATGTTTTGTCACTGTTCAAACTTACCCTGATCACGTATTCATAAATGGGATGTAATTCAATACCAAGCTCAATATTTGCTAATGGCGGCTTTTAAGTGAGTTAATAATAAGTGATTTATTCTTTTTCTTTATTTTGAAACAGTACTACCAAGTTTTTGCAATTTTCTTTGCTTCTTGTTTCATTGTAATAAATAATAATCAACACAACCACTGACCCATATCTTAAATTTTCATTTTCTTAGAGCAGTGACTTACCTTTCCTCACCAATATCTGCAATAAAAAAACATATAAGCCAAACAAGCAGTATGTTATTTCAGGTCATATAAATCATTGATTTCCTAATATTAATTATTAAGATCACCAAGTGAAACTTGTTTTCCAGTCCAAGTCAACAGTTGACGTTTCCTTTTCTGATGATTTCTGACTGAAGAAATGTCAGAGGGTGGGCACAGACATCACATTCATTTCTTTGATCTCCTCCCAGCAGTGGAAGAGCTATTTTGATCCTTAATAAATATCCCTGGAAACAATTCAATAGTTTATGCATATTTATATATATATATATATATATATATATATATATATAAGTGTGTGTGTGTGTGTGTGTGTGTGTGTGTGTGTGTGTGTTTCATCATTGTCATTATCATCATCATCATCTTCATCATCAAGTCATGTGCTGATAACACAGATTCTCTAGACTTTCTCTGGCTATCTGACATTATCGACATTCGCTTTTGGCAGCATCCAGTGTTACACTGAGCTGATGAATATAAGTTTTTGCAGGTCAGCCACTGCTGGTGTGTCCATGTATAGAAGTCCACTGGAGAATGTCACTTATTAGTCTGTTTCTGCTTCTCCAAAAGTGCGCAGCATGTCCTGTTCATTTTTGATAATTTCTGAGACGAGAGCTGTTGCTTTTTGAGGTGCTGCTTCCAGGATTTCTTCTTAACAACATTCAGCATCATTTTGTAGTCCCCATTGATCTTTTTCTCCCATTAAAGTCCTGGTGTTACAACCCTGTAGTAGTACTGACATGGCAATAGCTTGGAAGAATTCTCATTTTTATATATGTGCATATATATGCACACATATATGCTCATATATATATATATATATATATATATATATATATATATATATGTGCATATATATGCATAAATATATATTCAAGCAAGTTTTTTAAAAGACGATGGAACACTATTTATAATTTTCAATTTTGTTTTTTTCAAAACACTTACTTATTTTTCTAGTATTGGGATTTAGATGGTAAAGGAATTGTCCCATATCTTCTGCCGGAGTGCTTTTGACCATACTTTTGGTCATCATCAGGGCTAGTGTTGAGTTGACTGTTGAGTTTTTATTGTTTTGATAATTTGTAGTGTTTTGTTTTGAAGTTGTTGGTTGGAATGTTTTCAGTGTTTTGTTTTAAAATGTTTGGTTGGAAAAAGGTTTACTTATAAAGTTAATGATTTTTAGTTATTGAAAATATTTAATATTTTTGTGTTAAATGCTATTTTATCTATGTTTGGATTTTTATTTTTTATGCACTTGCTTCTAGGATTTCAAATCATTTTTTTTTTTTTTTTTTTTAATAATTATTGTATTATCTGTGAGAATCTTCCTTACATCAGAAGATATAAGTTGGTAAGTGCTATAGTTGTGTTTTATTAATTGAATGTTGTTTTATGGCACTATTTTCAGAAAGGTGATTAGTAAGACAACAAGATAATATTATTGTTGTATAGCCAATGTAAGAATTATTTTTTGGGAGGAGGCACTCACGAAATGGACATATAAATTTATAAACTACATTAGTTTGGTTTAGGTGTATTTTAGCAGTGTTGGTGTTATTCTTAACAATGAGGTTTGATGTTTTAAATTTAGTGTAGTAGATGATAAGTTTTATTTGTTTTTGTTTTTCGATTGGTTTGAAATCTTTTTATTATGTTGGTTATTGCTTGTTCATCTAATTTGTAGTTATTGTGCATTTGATTTCTGTAATATTGATTAATTCTGTTAGTGTTGTTATTGTTGGTAGTGTTATTATTTTTGTTAATGTTTTGAAGATATAGTTTTATTTGTTGATCAACTAGTTTATCAGGGAAATTGTTATTAACAAGGATTTGTTTTATGTTGCTAAGTTCTTTGTAGAATATGTAAAAGAGGTAAAATGCTCTATGAATTAAGTTTTTTATAATTGGTATTTTATATTTTGGGGGACATTCACAGTGGTTGTTAAATCGGGTGGAATTGTTGTTGGTAGGTTTTTTATATGGAGATGTAGTGAATTCGTTATTATTAGTGGAGTCTGTAAGTACATCAAAAAAAGGGATATTTTTTATTAATGTTGAGTTTGGTGGTAAAGTTTAGTACACAGTTTTTTTTCAAGAGTTTAAGTTTCTTAATTTAATCATAGGAATGTGTTGCTATGAAAATGTTATCTATGTAACAGACATATATCTTGGGTTTAGTTATTATTGTTTTTAATATTTTCTTTTCAATGTAGGACATGTAGAATTTAGAGATGGTAGAGCCAAGGAGCTACTCCATTGAAATATCATCAATTTGTATATATAATTTGCCAGAAAGATCATAGAATGGGACTTTTGTGGTAAAGGTAAGGAGAATTTTTGATTGTATTGCGAGAGGAGGAATTGAGGGGTGATTATAAACATTTTCTATTATTATCTTTATAGCTTCGGGAACCAGAAAGTAAGTAAAAAGGTTTTTAACATTGTGTGATGCCATTATGCATTTGTTGGGGGTGTTAGAGTTTAGAATTTGCATGAATTCATGTGTTGATTTGATATCGAATTTATTTGAGATATATGGTACTATCATATTGTTGTGGTGTACAGGAGTAGGGATTCGTGAAATAATTGGTTTGATTGGGTTACTTTGTTTGTGGGTTTTTATCTTACTATATATGTATCTGGGTTTGTAATCTCCAGTTATTTTTTGTAGTTTAATGGATCTAATTTCTGTGTTATTGGCTGTGATAATTTTCTTAATGTGTTTTTTAAGTTGGTCCGTGAGATGTTTAATGTTGTAAGGAAGATTCTCACAGATAATACAATGATTATATATAAAAACAATAATAAAAAACGATTTCAAATCTTAGAAGCAATATGCATAAAAAATAAAAAGCCAAACATAAATAAAATAGCATTTAACACAGGCACCAACATATTACTTTAAATAACTAAAAATCACTAACTATATTAGTAAACATTTTTCCAACCAAAATTTTAAAACAAAACGCTGAAAATGTTCCAATCAACAACTTTAAAACAAAATGCTACAAATAATTAAAACAATAAAAACTCAAACAATCAACTCAAAACTACACTACCCCTGACAATGACTAAAAGTATGGTTGAAAGCACTTGGGGAGAAGATATGGCACAATTCCTCTACCATCTAGATCCCAACACTAGAAATATAAGGAGACTTAAAAAAATAAAATTAAAAATGATAAACAAAGTGTTCCATCATCTTTAACAAAATTTGCTTGAATAATTTCTTGCTGCCTAAATATACACTCTTCAAAATAAATATATATTTATAAATATACAAGCATATACAGATATATATAAATTCAAAAATATATATGTATATGTATATACATGTATATATGCATATATGCATACATATGACAACTGCATAATCTTTACAGACCACTGTTATCCTTTCGTACTCTCACCATCAGCATCCCTCAGTTCATGTCCCCTCAAATGACTTATCAATACTGCTGCAGATTCATAAAGTCTAAAACAAATGTATGCCAGGAAAGATGCCCTTCCCACTTGATCAATCAGATCAGTTTGAGGAATTTGACGCTTGTACACTAACATAAGTCTCTTGAGACCAGAAACTGACAAACAAAATTTATTGGACATTGTGCAATTCTCATTGTCTGTTCCTGGAGAGAAACCTGTCTGCATGGATTGTCTCTCTAGAAACTTCTGATGATAGACATATCCAGACTTATAGATCAAAATCCCACCACATGTTTGATATCTCAAGCCATTCATATCCTCACCAATATTACAGGTGTTTTCCTTCTGAAGTTGATGTTTGAAGTTTTTATGCTCAATGTGATCCCTCTCAAAACTGGTACAGTCATTATCCACATAGATTCTCCAATCCGTCCTCATCAATACAAGCTTTTTCTTGTTGTCAGGATGAATTTTTATATTTACAAGATTGCTTTTTTGGCAATCCTTATACCTCCTCCAAATCTTATTCTGTGGACAATTGCCAGCGTGCTGCTGGCCATAAAGGAATTGGGTTTGGTTGTCTATCATCAATCATATGCACAACATGACCTTGCCCACTGCATTTGGACTGTTATGATGAGAGACTTAATCCTTGTACATTCTGTTATTTTCAGGATTTCTGTATCATGTGTTTTGGTATTCCACTTAATATTTAGAATGCATCTCAAACATCTCTGATGAAAATAATTGAGCATTTTCAGATGCCTATGAAACAACATCCATGTTTCAGATGAGTACAAAAGAACACACAACACACAGGACCTATAAATATTTATCTTAGTCTTATGGTTAATATTGCAATTAGTTCATACATGTTTTAAACAGGTATGAACTAATAGGAATACCCTTTGAATGCATAAGTGAATTTCAGCATCCAAAGAGCCATCACTAGTCCAAATAAACAAAAGTATCAAGAGCAACCAAACTAGTATTATGAACAGTTATAATTGGTTTAATATAAGGCTCAACTGTTACATGGGTAAACATTCCTTTTGTTTGTGTGAAGCTTATTTTAAAAACGAATACAGTACATTAGGCTGCAAATAGATCAACAATATGTCATCAGTGTAAAAGAACTCTCTAATCAGTGTGTGAAAAGTATTTGAATTAAAGTTGAATCTTCTTAAATTGAAAATCTTCAAGTAGTTCTAAATAACAAAAGAACACCCCTCTCACAAGCTTTTGTCAAATAAACAAAAAACTGATATAAAGGGACCTGTTGCTGAATACACTTTGGCATTTGTCTGACAGAAAATATCATATCATTTGTTCCCCAGCCAGATCTTAAACTACTTTGATTCTAAAATGACAGATGTTCCAGAAATCAATTCAGCTCTAACCTTAAAAGAACCTTGCCAACTGCACCCAAAAGAGTAATTCCACAATAGCTGTCACAAATCCTTTTTTCATCATTGCCCCTATACAAACACACTAAAGCACCATCAATCCAATCATTTAGCAAAGGAAATCCATTTTAGCACTCTGTGATGAAATCAAACACAACATGCTTAACATTTTCACTTTCAACATTTCAACAGGAAGTCCATCTAATCCAAATGCCCTCTCAATTTTAGTTTGTTTTATTGCTAATTCAATTTCAGCATAAGCTAACAATTGGTTCATCTAAAATTTTGTCTCACATTGAAAAAATCTCTCATAATGATCAAATTAATTGTTGAAGTGTTATAGCCATCACTGAAGGATTTTTCTGATTCTTTGACAATGGTAATGTTGTCTCTTGACCTTAAAGGAACAATTGAAGAATTTAGAGGACCAAAACTTCACACATGTGGCTAGAGAACAATTTAAGATCCTTTTTATCTAATACTCTCTGAATTTCAGAAGAAACCTTTGACCACCACTCATTTTTCATCCTCTTCAGTTAATATTGTAAAATACCTTTGGACTCTATATATTCTTTCTCTAACATAAAGCACTGAAAGCAGCTGAGTTTTCATCAAACTAGTCTTTAATTTTTCTCTCACTAAATCCAAATATATCTAAACCAGTAAAATAAACTTGGTTTCTGAAGTTTTTCTATGTACCATCAAAGACCAATCAATCAAGTTGTTCATTTAAGTTGGCATAATCTCACTTTTGTTTTAGCTTATTAATGTCAAGATGCTTTGGGATTTTGCCTTTAGGCATATGAATCTTTTTTTGAATGAGAAATCTAAATCATCCTCACACCAAACTGTGATCTGTGTCCCATCCGGCACTACACATACAATACATACATCACTGATAATATGTGGATTATGATGAAGTCAATCATATGGCTATGTTGTGATTTTATTTGAGTCCAAGTAATCTTATATTTAAGTTTTTACCAGTAAGAAGTATTGCAAATAGTCAAAATTAGCTCTGAACAAAGCTGAAATAGTTTCAGACTGTTTGCATTTACTTTTCCAATGCCAGAATGACCAAACATATCAAAATCCCTGCCATCATGTACATTAAAATCACCAAGGATGATCTACATACCATCATTTGGTGTAAAGACAATAGAAGTACAAAGGGATTCATAAAATATCATGACAGTCTTCTCATTAGCCTGGAGGGTTCAAGCATAAACAGAGAATTAAGTTGCTTACTGTCCACACTAGAGTTTCATTATGTGATCATTAACACTTTAAGAAAACTCCAAAAATTTTGCCAGTGTTGTTTTAATGGCAAATCCATCTACACATTCATGTCATCCTGCTTTGACTTTTCAACCCAAAAGAATTTATATCCAGATGATACTTCAGCTAGCTGATCCTCGTCTGACAGTTGAATTTGAAAAAGAGCAGAAATATCATTCAGTAATCTCTGAAGTTCTTTTGTCAAAAATGCTGTTCATCTTTCTGGATGGTTTGGAGAACTTTGATTCAGTAGAGTTCTAACATCCTAACTGGAAATATTTAGTTTAACATAGTCATTTGAAAATGGTTTTATATTTCTTTTCTTCCTGCCAAAAATGAACCACTGTTAACTGCAAGAAACTAACAAGTGTTGTAGTTGCAGGCAATGTTTAGTACATCTTTTCTAGCACTCTCCTGGTAATCTGGGTAAGCAGACCCTCTCCTAAGTAGGGCTGCTCAAACACAAAAGTCTCCACTGGGGTCAGTCCTTGTCATGGATAGACACAAAAATGATGTCAGAATAAGACTCTGGCTGCCCATGGTCAAGTCTCCACACCTCCATCACCATGAGATTTTTTTTGAGAGAAAGGATGGTAGATGTAAAGATCATAAGGGAGCATTTGTAAATTATTGTATTATAGTAGCCAAAACTTGTACAATACAAATACCACTGTCTAATTATTTTATTGTTAAAGTTAGTCAAAGTGACATTATAATATATAAGATATTTTTGGGCTATTTTTATCAAGTTCATAGACTTTATGTACCTGGTTAGAAAAAATAGTTTAATGTGTTTCTGGTTGTTTGGTGTCGTATTATTATAGGCGGAAGTGAAGTGCTTGTCTTATTTAATCAAACATGTTTAAAAGAGAAAATGCTACCAAGTTACATACACACAGACACAGACACATACACACACACACACACACACACACATATATATATGTATGTGTGTGTGTGTGTGTGTGTGTGTGTGCATATTAGTGACTTTAATGGAATTTCCCTGCAGATTCTTGAAATGTTTTTTTTCACATCTGTATTCAGTCTTCCTGGCTGGCTGCTCTTCCTTTTGCTCACTTCATTTACTGTCTGCCATGCTATTTGTGATTGTCTATCTTCTAATGGGTTTTTTATTTCATTGATCTGACCTTGAATGTATTCTTGTTGTTCTTTTTGGTATGTGTTAGTTCTCTTAGTGCTTTCTTTAGTTTCTGTGCATTGGCATTTGTTGGGTTTCTTTTACTACCTAAAGATCCTATTTTCATATTATCTTTTTTTCCCTAACAACTAGTGTCTCCATGAAATTCTATGTTTGGCTCTTGGTTTGATTGGCATGCATTCTGCTGCAGCTTCCATGTAGACATGGACAAAGTTTTTACAGTCATCATTTGAGGTATGTGTTTCTGATATCTGAAGAGTATCAAATTTGTTTCTTACAGTTACCATATATTTATTGCTAATATCCCCTAAAATCATGAATAAACCTATCACAAAAATTGTTAATAAACAACTAGACATCAAACTAGGACAGTTTATTCCAGAGGAACTCAACATAGTACTGATAAAAATTAAAAGTAAAAAAGCTGCAGGCCTCAACAAAACCCCCCGGAAATGTGAAAAAAAAAATGGAATTTGATTATCTACTTTTTGATTTTGCAATGGCATGTATAAACAAAACACAATAGAAAGTTTGGAAAAAAGTCTGCAGCCTCTTCTTTCCTCAAAAAGGTGACCTTGGAATCATCAAGAACTACAGAGGTATAATTCTTATGGCTAAGGTTTACAATGCTTTGCTTCTCAACCATATTAAACCTAAAATTGAGAAAATTGAGGAAAAATCAATACAGTTTTTCAGAGAAATTGATCCACAACATCACACATTCTTACAATCCATTGAATCATCGAGGGAGTCTGTGTAAAAAACCTCGAAGCAACAATAATGTTTGTAGATTTTTCCAAGCCATTTGATTCCATACACAGAAGGAACATGGAGCAAATACTTCTAGCATATGGTCTCTTCAAAGAAAGAGTTTCAGCCATAATGATGCTCTATAGAAACACAAAAGTCAAGGTTCACTAATCAGATAGAGATAGAGACTTCTTCAATATTGTCACTGGAGTTCTGCAAGGAGATACATTAGTACCATATTGCTTGATAATCTGCTTAGACTACGTACTTTGAACATCATTAGATTTAAGGAAAGAAAATGGCTTTAAAAAGGCAAGAAGCAGACATTATCCCACAGAAACTATAATGGATGCAAACTATGCAGATGATATAGTTCTTCCTGTAAATGCACTTACCCAAGCCAAATCTCTACTTCATAGCTAAGAGGAGGCAGCAGGAGGCATTGGCCTCCATGTGAATGCAAACAAAATGGAGTACATGTGTTTTAAACAAGAAAGAACCATCTCTACTCTAAATAGCAGTCCTCAGAAATTAGTAGACATGTTCACATCTCAATGTCTCATTTACTGAAAGTGCCTCACAAAGGCATGGACTGCTATCAATAGGCTATCAATTATATGTAAGTCTAATCTATCTGATAAAATATGTAGCAGTCACAGATCTATTTCCTTTTGTGAATCAATGCCCCCACCAAACGATTTGGTTATATGCTGACCAATCAAGGACAGAGCACATTGATTCCTTCTTCCTATCTAGAACTATTTTTTTTTGTCCTTTTTGGTAGTTGGCTGATGGCCAGAGAGCACCTAGTTAGCAGCCAAGACAGACTTCTCTTGCGTCCACTGCTACGGATTCCACTTGGGAAGAACACGCTGCTACTAGCTTCACACACAGAATGAATGATAACATATTATGTTGGCCACAGAGACTGAACAGTTTTTTCTTTTTTTAGGGTAATGTTCTAAAGGCAACAGAAAGAAATGGTCATAAATACTTGAATAACCATACATTTTTTTTATATTGCTTTACATTGCCAGAGCTATTAAAGCATGGGGGAACCCAATTATCTTACTAGCTTGGTAACATATCCAAATAGCAATGTGAATTTGCTTTTTTAATTTTCTTGATTGGTTCTAAAATCTAAGATACCAAGTACCAATGTAAGATTTTAGAAGAATAGAAAAAAACCTTTTTTTTTTTCTCATTTAGCAATTTAATTCTATTAAAAATATTTTCCAGAAATTTAACATCAAAATCAGGGCTCAATAGATGCCTTTTTAAATTGATTGCAATAAAATTTGGTTCTCCTTGCACAGTGTTTCTATTCTTAACTTTCAGAACCAAACAATTAAAAGTTTGTTAAAATACTTATGAGAAGTATATATATATATATATATATATATATATATATATATATATATACAACAATTGAAACAACTGGTGAGAAAATATCAACTTTTTTCTGAAATGCATGAAAATGTGAAATTTTGCATTAGTTGTCATTGCTGCTTGTATTAACAAAAATTAATTGCTTGTTTTCTAAATTCTTTTTAGAAAAACTAAAATTGTATGATTGTGTTTAAAAGCAAAAGGAATTTGAATCCATTTAGTGAAGATTTAACAAAAATATTTTTTCTTTCCGAAGTGTTTTTTTCGGCTGTTTTGAATCCTGACACTTGGTTTTATGATTATTGAAAAAAGAAATAAAAGACTATGTAGATAGGCAAAAAGAAAGAAAGAAAGAAAGAAAGAAAGAATATATACAAAGAAAAACAAAGACAATATAGGCAGACAGACGTACAGAAAAAAAGAAAGAAAAAAGCTGAACAAATTAAACAAGTACCAAATGATTTTCAGCTAAATATATTAAAATTGAAGGAATTAAAATCCAACAAAAATTCTATGTTTCCCATCAGAAAACCAAGATTAAGTTATTTAAATTTTACTAAAATTTAGATTCTAATCAGCTTAAAGAGAAAAATTCAGAATTCCTCTTTAAAAGAGGATTATTTCGAAGTATTGCAAGGTTTTTAAAAATTTTCAAAAACTGTTTCCTAACAAAGAATATTTCATTTTAAAAAGATGACATTCCCTTCAAGCTAATGATAAAATTTTGCCTGAAGAAATGAGCCAAGATAGACTGATTTCTGTGTTCTTGATGCAGAAGTAGTAGTAATAATAATTACATATGCATTCTAAGGTCAGTTGGTGCATCATAGTCACCCGCACTGTTTCTCTGACCTTAGGGTTACAGCCAATCAGTGTTTGTCTTTCAGTTCTTATCATTGCCTTGTTAAGCAACCATAAGGACAATTTTTATGGCAAGGTCTCCAACTGGATCAAAACTCAATGTGTGATCATGTGTGAATAAAAGAAAGATAAAGGGAAAATGAGGGGAAGGGTTAGTGAAACAAGCAAGAGATGTTGTACATATCTGTCAGTTTTGGTTTAGAGGAATTGAAAACAAATAAAAAAGGGAAATATACAAATGTCATGGTTGATCAAACAGGTTGAATGTGTCAAAAGTCAGATTCATGTCAGAATGACAAATCAAAACAATTCCTATTATCATGAAGGTGAAGGAAAATATTTTCTATTTTTTAAAAATCAACTAAAAATTCATGGGGAACATCATGAGAGCTCCTGTATGTAAACTGAGTAACTCTTAAAGGGAACTTAGCTCTTCAGAATGTTTTTGTGTTATGAAATTCAGTTTCCTCTTTACATTTAAAGCATCAAAATTAACAACTGATGGTTTCATCTTTTGGATTTATTCAAGAGACTGTTAAAACACTTCAACCAGTTTTGGCCACTACAGTTTCCTTTTACTTGCTAAATTCTGTGAACAGTTTTAGCAGCTCTGATGCTTGATAAAGTGTTAGAATTGTCAGACTTATATCTGCCGTTATCATATTTACCAACCCAACTGCTTGGGCAGGATTTGACACAAGGTCAATTTTTAAGTGGAGTTTAACAGGTTGGAATTCAGAGTTTTCCTTCTCCTAGATTAGTTGCCTCACCAAGGCTGAAGAACCTAGTCTGCCCTACTATTTACCCATAGCTGGAGGGAGAATAATTGGATTCATACCTTTCCCAAGGGTATTAGTGCCCAGGATTTGAACTTGTGTTGCCATGTCTATTTCCTACGGTGATAACCATTACACCATGGGCACCTCCATTATAATGCCATTATAATTTCTGAAACAAAAAAATGCAGTAGAATAGTATATATATATATATATATATATATATATATATATATATATATATATATATATACATAATACTTGGTTTGGTTTGGTTTAATGGCATATCAATCATTGTGGATTATTAATGCCAAATCCATTTTTAAACTTATAAACTGTTCAATTTCAAACAATTCAGTTCAGTATAAGAATAGTTTTTTTGTTTACACATAGATAGATGTCAAAACTATACGATTTCAAACAATTCAGTTTAGCATAAGCACACAGTTTAAATGTAAGTACACAGTTTAATTATCAAAAATATTTCTTTTTCAAGCCATAAGTTTAGTCAAACAGTACTAATTCCAACAATTCAGGTTAGCATAAGTACACAGTTTCAATATCAAAACAGTCCTATTTCAAGCAACTCAGTTGAGCATAAGGACACAGTTTAGTTCTATTTGACCCATAGATAGAACCTTATCAGGTGCTACCACTTCGGACCAGAGTGAATTTGGGAGTGATGGCAATGAAGGGGTACTCTGTATTCCCCAAAGCCTCAACATACCTGGAACCTCAACATCAGATTGTTTAGGGTCCTATCCAGAAGACTCATTGAGGGGTTTTACCCCTCTGCAGAGAAGCAATCAGTGTATTCTACAGCCCCAGCCAACTGGGTAATATGTATGATACTGATGATATAGATAATGATGTATATATGAAATCAACAACATTGTTATTATAAAATAAACTTCAGACTAACAATCAATAAGGATTGAAAATATTTTTGATACATCATAATATCATTTCCAAGTTAAGAAGACATCCATCAAAGAAGGATTCCAAGGTGCAAGATATGTCTTCAAACCTTGTTGGAAACTAATTCCTTCTTTCCAATTTTTCACTGTTTTCTTTTTTGGTCAAGAGTTTTGGGATAAAAAATGATAAGATGAAGTAAAACTAGTAATAAAATACTAATAATGCTGTTCAATAATGAACTATATCCAATGTATTTTAAAGTAAATCATTTGCTGTATATTTCTATTGAAAAGCTAATCATTAACAAAATAATAATAGTGAAAACTTAAAAAACATTCATAGTAGTAGTAGTAGTAGTCGTAATAGTTGTATACATTTCTCCGTTTTTTTATCAATTTTCTAAACTGGAATCAACAGACATTTTACATCACTTTATTTTGTCAGCAAGAAAAAGATTCATGAGAAAAGAAACAATACTGAATAAAATAGTTATTTACTAAGCTTTACTTAGTCTGGCACACAGTACCTTATTCCTTGGTGGTCACCAAGTTAAGTAATGAAATGGCTTGTTAAGGCATGAATTCACTATAAGTTACATTGTACACAGAATGGGCACAGTGGTTATATATATATATATCCTAAGGTGAGTCAAAAATTTTGTAATGTTTTGGTGATGCAGAGTGTAAATTGGCAGCTCTGAATGCTTTTACCTTTACCAAGATCATGAAAGTGACAAACCACACTGAACTGTGAGATGCTGAACTTTCCAGATACTCCCCAAGTGCTATTCATTGGATTTTCCTCAGTGGCACAGCCTCACAATCTTAGACCTTCTTGCAACCAGAGCAAAATTTCTGGAACTATCTTGTTACAGTACTGCAATCAACTGTGACTTCACCCTTTGTACAACAAGTTTTTTGTTGCTTCTGTAGCATTACAGCTCTGTTCAAATTCATAAAGCATAAGTTCTCAAATTCAACAACATTGCATGTTTATCTGTATGGCTTTTGAATTACATGCAGAGTAAAGCAATGCACAACATGTTAGGGCACCAAGTATCACTATACTACCAACCACAGTGGGTACTTTCCACCAGTTGAACTGCTTTAGTCACATGATATAAACTAGCACTTACCAAAACTTTTGACTCACCCAAGTATATATATATATATTTCTTTATATCTAAATAAATATATATACACACACACATATATATGTATATATGTATATAAAATAAGCACTTTTTCTACATAAAATGATATACAAAATAAGCACTTTAGGTTGTATATATATATACTTGTATATATATATATATATATATATATATATATATATATATGCATATATATATATATATATATATATATATATATATATATATATATATATATATATATATATTGTTTTTAAAAGCATGTGCATAATAAAATATTCTGAAAATGGTTACAATATTTTAAAATCCTACAAAAAAAAGGGTCCTATTGTTTCAGTCACTTCTCTTCAGAGAATTATTTCAGCTTATATTGGAGGAAGTAAACATGGGATATTGTCCATCAAAAAAGCTAAGAGGTGGGGGGATAAAACTGATAAAAAAAAAGTTACCATAAGCCAGAAGAAGGTTTTCTTCATGTGGTCCAATGGAGTTGTTAAAAAGTAATGGTGTATAAAATTGTTTTTACTTTCATGATTCCAGTTTATATTTCATTATAAGCAAGGATTTTAGTATTGACAACTGAAGTTCATTATTTGAATTCTCGAGGATAGTAAACATAGTGGGCCTATATTGCAAACATTCTCAATAATAATACCAAATTTAAGATCTTAGACAATGTTGGTGATTTCAATAAAGCTGCCCAGGAGGAACAATGGATACGATGCAAATTTCCCGGATTTTACAATGAGCATTTAATACCAATATAATACCCCAAAAGATTTACGAGACAATAGACCTGGTTGGATCACAAAGACCATGTTTGTATGGACTCCCTAAAATTCACAAACCTAATATTCGCCAAGACCAATTTTATCAATGGGCGGCTCTGACCAACACCAACTTGCCTTGTGGCTGGTAGACATACTAGAACCCATTTGATGACAGCATTCTCAATATTGCTCAGTGACTCATTCACCTTTGCAAATCAGATTCGGAATATATACATTGACCCCAACTATTCATTCTTTTGTTCCTCCAGCATTTTGAACTTCCTCACATTCCACAGGATGAAATGATTGTCATTGGTGCTGACACCCTATACCATAACCACATGGAGACCCCCTCCCATTCCAGAACTTTTCTTTTGGAAACTGATACACATTGCTACTAAGTGTGTGTACCAACAAATAGATGGAATCAATACGGGGAGTCTCCATGGAGCCACCATCTTTGTTGGGTTTCAGGAGGCATGACTATTTGAAGTCACCAACATGCCACTGTTCTACAAATGGTACGTTGATGACACTTTCGTGATTTTCTCCTCCACTGCAGAAAGTAGACATTTCTTCCATGCAATCAACCAACTACATCCAGCATTTACATTCACCTGCAAATTCAAACACAACATTGATGTCTTTGCTGAGCACACTAATTTTGGCATACAGACATCGATCTACCATAAATCCAAGTTTACTGGATCATACATACAGTGGGGATTGTTTTTCCCCACTCAGTCACAAAATCAATTAAATGAAAACATTAATCCACCATGCTGTGATGATCTGCTCCAAGCCAAAACTTTTTGATGAACTCAAATTTATCAAGACAACTTTATTGAAGAATGCATATCCTGAGGATATAATTACTTTCACCATTCGACATAAATGCCAGCTATTCTCCACCAAGCCAAAGTTTGGACCAAAGAAGTGTCCTGTATATCTAAGATTACCATGGATCAGCAATGCCTCCATCCAACTGCTAGAGTAAATTAAAAGATTTATTAATCGTTACATTTATTCTGTTAAGTTGCAAGTTGTTTTTAAATCCAATGGGCTGTTTCCCTTTAATCTCAAAGACAGTGTGATTGTTTTCCAAAAAGCTCTCTTATCTACAAATTTTCATGCAAATGTGATGTATGCTACATTGGTCACACCACTCAGAGATTACATAGACAAACATATTCCCTCAAATATCCGTACAAATATATCCAGCTATACTGCAGCACCGAGCAATTAAAACTCATCTTCCTCCATTGCTCATCACCTATTGGACAAACCCACCATGTGCAGCCGCATATAGGTCTAGTACGTTTACCATCCTTGAGAATTCAAATAATGAATTTCAGTTGTAATTTTTTTAATCAGTTTTCTCCCCGCTCCTGGTTTTTTAAATGGATAATATCCCATGTTTACTTCCTCCAACATAAACTCTATTGTCACTGATATAATTCTCTGAAGAGAAGTGACCAAGAGAAAGGGTCTCCTTTTTTATTAAGCATACACTTTTAAAAATAATATTTAAATTCTGTACTGACCTCAAGATCTTCAATATATATATATATATATATATATATATATAGCCTAAGGATAGAAACATACTTATTTTATGCAGCAAATGTTTAATTTTGAATTGAATCTCCTCTCTAGTCAATGAACTTAATTCATAGATTCAACATAATCCTCGGAATATTTGAGATTGAAATTCATCTAATGACTGTATGTCAGAAAATACTTAGATACTTAGACACACACACACACACACACACACGCGTGCACACACACACACACACACACACACACACACATAT
>OY757908.1:90162045-90209545 GCA_963585895.1 Sepioteuthis lessoniana
TTGTACAATTTGCAAATTCTACAAACTGATATCTGGGGAAAAAAATTCAGTAAAAAAAGAAAAGACAAAAAAACACATGTGCTACTTGAAAATAATCAAGCATCACATAAGTCTTGTCAAAAGAAAAAACACCAAAAGAATAACCAAAGCTAAAACGTAATAAAGTGCTAAATAGATGAAATAGTGCTAATATTATGAAAATAATTCCTACATGGCCAAGAATGAGTCTACCTAGGTTTCACCAAATGCCTTCCAGGATCATACTGGATCGTGATCCTGAAGAGCCGTTTGGTAAAACCTAGGTAGACTTACTCTTAGCCATTTAGAAATTATTTCCATTATATATATATATATATATATATATATGAGGTGCATACAATAGGTTTCCAGACTTTTTTCGTATGGGCATTTAAAATTGTCATAGACTCTTGAAAATTCACTATGTTATTGCTATACATCTTATGAGATGACTGACCAATTTTTATGATTTGACGTTCAAATGAACAGCTACAGCAGCAATTGGAATACACCCTACTAAAGCCTGATTGTCAAGGCTTGTGAATTTCAAAAATGCAATCTGACACTTTAGAAGAACGATATACAATAAAATTCTGTTTTAAACTTGAAAAAAATGCCAAAGAAATGTATGGAATACTTCAGACTGCTTTTCGAGCATCTTCAATGAATTGAGCATCAGTTTTTGAGTGACATAAGAGATTCAAGGAAGGCAGGGAGTCTTTGAGGGATGATGAGAGGTATGGGAGGAGTAAGGAAGTCAGAACACCACAGTTGATTGGCCAAAGAGTTAGGGTTAGGGTTACTATGTTGAGGTTTAAGGGAGTTCAGGAAGAGATTCCGTCAGAAGAGGCCAGCACTCTTGAAATCAGGTCAGTGGAATTTCTACCTGGACAATGCACCAGTCCACAACTCCATCCTTGTCACAGACTATTTGACCAAGATTGGCATCAAGAAAGTTCCTCACCCTCCCTATAGTCCAAACCTTGCTCCCTGTGACTTTTGCTTATTCCCTAAGCTCAGGGGCTGTCGTTATAAAACAACTGGGGAGATGAAAGAGGCTGTGATGAAGGTCATTGATACGTTCACACAAGAGGACTTCTATGGGGCCTTCCAGAAGTTGTTGGAATGGTACAAGTGCATTGCAGCCGGAAGAGATTACTTCGAAGGGGACTAGAGTTTCATGTGTGTACTATTAATAAAAGTGCCCAGATGAAAAAAGTCTGGAAACTTATCTAATGATCCTCGCATATATATATATATATATATATATATATATATATATATATATAATGAAAATAATATATGTATATAATGAAAATAATATATATATATATATATTATTGCCGGTCGCCGCTAGCGTAATGCGAAGCTCTTCAAAAGAATTGAGCACTCTGGTAGCTGATAGGGTATAAAAAATGTAAACAAAGGCTGCTGCTGCTGTTTTTAAAAATGAAAAATACCTTAAAATTCCCTTAGCCAACGTGGTCAGCTTGGTGGATGAGTGGTCTGAATCACAGTCTAGCGCAAAGTTGGACGGGTTTCGATCCCGGCTCCGAGCGTCCTGCGTGTCTAGCCACACTGAAGAGTGCTGCTAGAACGAAACAGTCTGTCTGTGGATGACTATATATTTTTTTTTTTTTTTTTTTTCATCATACAACGTGTGGAAGCACGTGCGATACCCTAGCCTCATCAGCCGCCAACCAGGGTGATAACACAGTTTCAGTAGCTCAAGGCAGTACTGCCACTCCTGGCACTACCGAGCAGCTTTTGCCACCGGATAGGGTATTTAAACTATTTAGACTATATATATATATATATATATATATATATATATATATATATATATATATATGTTTTACATACTACAATCAAAGGTGTATAGAAAAATATTGGCACTAATATCTTAGGCAGAATGCACAGTTACTACATTTTCCTATTTTGCAGAAGTGCTGATCCATATATAATGTCATCATTTTCTTCAAGGAGCTATGATAATTTAATAACTTAAGGCAAATTTGGAAATGCTGCTAGTAAAACTGATCTTAGAAAATTTGATCACAAAAACTTCATTCATTGAAAATTTGGCCACAAAACTAAAGGAAATGTCATTCAAAAAAGGAAATTCATCTCCTTTTAAAGGGTACAAATCAATGGAAATATAGATGACATTCTCAACAACCAAATCTTGGGATCCAATTTTCTAGTCTAAATTTTCCATCCACTGAATGAATGTTAATCAAAAGGAATCTTTTTAGTCTTTGCTTAAACATAGGCTATTCTCTGAAAATGGATTACAATGCTCAGTCTGTGATGAAAATAATAGCTTTTCAAATCATTATTGAGATTTTTTCATGGGGGAATTTGATTTTGCTGATGTAACACTTTTAAGATATTTAAGGGGAACATTTGGATGTTGTACATTCTCTTCAGAATGGGTTCAAAGTGAGATAGCAAAATCAAATTCCATACTAAAAGGTTCATAATGATTTGAAAAGCTATTTTTTGATCCTAGTTGCCTTTCCCTGATAACCTGGCCTATGCTACAATGAATCAATAATATAAACAAGGGAAAAAAAAAAGAAAAAATATTACAGTAGCCTACAATAATGTAATCACTTAGTTTGATTAGATATCAACAGAAAAAATGCTCTTCTGTGCTAAAGACTATTTTCCCTCCAGCATAGGTCAGTTTAAAGAAGAGCAACTAATTTCTTCTAAGAAAAAACAAAAGCAAAAAAATTTGCATTATATTTATTTAGGGGAAACTTTTGTTCATGAACAAAATTAGACCAGATGGTTTTTAATAGGAATTATATAAAATCTCTCTACCTATCTATGGATAGCTTGTGCGTGTGTGTAGGGGGGGGGCACATGCATACATACATTAGTGGATATATAAATGCATAAAAATAAACATAAATATGCATTTAAATATATATATATATATATATATATATATATATATATATATATTCGTAAAGAAAGCCCTAACAGTAGTTTAGAAGAAAAGCCTAGAATGCTACCACAGCCCCCCCCCCCAGAAAGGGAAAAAGGAAAAAAAAAAAAAAAAACCAACAAAAACGAATTCTCCCCTCCACCCCAGTAGACCGCCACCCCCAAAGCTACCTAAAATATCAGTAGTAAATAAAAGTCCAAACGAAGAAGAAGCATTTGAACTCAGGAGCCAAGTGGAAGAAATATGTCAATATTGGTCAGTATGTCTTTAATTCCAATTTAAAATGCTGAATTTTACAAAATGTTATGCTGTATTTTGTTTGTGAAATAATGCTTAAACTATGCATTTTAAATGTAAAGGCACGCTTACTCTACTATAAAGCCAATTTGATATTAAGCCTATCCACATGTCAGCGAACAAGGCAGAATGTTTTTGAATATCTTCTATCGAATAATTTAAAAATTCGTAAAGAAAGCCCTAACAGTAGTTTAGAAGAAAAGCCTAGAACGCCTAATGCTACCACAGCCCCCCCCCCCCAAGAGAAAAAAAAAAAAAAGCTCTATAATTCCTGAAGCCTGCTAGGTCCCCTACTGTAGAAAAAAAAAAAAAAAAAAATGAAAAACCCAGGAAAAGTCCCTATACAGCAAAAAGTATAAGTCAGTACTAGTGAAAGTCTTAAGAAAGTACCTTAATGTTGGACTTTAACTAAGTTAAAACTTAAAACAAATTCCCCCACCCTTTTTTCTTTTTTTTTTTTTTTTTTTTTTAATGTACACATGGGAAGCAGCATGATGTACGTAAAGGTATTTGAATAAACCAATGGACGACCAAACTCAATACCCAAATGGGTCCTGGACGTGAGTCTGACGACTTTTCGCTCAGGATCGACAGTTCGATCGGGGAACTACTGCTGCTCCTCTATAAGAGTGGCTTCTATAGAAGAGAATAAAACAGCCATCGAAAGATAACCATGACCCACACTCGAACCACTTACACAAACCGCATCGCTCTTCGCGCAGGTAAAAAAGGGGCGCGTCCTGCTGAGGTTGGAGCCCTGGCCTCGGTGTTCGAAAAATCAGCTACAGAGCTCAAACAATCAAAACTACTAAAATGCAAGCAAACACTACAAATAGCCACATTTAACGTAAGAACCTTAAATAGAATAGGTCAACTCCCAGAGCTAATCGCATCGGCCGAAGAACATAAAATAGACATAATATGCATACAAGAACACAGATACACGCACACAGAAGATATCAAATATCACGAAACTGGCAATGGATGGTCGCTCGCCACTGTATCCGCATGGAAAAACTCTGTCAACGCCACAGTAGGAGGGGTAGGTTTGCTTATAGGACCTAGAGCACTAAAAACGCTTAATAGCATAGAGAAAATACAACCTAGAATGATGGTAGCTACATTTAACGGAAACCCCAGAGCAACAATCGTCTCATGCTACAGCCCCACCAATGTTAGTGAAGAAAATGAAATAGTCATCTTCTACGATGAGTTATCCTCATTAGTGCGTAGCATCCCGAAACACAACATGTTAGTCATTGGCGGAGACATGAATGCCCAAATCGGGAAAAACGGAAACAACAAATACAGCCTCCACAACACGTCAAATAGGAATGGGCAACATCTAACAGATTTCATGATAGAAAATAGATTAGCATGCCTCAATACAAACTACCAAAAAAGAGAGGGCAAACTATGGACATACACGTACGCAAACAATACTAAAGCTCAGATAGACTACGTCCTTATAAACAAGAAATGGAAGAATAGTGCATTGAATTGCGAGGCATACTCCTCTTTTGAGGGTGTGTCCACCGATCACCGAATAGTCACGGCGAAAATACGGTTAAGCCTACGAAAAAACGACAAACGAACAGCGACCACCAAACACTATGACTGGGCCCTATTAAACAACAAAGATGTAAGAGATAAATACGTATTAGAATTAAGAAACAGATTCGAAACACTACAAGAAAAGACGGAAAAAAGTACACCAAACGACGAATACGAAAATTTCGTCAATGCACACCTTGAGGCAGCAGCAAAATACATTCTAACAAAAATTAAAACTAAATATAGAGTCCCATGGGAAACTTTAGCGGTGAGAGAAAAACGTGCACTAGTGAAAACAGCCTCCAAAAACTATCGAAAAAACCCAACAAACACAAATGCCTTAAAACTAAAAACGGCACAATATCAATTAGCAGGCATATATATAAAGGAACAGACAGAATACATTCAAAATCAGATAGATATGATTAGAGACTCGGTGGAAGATAGACAATCTAGAATTGCCTGGCAAACAATAAACGAAGTGAGCAGAAGAAAGAACACAGCCGAAGCAAAACTTAAAGCAGCAAACCAACAAGAAAGAATAAAACTGTGGAAACAGCACTTCGAAAACTTACTTGGAAACCCACCAAAAATAACGCCTGAACCAATCACCAGAATAATTAGCAAACAATTAGACATTAAACTTGGACCGTTCACACAAGAAGAACTCGACTCGGTTCTCAGAAAAATTAAAAATAGGAAAGCTGCAGGACTGGACGAAATTCCCCCGGAAGTATGGAAGACCAGACAATTCGACGACATACTGCTCCGACACTGCAACGCAGTATACAATCAAAATCCGATAGATAGATGGACGAAGGGATGCATACTCCCCTTCCCTAAAAAGGGGGACCTCGGATTAGCCAAAAACTACCGAGGCATAACACTTACATCCATAGCTGCCAAAATCTACAATGCCCTACTACGAAACAGAATAGAACCCAAAATCGACAACATACTTAGAAAAAACCAAAATGGCTTCCGAAGAAATAGATCCACGACCTCACAAATATTAACCATCCGCAGAATCCTAGAAGGTGTACGGGCAAAGAACCTACAAGCGACATTAATATTTGTCGACTTTACCAAGGCTTTCGACTCCATTCACAGAGGAAAGATGGAACAAATCCTACTTGCGTACGGCATACCTAAAGAAACCGTAGCGGCAATAACGATTCTCTATAGAAACACTAAAGTAAAAGTACGATCACCAGATGGAGACACAGAATACTTCGACATAGTAGCAGGAGTACTACAAGGAGACACGCTGGCTCCGTATCTCTTTATCATTTGTCTAGACTACGTACTTAGAACATCGATTGACAAAATCAAAGAGAATGGCTTCGAACTGACGAAGAAAAGAAGCAAAAGATACCCCGCAACAACAATTACCGACGCCGACTACGCCGATGACATAGCGATACTGGCAAATACACCTGACCAAGCCGAAACACTTCTGCATAGTTTGGAACGAGCAGCAGCAAGCATAGGCCTCCATGTTAATGCACATAAAACGGAATATATGTGCTATAACCAAACCGGGGACATCTCCACTCTAGAAGGAACCCCTCTTAAACTAGTAGACAAATTCACGTACCTAGGAAGCAGCGTCGAATCAACCGAAAAGGACATCGAAACGAGGTTAACGAAAGCATGGACAGCTATCAATAGGCTATCGACTATATGGAAATCAGACCTAACCGATAAAATGAAACGCAGTTTCTTCCAGGCAGCGGTCACATCGATACTGCTATATGGATGCACTACATGGACGCTAACAAAACGGCTGGAGAAGAAACTAGATGGCAATTACACAAGAATGCTGCGTGCAATCCTCAACAAGTCCTGGCAGCAACACCCCACAAGACACCAACTGTACGGCCACCTGCCCCCTATCACGAAAACTATTCAAGTTAGGCGAACCAGACATGCAGGACATTGCTGGAGAAGCAGAGATGAACTCATAAGAGATGTACTCTTATGGATCCCCACACACGGCTGCGCAAAAGCAGGACGACCAGCACGAACGTACATTCAGCAGCTATGTGAGGATACAGGTTGTTGTCCTGAAGACCTGCCTAGGGCGATGAACGATAGGGAGGAGTGGCGAAAGAGGGTCAGGGATATCCGTGCTGCCAGCACGATATGATGATGATGATGATGATATAAAGCATGTAATGATATATATGATAAAATAAGCATTTTTAAATATATATATATATATGCATATATATATATACATATACACACATACACACACACACACTCTCTCTCTCTCTCTCTCTCTCTCTCTCACACACACACACACACACACATACACACACACACACACACACACACATATATATATATATATATATATATTTCTGCAAAGAATTCTGTAAGGAATTTTCCTTATAAAATTTGAGCAGTTTGTAAACCTCTCCTATTTTAAAATGTCTGTCATTTTAAAGTGACCAACATTTTCTGTGTTATTTCATTTCATTTTATTTTTAGAATTACTATGAGTGCTTGTTTTGCTCTCATTGTATTGCTGGCTATTTTAAAATAGAAAATAGAAAAAGTAAGAACAATCACTTAGAATTCAGAACAACTTAAATTATTGAACTTTTAAAAAGCAAAGTTTTGGACAAGATTTTAATCAGAAAATTATTTTTCAAAATCTGATGTCTATTCTCTGAGAAAATTTTTTGAAAAATAGATTTAGATAAATTATTTAAAATTCAAGGTATCTTAACTCAGTAAACTTATTTTAAAAAGTGAAGTTAGAAAGAAGGTAAAAAATCAGTAGACTGAAAACATCTATTTTAGTTTTTGCAAATTATTTTTTATTTACCTTTAAAAAAAAAGAAGAAAAGAACAAAGACAAAAACCAATGTGATTCATTCAAACAATTATGTACCAGCTCATTTTTAAGTAGATTTTGAGTAGGAATACTGCATAGAAAAAGAATCTATATTTATGTGTAGTATTTCTTTTCCAAATTTATGGTTTGTTGGTTATACTGTTGTATACTGTTATGGCAATGAATTCTGCTCAGTCATAAATTTTGTATAAGTTATTTTAATGTTACCTATTTTGGTGAATAGACAAACAAATTAAGGGACAACTTTTATATATATATATATATATATATATACACACACACATTCACATGCAAAGTATGCATATATATATATATATATGTATATATATGATTAAATTGGACTGACACTTTGTGTCTGCCTATTCTATCTTTGATCCATTCAAGTATGAATCTTTGACTTTTAGATAGAATGAATTTTGAAAAGCACCATATTTTTCCCAAGTATTTTTGGCTCCGGCTGGAGCCAACTTTGGGGAGCAAATAATGAAATGAATAATATACATTTATATAAAGAGTAGGAGGAAGAACAAGTATGAGGGGAATTTACAGAAGAAAAGAATTTTACTAAAGTTAAGAGGAAGAATTTTCGGGAAAAGTGCTATGAAAAGTATGGCACCTTCTTGAATTCCTTCCCTCCAAAAGCAAAAGAACTCATGCAAAGACTTGAACAGATCAAAGATAGAATTGGCAAACAAAAATGTGTCTCTCATGTTTAAAAGAGACAATTCTAAATATATATATATATATATATATATATATATATATATATATATATATATATATTCTAAATGAAAAAATTGAAGCAATCTATTTTAAACTATGAACAATCAACTAAAAATTATTCGTTGATGGTTCCTAACTAACAAGCACTACTTGAATATTGATAAAACAAAATATGTTTTATTTTACTCACCAAAAATGAAGGAAGATTTACTTCTGAAACTCCCTAAAATACATTTTGGTGGGGATAGGGTCTCAAGATCAAGATTTTTAAAATTCTTTGAAATTTTAATTGATGAGAATCTAAAGTGGAATACACAAATTAAAGCGATAGAAACAAAAATTTCAACCCAAATAAGCTGAGCACAAAAATACCACAACAATGTTACTATGAAGCATCTATATTATTCATTTCTCAACTCATTTTTTAAGTATAATAATCTTGTTTGGGAAGTGTAAATAAAACAAAATAGAAAAAACTATAACTTTACAAAAAAGGGTAGTGTATATTATCTATTATGCCCCAAAAGGAGCATTCTCTTTACCTTTTATGATAAGAAATGATATTTTGAATATCTATGAATTAAACATATGCAGTATGGTAATTTTTATACTCAAGATATACTATAATGAAGTACCTATATGTATAAAAATAGAATTTTTCAAAGTGAATCACTAATATCAAACCAGAAATGCTAGAGCATAATTTAAATAGGATCAATGTAATATAAATAAAAGTAAAGTTAGTAACCATAATCAAGAGTGACCCAAAGGCTCCTTTTTCAATAGCTACTACACCAAGGTGTAGGGGAGGGCACTACTCCTTTCCCTGGATTGCTCCACTTTACCCTTGATCCGTACCTTATAATACTGAGTGTTAAGCAAGAAGGCAACAAGTACCATTTTTTGAGTCTTTGAATATGACCTGGGACTGAACCCGGGGGTCCTGGACCATTGGCGAACACTCTAACCATTATGCCAATGTTTGGATGACTCAACCAGGGATTGAATCCAGGTCTTCCAGGTCATTGGTGAACACTCTAACCATTATGCCAATGTCCAGTTGACTCGACCTGGGATCGAACCCAGGTCTCCTGGGCCATTGGTGAACACTCTAACCATTAATAGAAATAAATACAACATATTTAGTGTTTCTATAAGAGGAGCAAAAATATAGAATAAACTAATGTGGAGATCTATTAACATGTCTAATGTAACAATCCAAATGTATTTAAAAAATACTCTTAACTGAAGATCAAATTGACCTCAGGTAAAAAAAAAGTGAAAGAAGATACCTGACTGGTTTTCACACTTGCAACAAACTTTTGAATATTTTTATATTCTTGATTTTTTGTTTAAGTAATGGCAGTCATGAAAAAGTTGAAATACTGTAGACTTTCTTCATGATACACCCCCCCAAAATTATACATATTATTATTATTGATATAAAGATTTTAGGCAAGTGGTTGTGTAAGCAAAATATTTTAGAGTGTTCAATGCTCTTATAAGCAGAGCTGATTTAAAATTTAAATTATTTAAAGGATTATGATGTTGAATACTGCTTTTATTTCAAACATGGTCTGTGTTAAAAATTACAATAAAATCACACAGTTCCACACAGTACTGTTATCCATTTGATGGTTTTACCACTACAATATTGTGACCCTTTAACATTTAAAATTATATATATATATATATATATATATATATATATATATATATATATATTCTAAATTATGTTAAGGTATGGTCTAATATGTATATATGCTTTAATATATATATATGATTATTTATTTTTTCTCAAACAGTTTTGACCATGTGGTCATCAGTTGGAGAAAGAGAGCAACATCACAAGAAAAGGTTAAAAGTCATAAAAATAACTAGCTATAAAAATAAGAACATTATATTCCTGTGTAAATAAACACAACATTCACAGAAAAATACCAAATGTAATAGACATACAAGGAAAGCTAGATCATACTCAAGCACAAATGTTAGAATAAAATAATATACTAGAGAAACTGTTTCAAATGTATAATAGTAAGCACAGCTCTTCTTTGAAATTCAAACAAAAATGAATCTTTTCAGGTTTAGATAATTTGAGATTTTAAAATTTCTTTCCAAAAACTAATGTAAAATTCAATAATCTTAACAATTAGGCATGCTAAATTATCTTGAGAATGTATACTGTCTTTGGTGGTTTTGAAATTTTTATTATATCCAAACCAGAACTATACACATTTCGGTCTTCCATTTTTTACTAAATCTCTGAAAATCCAACGGTCTTTGAAATTGGAAATAATTCAGGGCCAATGGTTTAAACTATTGGCAACCATAAAAATCTCCTAAAAGCAAGTGCCAAAGCTAAAATTAGCTGCACCAATCACCTGTATGTCTGTACTGTTAAAGATGCTTTATTATTGAACAGGCAAGGTCACTTGGTGTTGTTCAGGTTAAAATAGCTACAGAAACAACTATCAAACTCTGTAAGCTTATTTTGCATTACTTTATCCTTACTTAACACAGCTGTATATAAAACAACATATAAGGAAAAATTATATATATATCGTTACTACTATGAAATATAAAAAGTCAATATCACTGATAATCAAATGATAAATATAAGATGCTGAAATTATATTTTTATGCTACAATATAAAAAAGTAATTGTTTGGCTGTTATTGGAATTCAATATTAATATATCTCCATTTGACTAGTAACAAAATGCTTATTAATTTAAATATTTTTCCCTTTAAATGCAATGTTTAATAACTACTGGCAAAATCAACTGGTTCTGTATAAAAATGTAAACAATGATATCTAATGACAGAAATATATATGTGATATTATGGTTGGTTGGTTGATTTTATGGCTTGTCAAATTTTGCTGGGTCACTTATGGCAAAGTCATTTTTTTATTTTCCAGCAATCATTGTTTCAAGTGACTTTATGTTTCATAAAAATTTGTTGGCAATTATGTATATTTGGATAACTATTCCTATCTAATACTAATAATTTGTACATTACTATATGGTTTCAAGTATTCCTAACTAATACTAATAATTGACAAGTAATTGAATGCAATCCACTCTAATTTTAAATGGGTAAATACTTCATATTTATATACTATACCAATGTTTTACAAATCAATATATCTGGATTTTCTCATAATCAAAATCTCAAACAAATCTAACAGACCCATAGATGAACCCTTACAGGTAGTAGCACACTGTGTCAGAGTGGACTGATGAGTTATAGGCAACTCCATATACTCCCAAGCTACAGAACTATAGTCTTAACACAAGCTGCAATTTTGTATTACACCAAAAACAAGATGTTATAACTTTGGCCAAATGAGTAGAGTGTTTGCCAATGGTCTGGGAGACTGGGGTTCAATCCCAGGTCAAGTCATACCAAAGACTCAAAAAATGGTACTTGACGCCACCTTACTTAACACTCAGCATTATAAGGTAAGGATCAAGGATAAAGTAGAACAATCCAGGGAATTGAATAGTGCCCTCCCCTACACCTAGGTGTAGTAGCTATTGAAAAGAGAGCCTCCAGGTCACTTTCAACTAAGGTTGCCAACTTACTTAAAATACATATATATTTATACTACCTTCATATGTTATTTTATTGTATACAAATCAATCAATAAATCCATAAATTAATGATGTATTTTTGGTTTACAAATATTTTTTAACATAATCTCCTTGTACATGTTCTTCAATAATTGTCAAGCCTCATAATAAAAATTAGAACATTTATTTATTTTTCTGTATTTCTGTCAATAATGACATACTAAACATTATGAAGTAAAAATTTCAGATCAAAATTCAGTTAATCATTATGTGTCAAGCTGTAGACCAGTACATAATGGCTTATATTGTAATATATATATATATATATATATATATATATATATATATATATATATATTGTCATCCACAGACAGACTGTTTCGTTCTATCAGAACTCTTCAGTGTGGCTAGACCCGCAGGACACTCGAAGCCGGGATCGAAACCCGTCTAACTTTACGATAGATTAAGGTTTCAGACCACACAGCTACAAGCGGATATATATATTTGAATTATCATGACTAGAAAATCCAGCAAACACCTACATATGACATACAGAACACTGAACAGCTGTTTCGACCTTATTGGGTCTCATCAGCAGTGCATACCGTGATCTCCACCACTGGTTCGATCTCCAGTGGAGGAGATCACGGTATGCACTGTTGTTGGCATGTAGGTGTTTGCTGGATTTTTTAGTCATGATAATTCAAATATAACATTAATTCCTCCATTCAAATATAAAATATAATTCTATTTCCTGCCCATGATGTTAACGTTATGTGGATTCATAACACCGACTTGGGAAGACATAGCCCCAGAGGTGACTGTGTCCTCTGTAGGGAATATGCACCTTCAAGACGCATGAGGTTAAGTGGTCACGCATTGTCACCATGACTAGTTAAATCGGCGTTGCTTATGTATGATATGAACCGGTAGCCCAGTGGTAGAGTTGAAATGGCTGTTCCGTATGTCGTAGGTGTGTGCCGGATTTTCTAGTCATGATAATTTAAATATAACATTAATTCCTCTATTCAAATATAATATATATATATATATATATCAAAAGCTATTGATCTATGATTATTTAAAAGATTTTATTCTTAACCATATTTTTCTTCTTAGAAGAAGGTAGAAAAAAGACATCTGCAAGCACCACAGAAGGTTTTTTATGTAAATATAAGAATTAAAAAAAATTACCTGATTTCAAAGTGTTTTGAAACTGTTTGAATAAAAAGCAGTATTTTGGTAGTAATCTAAAAAATTTTTTAAATATTAAAATCAGAGGTTACTTTAATAGTAGTACATTTTCTCTTTTATATCTCATCAATATTTAAGTGCTTTGTATAAGAAATTGCTGACAACTATTTGGCTTAAACAGCTATTTTCTTCTAGATTTTTCAAAATTTACGTTCTTTTTTCTTTTTTTTTGAAGGCTGAAAGAAACTTGAGAAAGATGTGCCAAATCTGTTGAACTGGAAATAAATATATGGAATAGTATATATATCTTATAGCATTAAGTCATTTTGTTATTGCTTGACATCTTTTCATCCCACTCTTGAACATTCTCTTTTTGCTCAAGGCCAACACCTTTTTATCACCTATTTCTACAGTGCAAATAGGCTAACAGTTGTCACCTTTGAAAATGAAATTATTAGACCAAGTTCAGACATTTTGCTTTCACTTTGCACTAATGCCTTTAAGAAGTGCATTAAGCTCCTTTTTCTCTCTTTAAATAAAAGAGAAGTGGGAACCATTTTGCCTTGTAAGAATTATCAACATAAATATATAATTATATAAACATTTGTTCAATAATAGCTGAGGCCAAGGGTCATTGCTTTCTGTTTCTATCATATAAAGCCCCAGTACAACCTGTTGTATGTAAGAAAGGAGATAGTTACTGTCAAAAAATATCTATTGTCCCGAGAGATGCCATAAAGAGAAATAACTTGGAACAGCACTCCAACAATCAAATAGGTCAGTGTCTCCAATTTTTATGAGCCTATAACAAAATTTATCCAAAAAAAGAAAGTAGCAGGTGTAAATCTGTAACTTATGAATAGAAAATAAATTTGTGTACTCATCCAGAGAAATTTTGAGGATCTTAAAAAAAAAAAAAGACATACTTTGAAGAATGCTTAATGAAGTTGCAAATGAAGTTTTACTCAATATATTTCATCTTGTAAATACCAATAGGTCTTCAGAAATCAATATATATTCACAAAGTGATATCTAATTTCAGTAGGAATCTAGCCATTGATTTCATTTTTGAACTTTGTGCAAGCTAAGCATGTCAGTAACTCATGCAATTACATAGATTGTACAATATCATTACATGAGGTTGTGGAGTTGTAGTTTGTAGTTAAAGCACAGGACTAAATGCTGAAAGAGTTAATTTCCAATGTTTGTCATGCATCAAACCTGAACAGGGGTTTCTATTTTCTAGTCTAGTACAGTAAAATCTACTCTATTTGTGTACAATAAAGAAATGTATATATATATATATATATATATATATATATATATAGTATACTTAGTCCAGTTAAACCGGAGTTGGGAGTAATTCCATCAGGACAAGAAATTATTCATGAATGAATATTTAAATTTTCCTGGTAAAGAGCTCAATGTACCAATAATACAGAGCAATAATTTCTTTAAGAAAAAACAACGAAACCAATCACAAAGGATTATAAATTTATTTCCATCCTGTTACGCATTTTTGAAATTTCCAAAAACACGAAAAAAATTTAACAGGACTTCTTCAGATCTTTTTGATAAAAAAACATAAAAAACATTTTTTATCAAAAAGATCTGAAGAAGTCCTGTTAATTTTTTTTCGTGTTTTTGGAAATTTCAAAAATGCGTAACAGGATGGAAATAAATTTATAATCCTTTGTGATTGGTTTCGTTGTTTTTTCTTAAAGATATATATATATATATATATATATATACATATTTCAGAATTAAATGCCAAAATGAGAGCAATATATTATTTACACATAATATTTTGGCCATTGTTTTTTTTGTTTTAGATGTGACACAAAGGTATATGAATAGGGCACCCAATGAGAATTAAACTCACTTGTAAAGGTGTACTAGCCTAGCTTGCTAACCATTACACCATCCGAGGTGACCTTGGCTACTGTTTTAGTTTATATTGAGAAGTAAAAGCTATGTACAGTGGTCCTACATTACAGTAGCTCCTTTAATGAATGGTCAGCTTGTTTAGACTTTTTATGCCAAGCTTGCATGGATGGCTTACCTAGTATATGTAGATGGCTGATATTTCCTCATTGTTTATGAATAGATAAACTATATCATACAAAATTCTTTGGACTTGAATATTTTCTAGTTTGAATAATAATATTTATGGTTGCCATGAAAATTACTTTTAAGAGTGAAAAGGGAAGTCAAAAGAAGAATGTTTCAGATCTGGGAATAGGTAAGATAAATAAATTTACAGTGTTTATCATTTTTTTCTGGTATTTTTGAACAATACTTATGTATATCAGTGTATAGAGAGCTGAATAATACAGACATACATACACACCTGTATGTATGTGTATGTAAGTGAGTGTATGTGTGTTTGTATGTCACACAAACTGGTCTCAAAACCGTGTGATGAGAATGTTTTTTGTTATGGTATCATAGTTTTTTTTTCATTTGTTGTGTCATTAACCTTTGCTACAAAATTTATCCATTTGAAGTTATATAAGTAAATGATAATTTTATAAATTTAGGAATTTTTCTCTCTTCATGTTTTTTATTTTTTTTAAATTTTAAAAATATCTCACATTTTAGTGATTTTAGAATGATAAATGGATTTCCATTTCTCTGATCGTAGGTAGAAGTACTGGGAGTGGCACTTTGATCCTTGACAGAACATTCAGAAATTACATTCTGATTTTATGCATGAGTTCCAATTCATAAGAAAACTCTGCTCATACATGTATATATATATATATATATATATATATATGTGTGTGTGTGTGTGTGTGTGTGTGTGTGTGTGTGTAGGGTGTGAAGATGGGAATCTGAATGTAGATACAGATGGGGAGTGACTTGGGTATTCAAGGACCAATAAGATACTTATTGATCTTGAGCTTAAAGATCTCAAGTTCATATTCCATTGGAAAACATTTCTATTCCACAATTTAACTATTTTTGGGAAGGAGCAGTTTGTGAAGAACTTGCATTGAGACTGAAGAATTTCAAGAAAGCATAGATGAGATTTGCAAGACTTGGTGAATGCACAATTTTGATATAAATGTACAAAGAACTTATGCTTAGCAAACTGAAACTCTTTCATTGAACTCTTCAGTTCCCACTAAATCAGTAATAAATATGTTAAATTGTTAACAGATATTCTGAGATGAAGCTAAATAGAAGCATAGAGACTTATGTCATGATACTGCATGTCTGTGTGATTTATAATATCAGCAAATTATTAAAAGTAGCAAACAATCTGTTTTCAGTAATTCTTGGTCTAAAACTTTGACTGAGGTTATATGAAGCTATTTTGATCAAATAAAATGTAATCTTTTTATAAAGAAATAAGCAAAAATCAGAAAAGTAAAAGTGGAGAAACAAAATATCAGTACATTAATATTCAATTCAGGTGCTATATTATGTGTGTATAATGTACATAAGTGCATGTTTATATGCATATATATATATATATATATATATATATATATATATATATATATATATAATTAAATCAATGTGTGTGTGTGTGTGTGTGTGTGTGTGTGTGTGTGTGTGTGTGTGTGTGTGTGTGTGTGTGTGTGTGTTCTTGGAACATAAAGTATACATGCATAAATTTCTCATACATATGTATAAGTATCTAGGAGCCCATACACACAGAAATACATGCACACAAATATGTATATGTGTGTATATATAAATATATATGTATATGTGGGTAAATATCTGTAAGTATATATATGTATATATATTCACATACAACATACACACATGTATTCTGTTGAATATATATATATATATATATATATATATATATATATATATATATATATATATATATATTCAATAGAAAACATGTTTTCACTTTTGAAAATGATGAGAAGAAGGGTGTCAATTTCTAATGAAAAATCAATTGATTTCCAATTGAATTTTCTAGGGAAGAAAAGGTGACAAAAATAGTAGAAAACCCATTGCATCTAATATTGTAATGGAGAACACTTGTTTTGTGCTAATGAAACAGTGGTATACAAAAATTCACTTTCTCCTGATTTCTAATTAGATTAGTGGGCAGGGTTAATTTTATGGCTAAGGAGAAAATTCAGTGGCACAACTGATAAAAACTCAGCATTGCCTTCACTTGTAAATTATCACAGTTGTTTTCATATTTCTATGAAAGTAAATTGAATGTTCAAAATCCTAGAATAGAAATTTAATGTATTCTACAGGAAAAAGTAATTTCTCATACTCATATTGATTCATTGTTTTGTTTGGAACCAGAATATTTTTGTATGAAATTGTATTGGATGAAATATCATATCAGCTACTTCAGAAAAATCATTTTTGCTTTAAGTGCATTTCAGTGAGATTAAAACTTTTCCACTGCCTTAATCCCCATCAATGAATTGTCTTGAATTGCTATCTGATTTACTGCCAAAGAAAATTTCCTTTCAGATGTCATTGTTTTCATTATCACTTCTGAATTATCCTAATTCCAATTCTTTCCCATGGTAAGAAGACCCAAAAGTTGTAAAAATATTGAAGAGTTTCTCAGAAATATAACATTTCTAAATGGGTGCCATCATTTTTAAGAAACCTTCATTGCCATTACACCTAGAGAGGTAGTACCTGTTAGCATCCAATTTATGGGTCAGTTAAATCTGCTTGAGATTGTTTAATTACTACATTATGATAGTGGCTCTTAAAACATTGATCTTGCAACTAAATATGAAGTGCTTTAAAATGATTGTAAAGATGAATGGTTGTATCTTATATAATTGTTAAACTGATCTCAGCACAAAATAACTCACCAAAGGTTGACATGCTGTAAAATCAACACATTGGGGAAATAGGCAGAACAAGTATTTGTCACATTGGGAAGATAGGCAGAACAAGTATTTGTCACCTTGAGAAGATAGGCAGAACAAGTATTTGTCACATTGGTAAGTTGAATTTTGATATTTTCAGTATAATGTAAGTAATAACTCTACTACTACTACTGCTGCAATAAAAACAACAAAGAGTCCCTTACCTGGATTGAAACACAAAATGCTGTAAACCAAAACACCACAGACCCCAGTACAATAAAACCAATGTTGACACAGAAAGACAGAATAAATTTATAGTTAACAAAGAAAGTCATGACTGAAAAGAAGACTACATTACCATCCCTCAGGAACCAAGACTCGAAAAAATGTCAAGGTTGAAACTGAAAAGGTAAACAAATCATTACCAAATATCCCAACCAGTAATGTCATTGAATTAAACAAGCTAATTTATGCAGGTGGGAAACTTTCCTGTGATAAAATCGGTATTCCCCTGGGGAATCCAAACAAAAATATAAAACCTGGATGGGAAATTAGACTGGAAAGACAGATTTTTTAAAAAAACTATAAGCAAAAGTACAAAGGAAAGGAAAACATGAAGAAATATATTGGGATGAAAAGACTAAAACAAAAGAGCATACGAGTCTAAAAGTACTTGAAGAGATAAATCATAAGATATTGGCAAAAAAAGGGAGACTTAAAAGATACTGGGATAGGATCAAGCAATACAAACAAAGCAGGACCTTCTAAAATTAACAAAGAAAATTCTACTAATTGGTGAAGAATGCATGAGAACAAATCAAAAACTTGGTGCAAAACAATTTTGCTGTGAAATATGGGAACAAAAAGAAAATAACTGAAAACCTGAATGGATAAATAACATGAAAATAGAATTATAAGGATTCAAAGAAGGCTGTAAGGTGGACATGCACCTGGACTTACTTAGAATAACATTCAAGAAAGTACCAAAAGTGAAAATGCCAAACCATGATGACATACATGGATTCTGGTTTAAAAAATGCATGTTCATCCATGACAGACTGGCTTTAAAACTGAGTTATTGCCTGGAAGAAACAAGTGCACCCAAGTAGATGATGAAAGGGAAACCACCCTGATCCATAAAATCCCCAAAAAGGAACCATTCTCAGCAACTATAGACTAATAATATGTCTACCTATCACATGGAAAATCCTGACCAAGTGAAAGAAGAGATCTCTTACTTTCTTGTATGCCATGGACTATTTCGGGAAGAACAAAAAGGATGCAACAGAGGAAGAAGAATGAGTAACCTATGCATAGATCAGCACATCCTCAAGGAGACCAAAACAAGGAGGAAAAATGTAACCATGGTATAGATTGATGACAAAAAGGCTCATGAGATGGTCCCATAAACTTGGATAAAAGAATGTCAGAAAATGTACAAAATATCTGACAAGATTATAAACTTCATCCCTGAAGCTATGAAAAACTGAAAAGCGGAATTAACAGCTGGATGAAAAGCTTTAGCAAAGGTGAAAATCTAGAGAGGCATCTTCCTTCCATAGAAACCTGCTCTCACCACTATCATTCGTAATAGCAACTCAATTATACACTTAGGAAGTATACCATGGGCTGCAAATTTACAAAGGAACAGAAAAAGCTGTGGAATATGAGAGTCAAGGTAATACCAATTGTAGTTGTGCACTCAGAACGATCTGGGAATTTTGAAACTTCAGCATTGCTGAGATTGTCTTGTTGTACTCAGAAGAGTCCAGGAAATCTGAGGAGTCTTGTTGTCACTCAGACTCCGGTGAATGACAACCAGCTAATGCTGGTGTGAGAACCCATTACAAATGAAATAATAATGATAATTATAAAAATGACACAAAAATGGAGACGAATACAAAAAGTAATAACATATAGTCAGGATATAGGGAAAAAAATTTTGCTAAGAAATATGTGCCATGAGTAGTTGAAAATAACAAATAACAGAAGGAATAGAAAAGCTAAATCAAGAAAGAATTAGAATGCTCAGAGAAAAGGAAAATTACAAGTACTTGGGAATATTGTAAGCAGACAACATCAAACAAGCAGAGATGAAGGTAAAAATAAGAAAAGAGTATCTTAGATGAATGAGAAAGCTTCTCAAAACCAAGATCTACAGCAGGAATCTCATCAAAGGATGGGCAAAGGAAGAACTTAAACAAATGGACTAGAGGATGAGAAAGCTGGTTGTTTGGTTGGTTGGGTTTTATGACATATCAACATTTGTTGATATGCCAAATTCATTTTTATACAAATAATCAGTTCTATTTCTAACAAGAGTACACAGTTTAATTGTAAAAAATATTTCTATTTCAAGCTATTCAGTTTATTCAAACAGTTCTAATTGAACCAATTCAGTTTAGTATAAGTATAGATTTTTTTTACACACAGTTAAATGTCAAAAACAGTTCCATTTTAAAAAATTCAGTTTAGCATAAGTATGCAGTTTGAATGTAAGTACTCAGTTTGATTGTCAAAAATATTTCTTTTTCAAGCTATTCAGGTTAGTCAAACAGTTCTAATTCAAATAATTCAGTTTAGCATAAGTATGCAGCTTAGTTCTATTTAATCCATAGATAGGGCCCTATCAGGCGCTACCACTCTGGGTCAGAGTGGACCTGGAAACGATGTCAATGAATGGGTGCTCCACATTCCCCAAAGCTCCAGCATCACTGGAACCTCACCATCAGATTGTTTAGTGTCATATCCAGGACACTCGTTGAGTGGGGTGTCTTACTCCTCCGCAGAGATGCAGTCAGTGTATTCTACAGCCCCAGTTGACTGGGCAAACAAGAAAGCTGATGAAGACACACAAGGCTAAGAGATGATATAGACAGACTATATGTGTCAAGAAAAGAAAGAAGAGGACATGCCAGCATGGAAGATAGTGTGGAAGCATTAATATGAGGACTCAGACTACATTAAAAAGGGCAAAGGAAAACAAATTACAGCAAGCAGAAACAGCACTGACAACCTAAACATAAACAGAATAACAATAAATTGGAAATAGAAATGGGATGTAAAACAACTGTATGGATATTTCTAGCAACAAACTGACAAAATCTCATGTGAGAAAACCTGGACATGGCTTAGAAAGGAAACTTTAACAGAGAAACTGAATCTCTTTTAATAGCAGCACAAAACAATGCTATAAGAACCCATTATGTTAAAATGAAAATCAATAATACATAACAGAATAGCAAGTGTAGGTTATGGGATGATAGAGACAAAATTTATGGATTTATGATGGAATTTAAATTTTAATTTAATTCTAATATCTATGAGTAAAATATTTAAAAAGATAAGGTGTTCTTAGTTTCTAGTTTGTCAGTAAAATCTATGGTAGTTTGAATTTTGTTTTGTTTGTCCTTAATTTTTGTTAAGTCATTATTTCATGGATATATAAGTAATATATGACCTATATAATGGAAATAGTTAAAATCTTAGAGTACCATAAATTCAAAGGGACCAGATTCAAGAAATTAACATGCACAGACCCCACTAACAGGTGAACCCATAAATAAATCATATTTTTATTCATAAAAGTTCCATTATACTGAAAAAAGCTATGCTTAGTTCATAATGTACTATTTTAATTATTTTGTAAATAGGAAAATTTCATGTAATGTTTTTTCTTGGGATGATTTTCTAAATTTTCAATGCATTTATTTTCAGGAATATTGGTGTGTAAGGAATAAAAAATTAGTTTTCTATACTTATATTACTTATTTTGATGAGTAGATCACCAGAGTTCTTTATGAGTGAATTGCTGATTGTAGCTAAAAGAGGAGCTAATATTTTGTCAAAAGATTTTGTGATGGTATGAAGTGCAGTTTCAATCCAGAAATAATAGGCTGTAAGGGGATTCCAGGTTTGTGCGTTTTTGGAAGCATATAATTTGAGGAATTATTGAATGGTAATCGACTGATGAAGATCAGAATTTGTTTTCGTTTGTGATTAATCTTTTATAGGACTTATTGAAAACATCTATATCTTTAGTTATGTTTTATTGTATAATTTGTTCAAATGTGTTTTTGTTATCTGATAATTCTATCATTTTGTTCTTGTAATGTATAGAGTCCATAATGACAACACCTCCACCTTTATGAGAAGGTGTGATGATAATATTGTTATTTCTGGACTAATCTCTCAATGCAGTGATGTGTCTTCTAGGTAAAATATAGTCATTGTTATTATTATTAGTGGTTGCAGTTATTAATCCTTGTATGAATCCTTTATTAATGCCAGAATCATTGTCAATAGTTTAAGTTTATAAAATTTACTGTACTGTAGTTTTTCACTACTGTGGTGAATTTTAGAATGAATTGAAAGGCTTCAGTATCAACTGTACTGAATTTAGTGTTCAATATATAAGATCATTCCTCATGATCTGTTTCCAGTTGTCGTTGTTACTTAAAAATTGTTGTTTTTCTATCTACATTTTCAACATATATATATTTTCAACATATATATATATATATATATATATATATATATATATATATTTATTTATTTATTCACATATATATATTGACCCATACATGCACAGGATGTATCAAAATAGATACAACCCATTAATATGATAATGATTTATTACTGAGGCAAGTGCAATGGTGGTCATTTGGAAAACATCCAGTAAAAAATGCATCCTTTGAGCTAGAGATATTAAATCAAAGCTTTTTTAATTGTTATTATATCAGCTTCCAGGACATGCAATTTTTTTTAGGTTTCTTGTTTCAGTAATAAATCATTATGATATTAATTGGTTGCATCTGTTTTGAGACAGTTTTGAATGATTTTATCTCTAAATAAGTTGTGATGCAAAATATTTTTCCTCTCTCGTTCAAGGCATTGTGATTGAGGATTAATAGTTATTATAGTAAACTATTTTCTAATCTGAAACAAAAAGGAGCACAACATTATTATTAGTAGAGTCATTAGCAGTCACATAGGTCCCAATATATACTGAGACACCCTATATATACAAGTAAGTATAAATATATGTAAGTAAATACATAAAAAGATAAACAAAAGTGATAATACAAACAGGAATATCATTTCTATGTAGTTTATTTTTTGATGTTTCTTAACTAGTCTGAGGTCATCATCAGGAGGAAAAGCTTTTGTGTTCAAAAAAAAGCTTTTTTAAAAAGTTTTTGAGGTTTAAAAAAAAAAATCAAAGAAATCTTTTAAAGGAATTGATATGCTGTATGAAAAGTGATGCAAAATGTAGTGTTAGTTTAACATATCTATTAGTCTGAAGAATGTTACATGATCAAAGTGTCAATGGTTGGTCATATACATACATCTGTCTTTCTATTGTGAGAGCACTTGCTTTAATGTACATTGATTAGGTTTGGAAGGAGCATGTTTTAAATTAGCCTTGACTTGACAACCTTGTTTCTTTATATCTTATTTTTGAGGGACTGCCTTTCAAACTAACCATGACTTATTGTTGAATTTATTTGTTTGCATAGGTGTTTGTGGCTGTCAAAATTTTTATTTGGGTGATTAAGTTTCATATTAAATTCAAATTTTTCATACATTTGACTGTTTCATACATTTCTCTTCTTTTTTGCAATTATTGATTTCTTGTTAGTTGTAATCATACTTTCTATTAAGTAATCAATAGGAAACCCACAATAGGATCCACTAAATTTTGACAACCATGCAATATCAAGAACATTCTATGCCGCGAACCCCTCAAATCAACCATCTCATTCACTAGTTTTAAAAGCAAAAAGACTTTCAAAATTCACCACAAATCAAATTGCAAAAGCAAAAATGTTATCAATTTGCTGCCAAAAAGAATGTGTTTGAAAGTCAGGATGGCCATTTTATTTTTGATCATTTTGACACAAGAACAAATCTATGGATCAGAACAATTTATTCTTAGTTGAACAACATTTTTGCATGGATAGTCACAATTTCAACAGAGATGCAAAATTCACAATCATAGAAAGAAATTAAAAAGATAATTACATGAAATCAATTACAAAGAAGACAAATGAATAAAAAATCTGAAAACATATGTGCCATTTGAATTTGATATGAAATTTAATCACCTGAGCAAAAAATAATAAAATTTTGACAACCATAAATGCCTATGCAAACAAATATAGCCAATAAGAAGTAGCTGTTGATTTGAAAGGCTGCTCCCTAAAAATAATATAGAAAAAATCCAAATAAGCAAAGAAGCCAGTCAAGTCATGGTAAATCAAAACACATTTAAGCAGGTGCTCTCACAACAGAGAGACAGCTGTACATATGAGATCAACCAAAAATAATTTGATCAGACAACATTCTATAGACTAATGGGTATGCTATTCCAACGGTAGATTTAATATATATGTATATATATATATATACATATATATATATATATATATATGTGTGTGTGTGTGTGAGTTAGTGTGTGTGTTAATATATATGTATATATATATATATATATATTTATATACACACACTTGCAGTGCTGAACTTCACTTGGTGCAGATTTAACTTTTACAAATTTGTTTATTGACAAGTTTGCCATCAATAAATAGGATTGTTTTTGACTTTTGTGGTCTATCTCAGAAAGTCAATAATTATGCATAAAGACTAGAAAATGTAAAGAAAATTTTTAAAAGTATGTATAGTAAGGCATAAATATTTAAGATTTATTCATGATTAATCTATTTTATTTTTTTATTTCCATAAATATATGTACTAAACATAGATTATTTTACATAATATGTATATTGTATTACTTTTCTCACACTCTTTCTGTTCCAGCCTTTATTATTTATACTTGTGATTAAAATTTATATACAGTGTTGCTATACAATGTAATATTTCACTCTTCAGGGTTAAATATGATCAGCAGAATTAAGAAATTGTTTCTCTAATTTTTTTTAAAAAGAAAGAAGAAAAATTAAACCAACTTCTTGACAGTGACAACCAACTGAATAACAATTGATTTTTACTCTTTATATTCTTGTAAGAATGTCTAAAGCAGAATAAACATTTCAAGGTGCAAAAGCAAAGGATTTTTGAAACAGATATTTATTCAACTGATCTGAATGTTGCATATCAAGCAGCCAAAACAAAGTGGAACAAAAGCAAAGTGTCTTGCAAGATCATGTCTCTAACTTTTCCAGGTTCCTTTAAATATTCCAAAGAAAGATTGGCATTACTAGGCCAAACATTCAACTCTGCCTGAACCATTCCCTTAACTTACCATTAATGTCAATGACACACCTTCTTTTGACACAATGGTAAACGCACTCTAGATATCTTTTGATAGTTACAGTTATGACCATAAAAACTCAGAACATGAATAACGTATGTTGGCCACAACATTAATGCATCATGCCATACTAAGAAGAATTTATTGAACACTGATTAAATGGAAAACATGACTATATTCTGATTTGATTTTTATATTCCTGTAGAGTACAGTCTTTTAAGCACTTCAATTCTATACTGATTTAGTTTGTAAAAACTGAAAAGATCATTTTATTATTATTATTTTACTTCTTAAGAGTTCTTCATATCAGCATTGGTTGGTTGTCCTTTTCTGGAGTCTGCATGACAGCAAGTCTCCTCAGGTCTCTAGGACTCATCTCAGTATTCTGGCCAATCTCAACAATGCTGTAATCAGGATGGTTTCTATTCTTCCTCTGATTTTCAACTGTTCCAATCCCCTTTCCAAACTTGTAGTGCACCAACTACAGTTGGTATCACCATCATCTGCATATTCCACGGTTTTATTAATTCACTGTCAAGGTCAAAGTATTCGTTTATCTTTTCACTTTCTCCTATTTTCACTCTGTGGTCTACAGGAACAACAAAATCCATTTGAGAACAAATTCTCATTTTTGTTAATCAGCACTAGGTCTTGATTATTATTATCATTACAACTACTCTTACTACTACAACTCTGTTGGTAGGGCTCAGAATACACTGACTATATCCAATGCAGTGGCATAAGACCTCCCTTTCCCTAAAAAAGGTTTTCCTGGATATAAAACTAAACTGTATCTGGTGGTGAGGCTCCAGTTCTTGTGCTCAGGTGAATATCAAGTCACTCCTTTGTTATCAAGTTCACTCTTAATCAAAGTTGTAGTACCAGTTGGAGTCCCATCTATTTTCAAAATTATAATTTTTAGATAGTAATACTTGAAACCATATAACTGTATACAAATCATATATATTATAAATAGTTACTTGAAGCTATAATTTGTACAAACTATTATTATTAGTTATCTGAAACAATACAATCGATTACAAAAGAAAAAATTAACTGACTTTGGTATTCAATAACTCAAGAAAGTTGACAAAGTATAAAAGTAACCAATAAATCAATCAATTAACTAAACTATTATTATCATTATTATCATTATCATTAATATTTTTATTATTTACTCCTTGAGAGTTTTTCACATTAGTTTTAGCTGATAGTTTTTCACAGGAGTTTGAGTGACAGCAAATCTCCTCAAGTCTCCAGGCTTTTTTGCAGTATTCTGGCCATTCTCAATCATGTTGTAGTTTGGATGATTAAATAAAAAAAATTTATTTCATTTTCAACATTAACTTTTTTGAACAATGTATTATTTTGCTCCACTATCTTTTGCCATCTTTCAGGTAACTTTATAATTCCATTCCCCCAGAAAGTTTCCTCTTAGTAAAGAACTAATCTAAGTGCATTTAGTACCCAATCAGAGTATTGAATTTTATTTTAAATAAGATAATTTTGTAACGTCCAGAATAAATAATAATCCAAAAATGAAAATAGCAAATGAGTGAAAGTTTACCAGCCATGCAAAACGCAATTGATTTTGTAGATATCTCAGTGTTCTGTTGTAACATCTGAAGCACTTATGAATAAAAATAAGCCACACTACATTTTTTGAGAAAACTGTGTAAAAAGATTTTATTCATCTGTGATATTTTGAAGAACTTTGTTCTTCTTGCTTTTGTTTATATGCCATTCCCATTTTACTTGGGTCTTTCCACAACTGATTTACTTTCTCAACTATAAATTTCTTGATAAATATATCTAATAGTAGCAGTAGCAGCACCAGTAGTAGTAGTAGAAGTAGTAGTAGTAGTAGATAATAGTTTTATAGCATTCCAATATTTTGGATGAAGCAACACTGCTTCATCCAAAATAAATAAAATCTACCATGGCCTAACTTATAATACAAAATAAATGCTTTTTTCATCAGTATCGATGTGCCCATATAGAGGTGTATATGTATGCATGTGTGTGTGTATATATATATATGTGTGTATAAACCTATCATTATTGATGCACTTACATAGAGATATATATTTGTGAGTTTGGCATAAAAAGTATATATATATATATATATTGTCATCCACAGACAGACTGGTTTGTATCACAATTCTTCAGTCTGGCTAGACCAGCGAGAAGCTTCAAAACCTGGGTGACTTTATGTCAGTTGGACATCTTATTCCAGAGCCCTCGTCATTCTCCGTGTAAGTGAAGGAATTTTTTTATGTATATCTTTTTACATATACATTATCAGTTACCTGGTGTGTTCTTGTTTAATCGCATATCAACCTTCATGGGTTGTTCAATGCCAAAGCCATACATGTAGAAAAACAGTAGTGGTACTATTTAACCTATTGTTGGAAGATAAGGAGCTTCATACCTTTCCCTAAAGTATTTGTCAAAAAGTGAACATAATAGCAGAAGTGGAGTTCACAGTTGTTTACTACAATGTTACAATCTAACACATAAGCTACAATACTATGAGGACTCTCCTTACATAGATGTACTTATATATATATATATATATATATGTATGTGTGTGTGTGTGTGTGTGTGTGTGTGTGTGTGTGTGTATAATCATCATCATCACCTGTGACTTGGGTTGGGTATAATTTGTTTTTATAGGATTTAAACAAGGTTAATTTCCATTATTTTAAGAATGTTGTGAACTAGCCTTTTACTTTAAGTCTAATTTAGAACTTCACAAACATGGAGAGAAATGGGTCTTAACTTACAATGCTAGCTCATGAGTTTGAATTCGAGATTAGAGATTCCAGTTTGCTCCTAAAAGTTTACTTATAGCTGGGAGAAGTGATGAATTCATTGATTGATATGAAGTTAATGCAGACAGCCATGCTCAAAATTTGAAGTCAGCTTGATGATTCCATTGGCCATGAAAATAACCATCATATCATATGCATATCCCAGTACATTTATACACACACATCCACACACACACATATATATATATATATATATATACTTTAAGTATTTATTATATAATATTTATATATGCATATCCATTAGCCGTAGACTATCAAACAACTCATTCAAAATCAACGTATTTAACTGCAAAAAGAACATATACAAAAATGCACCACAAAAAAAGTGGATACACACAGCAGCTAGAATACACACCACCAAAAACCAAACCAAAAAACAGAAAAGAAACATAATTTGGATCAACCCACTCAATAGCAAAAATGTAAAAACTAATATTAGCAAAGATTTCATAAAACCAATAGAAAAACACTTCCCAAAACACAGCACCTTGGTCAAAATCTTCAACAAAGACAACCTAAAAATTAGCTACAGTTACACAAAAACATGACCCAAATTATAAAAAACCACAACAAAAAATAGAAAACAACAATAGAACTGAAGTTAATAACCAGTGCAATTGTAGGGATAAATCAACATGCCCCCTACAGGGAAAGTGCCTAAAAAACACGGTATACAAGGCCAGGGTAAAGACAAACAAGTCAACAAAATACTAGATAGGTGCAACAGAGAAAATACTTAAACAAAACAACTCTGTCAGTATACATTTGGAAACTGAAAGACAAGAACATTTCACTTCACTTAACTTGGTAAGTTATAAAATCAGCCCCTGGCTACAACAAAATATCAAGAAGTTGCCTACTTTGCTTCCATGAAAAAGTTGTGATAATCACCCACCCATCACAATATACACTTTTAAACCGCAAATGCGAGATAATCTCAAAATGTTGACTTGAAAACAAACATCTCCTATCCCAGTTTGACCCAAACATTTAACCAAAACATAAACTAAATTCCATTCCTTTTCTCATTTTTTAAGCACCACTATTATTTTCATATTTACATATATTTCTGCCATCTATGTTCACATTACCCATTTAAGTTTCCTTCTTCTCCTTTCACTACATCCTGCCTGTTTCTCCAACATCTTTCTTATTGCCACACCATCCATCAACCATTCCTGACACCATACTAATTACACAACAGAACCACTGACCGTAAGTACCATTTTCCCCACATTATCACATTATGAACACCCACAAGTATTGCCAGTAAATGTCAGTAATATTTTTAGTATTGTCAATAATTATAAGCTCTATTTTTCACATTATTGCATTATAAGCATCCATCAGTATTGTCAAAGACTATTATGCCCATCATTGTTACATCTATTATAATTATAGCAAAAGTTACCCAAAAGTTAAAATCATTTCTATTACCTGCCCATAAATACATTCCACATAACCCTTGACAACACAATCATTATACATATACGAGGTGCTTTCAACAATTTTCTAGACTTTTTTCGTATGGATACTTTTATTGATAGTACACACATAAAACTCTAGTCCCCTTCAAAGTAATCTCCTCCGGCTGCAATGCACTTGTTCTACCATTCCAACAACTTCTGAAAGGCCCCATGGAAGTCCTCTTGTGTGAGCATGTCAATGACCTTCATCACAGCCTCTTTCATCTCCTCAATTGTCTCATAATGATAGCCTCTAAGTTTTTCCTTGAGCTTAGGGAATAACCAAAAGTCACAGGGAGCAAGGTCTGGACTATGGGGAGGGTGAGGAAATGTCTTGATGCCCATCTTAGTCAAATAGTCTGTGACAAGGATGGAATTGTGGACTGGTGCATTGTCCTGGTGGAAATGCCACTGACCCGATTTGAAGAGTGCTGGCCTCTTCCAACGGAATCTCTTCCAGAACTCCCTTAAAATCTCAACATAGTATTCCTTGTTGACTGTCAGTCCAGTGGGAACCCAGTGCATGTAGATCATGCAAGTGCTGTCAAAAAAAGGGATCATCAAAAGTTTGTGGGTGGATTTGCTCTGTCTGGCCTTCTTGGATCTGGGAGAGCCAGCATGCTTCCCCTGGGAACTCTGTCTCTTGGTCTCTAGGTCATAGCAGTAGATCCAGCTTTCATCACAGGTCACCAGAGCATCAAGAACAGTGGGATCTGAATTGATCAGCTTGACCATCTTCCTGCTGTCATGACAATGTCTTTTTTTCTGATCTTCTCTGAGACCTTTGAGACAAACTTTGCGCAAATCTTCCACATCTTCAGTTCCTTGCGAATAATTATGTATACAGTTCCCATACTGACATCAAACTGTGCACTTATTGTCTTTATAAACACACGACGGTCCTTATCCATGAAATTCTTTATTTGGCCAATCAACTCTGGTGTTCTGACTTCCTTACTCTTCCCACACCTCTCATCATCCCTCACAGACAACCTGCCTTCTTTGAATCTCTTATGCCACTTAAAAACTGATGCTTGATTCATGCAAGATGCTCCGAAAGCAATCTGAAGCATTCCATACGTTTCTATGGCATTTTCTCCAAGTTTAAAACAGAATTTTATTGCATATCGTTCTTCTAAAGTGTCCTCATGTTTTTGAAATTCACCATCTGTGACAATCAGGCTTTAGTAGGGTGTATTCCAATTGGTGCTGTAGCTGTTCATTTGAACCTGAAATCATAAAAATTGGTCAGTCATCTCATAAGATGTATAGCAATAACATAGTGAATTTTCAAGTGTCTATGACAATTTTAAATGCCTGTGCAAACAAAGTCTGGAAACTTATTGAAGGCTTCTCGTATATGTATAAAAAAATAATATGATGATGATTTTGGTTTTAATCATCATCATCATCATCACTCAACAAAATTTACCACAAATCAGACACTTCATATTCACATCAAATAAACCTTAAGCTAACATGAAGTTAGGTAGGATTAAAGAAAAAGAAATCATTCTTATTGTAACAATCCATTTCCCACCTCCTCCTCACCTACTCTTCCCTTCTCACCCTCTCTTCCTTCATTTTATCCCTTCCCAACAACAGACAGTGGAAAAATGTATATATACGTAAAGATGCACGCCAGTATATACGCAAACATATGTATATATGTATGCACGTGTAACAGAACATACACATACATACTAACATTCAATAGAACGCAAATTTAGGCACACATACACAAAAACTTGGACCCACATACATACAAATAACCATCACTTTTTGAACAAAAAGTTAACCATATTAATTGGTCTTTTTTTAAAAGCTTCACTCTGTCTGATGAATACAAAATGCATGAAACCCAGGGTTACACTACCATGTAATATATATATATATATATATATACCAAGTAAATAATGACTGTAAATATCCAAAGAAAGAATGCTCAATGCACAGCTATTTAATACAGCTTGAATAAGTGAAATAGATCTATTATGGAAATGAATACTATTTCTAAATTTCTTGTTTTTTAAACAAATATATATATATATATATATATAATAGGCTAGAGTCGCCACTGATATATATATATATATATATATATATATATATATCAGTGGCGACTCTAGCCTATTTTTGCTATTCGTGTCCCCCCCCCGCCCTCTGTCAACTTCAGTTCCCAACCCGTGGTCCGTGGACCCAAAGTAAGTCATCATAGTTGCTATTGCGTGATTCTCCATTCTATAGCAAAGATTGACAAACGTACCTTGCATGGTGTTTTTTTTGGAAACAATCAAGATACTATATAATTTGTAGTCTTGTTAATACAGTAGATAAGATAATTTTTTTCCTTTCAAAAGTATAGAAGAAAAGAGAAGATGTTCATTACTATGACGAGAAAAATATGTTTATTAGAATAAAGAAACTGATGACAATATACACAGACACAGCTAGGAGTTTCAATTTCGCTTAAAATAAAGATTATTTGTTGAAAATGTATTCAAATAAACAAATTTTAGTTACAGAATGTAATATATGCAACATTCATTAAGGAAATAGACATCTGTTAGTGAAAAAACGAATTAAAACACGCCGTTTAACCAACATTTACCATAGCGATGATGTTGAAGTCAGCGACGGCTCTAATCTGCTATCCCCTCTCTCTCTCTCTCTCTCTCTCTCTCTCTCTCTCTCGGTCCCTCTCCCTCTTCCCAATACATCTATCAGCAGTCACACGTGCTAAGATTTTTGAGCACAGTGTAAGGGTTGCTCTTGCTATTGGCTTCAGCCAAAAGCGTATTTCTCTAACATTACTGTTATTATAAGGGTCTAGTGCCTGGCACGGATCGGGCGTTCAACATTATAGCCGATTTTATGGGATGTTCAATGAATCAATGAATCTGACGGTGGCCGGACAAAGACCCTCCGTTCAAAACAGCATCGTTGTATTATTCCCAGATGTATTTATGAACTTTTGGCTACTTAGTTATCGAAACTTGAATAGATACGTAATTTAATTGAGATCAGACTAAGTATGTTTGCTTGAAATTAATGGATGATTTTTAATCCATTTTGAATAACATTGACCGAGTTATTGGTCGTGCCGGGCACGAGTTGCACTAGTCCCGTCTCCGCCCCTGATATATATATATATATATATAAACCTCTTTTATATGCATATATATTTATATTATATATCATTTGTATGTATATTTATACATTTATATATACATATTCATATATTTATAATATACATTATTTATATTGTAGGAAGAAATGAGTTGAGTTAGACAGAATGTACGTAGAAAATATATAACCGAAGAAAAATATGTTTGAAAGAATCAATGAACATAAAAAAGACTTTCAAACTGGTAAAATATCAAACTCTTTAGTTTCTCATAACATTTTAACTAACCACACTTTTGACTTTCAAAATTCTGCTATATTTGCCTTCATTCATGAGGAAAATAAAAAAAAGAATAATTGGACCATGTTCCATAGTGCAACAAAACACAATACCACAATGACAAGGTTTTTTCAAAATTTCATCATTTATAGGAAAAATAATATTAAAAGAATTTAAAATTCACACTAAAGATTAGCTACCCTTTCTCCAAACATTGAAAGCAATAAAATGTTACAAATCCGTTTCTCAAACCACAAAATGCCATTTACTTTAAAAAATAGTTCCATCATTGGCCCAGCGGTTAGAGTGTTCGCCAATGGCCCGGGAGACCTGGGTTCAATCCCAGGTCGAGTCATACCAAAGACTTTAAAAATGGAACTTGATACCACCTTGCTTAACACTGAGCATTATAAGGTACGGTTCAAGGGTAAAGTGGAGCAATCCTGGGAATGGAGTAGCGCCCTCCCCTACACCTTGGTGTAGTAGCTATCGAAAAGGGAGCCTTCGGGTCACCTTCGACTAACATGACATGACACAATTTGAATATATCAACCTGTATTAATCCGTTTTTTCACATAGCAAGAGATCTACAAGCCCTGATGAAGACTTTTAATTGCATCAAAATTTATCTATCATAATTATTTCTCATACTAAAATAATTTCAATAAGACACTTTTGCATTAAAAAAAGATTGAAGTCAAAATGCATTGGCAAATAAACAAACATCAAACATCTTTCGTTTTACCTTTTCTACATACATTATTTATATTATATGCTATTTATACATATTTGTATACTTAAAAAATAGTGTTGCGGAAAAAGCAAGACAGGTTTATTATACTGAATTCTCTTAGTACACAATATTTAAAGATTCACAAAAAGAAAAAAAAAGTTAACTGTCATAAGATCACTACACAAAGCCTAAATGATATCAATCCAGAAAGTCTAAATAATAAAAAAGTATTGTTAACCTTGTTAAGTTAAAATATAAGTAAATTCAAGGTGTAAATATAAAATATTTTCTTTCCTGAGGAGAATTCACATTATCAGAAACCTATGAGCATCACACCAGTTATGTATAACCTGCATAACTGTATCCAAGTGTGGAGAATATCATATGAGCCACACAGCTGTATATCAACAGAAGCCATGGGAAGCACCATGGTGGGTGTGAAGTAAGGCAAAAAATCCAAAGATAGGTCAGTGGTATGTTTCACTTGATGCTGACCTCATAGGCCAGGATCAAATAGTTTTGTCAGGAAATTACTACTACTCATCTGCACAAGTTGTATGAACTATTAAGAAAAAAAACAAACAGCCAATGAAAAATTACCATAACTCTACTTCAAACTGTATGTCCAAACCGCATTGCTCTTCATACTGGTAAACAAGGGCCACATTCTGCTGAGGTTGGAGTTCAGACTACAGTTTAAAAAATCTGTAACAAAGTCCATGGCTCTATTTCAAACCATATGTCCCAACAGGTAAACAAAGTATGCATTCTTTTGAGGACAGAGCTCTGACCTCAGTGTTCAAAAAATCAGCTAGAGAGCTCAAAACCAAAATAAAATTATTTAGATACAAAAGCATTGTCAACATTGTGGCATTGTGGACATTAAACACATTAAACCAGTTACCTGAGTTGAGAGAGTCTGCAAGCAAGCATTATATAGACATCATACGCATGCAAAAACAGATTCTACCATAGTGAACGAGAAATAAAATACCATGAGACTGGTAATTGAGGTACATTTCTTTTGGCATCTGCAAGGAAAAACTCTGTCAATGCCATCGTAGGCGGTGTATGAATGCTTCTCAATCTGCTGTATAGCCATAATGATAATACAGATACAGATACAAAAACACAGGCAGATGCAAACGGTTTATTAATTTCTTGACTTTGGTTCTTTAACATGAGGAGAGAGACATTATTCTTATTATGCTAACCATCCCCAATGCGCGGGGAATCTTGTGATGTTTAAGATCTCCATTCATCTCCGCTGGTTAAGACCCAAAAACGTAACTGCCGCCACAACGGTAAAAAAGTCAACTCTCGCCTCAATGGCAGGAACTCAACTGTCTGCCTGCATGGTCCAATCTCAAGTCACAACTGACTTTTTTTTCAAAATCCTCAGATTCTCAGGACCATCTCTTCCAGGCATAATGTCATCCACACTCCAGCATCATTTCCTGTCTGGGGTTTATTATGACAATGTTGATTGTCATATCCTTTACGTGCTGACATAAAACTGTACCCAATGACTATGCACCTGAACTCTTAACCTGAATAGTTCAAAGCCCAACCAAACTGAATGATAAGATATAATTAACAAAAAATGATTAATATAAAAAAAATCATTCCTTAATTATACAACAAATCCTCATGCCTTAAAATCATTGAATTGCATATAGAGAATTCAAACAAGAATGATGAGAGTTTCATTTAATGGCAACCCCAGTATAACAATCATTTCTTGCTGTAGCCCCACCAGTACTAGTAATGAAATGGACATCCCAACTTTCATAATGAGTTATCTTCCCTTGTCCAGCATATTCCGAAGTATAACATTCTGCTCATCAGAAGAGAGATGAATGCTCATATAGACAAAAATGGAAATAATAAATTCTGCTGACACAACTCACAAAACAGAAATGGTGAAGATCTAGCAGATTTTTTCATTTGAGAACAGACTTATATGACTACTCACAAAATTCCCCAAAAGGAAGAAAGCTATATATATATATATATATATCCATCTACCCAAATAACTCTAAAGCACAGCAACATTAAATATCTATAAACTATAGGTGGATAAATAGTGCTTTGAACTGTGAGGTATACTCCTCTTTTGAAGAAGTATCTTCCAATCACAAAATATTTCAGCCGAGATTTGCTTGAATCTATGCAGAAATAAGAAACAAACCCAACAAATGCCAATGAGCTGAAACTTAAGAAAGCCCAGAAAGAACTAACTAGAAATTCAGTAGAAGATAGACAATCATGATTAGCATAGTAAACAGTAAATGAAGTGGGTAGAAGGAAAGGCATCTTAAAAGCAAAACTAAAAGCTTTCAGCCAAGTAGATATACTCTAGAAGTGGAAAGGACATTTCAAGAATCTGCTTGGAAGCCCTCCTGAAGTCACTGATAAACCTATCAAAAAAATTATTAATAGCCAACTGGACATCAAACTAGGACAGTTTATGGAGAAAGAACTTGACACTCTATGGAAAAAAATTAGAAGCAGAAAAGCAGCAGGCCTTGATGAAATACCTCCAGAAGCTTGGGGGACAAAAAAATTTGATGGCATTCTTTTTTGATTATGCAATGCTGTGTTTTGTTGAAACACAATAAAGAAATGGACAAAAGGCTATATTCTCCCTTTTAAGAAAGGTGATCTTGAAATCAGTAAGATCTACAGAGGCATAACTCTTACCGCTTTAGCTGCTAATGCTTGTAATGCCAATTGTATCTAACCTAAAATCAAAAAAATTCTTCAGAGAAATTAATCCACAATATCACAGATTATAACCCGAAGGAGTACATGAAAAACATCTCAAGGCAGACTCTATACAGAGAGAAAAGATGAAGCAAATACTACAAGCATATAGTCTGCTGAAAGAAACTGTTACAGCTATAATGATGCTCACTAAAAGCATGAAAGCAATGGTGCACACTTCTGATGGAGACATCAATTTCTTTAACATTGTTACAGGAGTTTTGCACAGAGATACATTAGCACCATATTTGTTTATAATCTGCCTAGACAACATAATTTGAATGTCAATAGATCTAATAAAAGAAAATTGTTTTACACAAAAAAGCAAGGTGCAGATGATATTTTGTCGAGACTATGACAGATGCAGATGGTACAATTGATCAAGTGCTTCTTGCAAATACACCTGCACAAGCTGAATCCCTTCTGCATAATCTAGAGCAAGCAGCAGGAGACATTGGCCTGTACATAGATGCAAAGAATGCAGAGTTTATTTGTTTTTAACCAGATAGAACCATCTCCACTGTAAGTGGCAGACCTCTTGAAAAGTTCACATACCTCAGCAGCAATATCTCATCTACTGAAAGGGATGCCAAAATACACTTAATGAATGCATGGAATGTTATTGAAAGATTATTGATATGGAAATCTGATCTTTCCAACAAAATAGAATGGGTTTTTTCCTAGTAATGACTGTGTCAATACTACTGTATGGATGCATCCCATGGACACTAATTAAATGCATGGAGTAAAAGCTAGGTGGGGACTATGCAAGAATACTACAAGCTATTTTGAACAAATCCTAAAAGCAACACCCCGCAAAACAGCAGCTGTACAATCACTTGCCTACCATCTATATGAGAAAAACAAGATATGTAGAGTACTGCTGAAAAATCAAGGATGAATTCAAAGTGAAGTTCTCCTATGGACTCCTACACATAGACACACGAGTGCTGACTAACTAGCAAAGACTTACTTACATTAGCTCTGTGCAGACTCTAGGTATAGTTTGGAATATCTGTCAGGAGCTGTGGATTCTAGGGACAGATAGCAAGAGAGAGTCTGGGAACTCTGCATAATCAGCATGACTTGATGATGATGATATATATATATATATATAGGCAGCAGTTTTTTCATTAATGGATGTTTGATTAAAAAGTATAGATATGGAAGGATAGATGAATTAAAAAAAAGGTTTTCTTGTTTACAAATAAGGGAACATAAATCCAGATTGAATGTAGAAATCATAAAAAAGACATCTTTTGAGAACTTTCAACTGTGTCTCCAGTCATTTTCAGTAATTTCTTAAACAGTACAAAAACAATACCATTCATAAAATGGCTTGAGGCAAAGAAAATTAAATTTGTTTAAATCCTATAAAAACAAATATACCATTCTTGAAAATGACTGGAGACAGCCAAAAATGCTCAAAATCTTAGATTTTTTTAATGAGTTCCACATTCATTTAATCTGAATTCATGTTCTTATGTTCATAAACAAGAAAAACTTTATGTATGTATACATAATATCAATATACACACACATATATATACACACATATACATACATGGTGGACTCTCCTTATCAATGGTTCCACTTTCAGTGATTTTAATGACCAATGGTCAACTATAGAAATAAATACTTCCAAAGTTCTACTTAAACCTCATCAAGTCATAGGGCCATCTTTTAAAAATTGTTAACACTTGTTAAACTAGAAACTGTTATTCATCTAATGAAAATTCACATTGTGATTTATTATTTCTTTGGTGGTTATAAAATGATTTCTTAAAAATCCATATACAATATTTATGTTGCATAATTATGATTTGCACCCATGGACCAAACTTAGTATAAAACTAGAACTACTTTTAATTTTACAAAATTCTAAATGATAATTCCTATAGTAATAAAAAACACAAAATAAAACCCTGAGTACACAATAGGAACACTAATTCTAAGAACACAAATTTTAAAGGTATTTTCCTCTTTTTATAGATATTTTGGTCTAAGTCTTAACATGATAATTGTATACATTCAGCATAAAATTTTAACTGTCAACTAATTTTTTAAAGCAGGTGTGATGTTTTGTTATCCCTTCATTTTATGTTATTATTGTTATTATCATTACGAAATAAATTTGCATGTGACCCAGATTTGTACTCTGTAACCAGACTCCCCTGGTATTCTTATAAAAGTGCAACATTGCCTTGTTGACAACAACATTCTAATTCATGCTTTTAGTGTGTAGAAAAGATTGCGAATATAATTGACAGGTGTGAAAGCCTGAATGATTAAACTTTTGACAGTAATTAAAAACTCAGCATTTGAAATTTACCATAAAAATAATTAAATTTCAGATGTCATGCAACAGTGGGAACATAATTCTAGTTTACTAACACAAGTTCACTTTTCAATGAATCAGGATAGATTTGGTTGTTGATTACTCTGGCTATTTTAACATACTTTTTGAAAAATTTTACATTAAATTTTCCTCCTGTTAAAATAATACAATAGATTCTGCCATTAGGATTGCCTGGTTTTGCCAACGAAAAATTATTAGGAATGCATTTGTATTACATATATATATATATATATATATATATATATATATATATATATATATATATATATATACGCAAGCATTGCTAATAATATATGCATTCCTATAGTAAAATTATTTGCTGCTGCAGATTTCTATTGTAAAATCAATTACAATGAATTTCTTAAGTAAAATCATTTATAATGCATTTATATTTACAAATCATTTATAATGCATTTTTATTTACTTTTAATAATCTTATTCTGTTAGTAATGCTCACATTAATTTCTAATCAATGTCAATTTCTTTTCCTGATTCTAAATGAATTTTTATTGGAAAATTATTTACAATGCATTTACATTTTACTCATAATAACCATATTCTTCTTCTCTGATTGTCAATGTTTTTCAACAATAAAATCATGAACAAGGCATTTACTTTGGACAAAATTTTATGCTGAGAACTTTAAAATAATCTATAAAGTAAATGTGCGGTGAAAAATAATACATCTGCTTCTCTCTTGTATAGGGTTTAGGGGTTTGGTCAGTCTCTAAAGATGTAATGCTCTGAGCAAAAGTTTTGATATTTGTTTAATAAATTATTCCTCTGATACCATTGGTGATTTAAACAACTATAATATCTTGTAAACTTAACTAGTTATGTAGCTGAAAGTCTAGAAGCCAAGTTTGATAACTAAAAATACAGGATACTCAGTTCAAATTCAAATCATTTCTAATTTGTTTATATAAATAAAGTTGAGTTAACATAATCTCACTACATGAGACAAACTTATATACTGAAATATATTATCAAAAATCATTTGAATTTAAATTTGAATATGATATTTTGTATTTCTGGTGAGCAGATCTGGCAAACTAATCAGCAACCAGAATATATTGTTGCACTGGAAAGAGCTCTACTGATGTGCAAATATTTTAAACTCCAAAAAAAAAAAAGATGAATTACTGAGTAGCTGTAACCAAAAGCATAATAAAAAATGCAAAGCCAAGAATAAATTAGATTTCTAACAATAATTGAAATAGCACATCTGAAAATTACCACCATATAATTAGATTTAAAATGCAGAATAACACCAAAATCTAATTCAAATTTTCTATTACAAACTCACTATTCATCAGCTCTTTAGACATTTTTTCTTTTCATATCTAATAACAGGTCTTTATTAATTACCATACAGTTTGACAAAAACAATTACAATAAACACAACAATACTTAAAATAACAACTTTGCAACATTTCATATCTAATAACTGGTCTTTATTAATTACCATACAGTTTGACAAAAATAATTACAATAAAACACAACAATACTTAAAATTACAACTTTGCAGCATTTCATATCTGATAACAGGTCTTTATTAATTACCATGATTTTAACAACTTTGCAACATCAGAATGAGAAAAAATGAGAAGCATTTGAAAATTATAATGAATCTAGAGAAAAGAAAGAAGCATTTCTAATTGAAAAAAAAGAAGAAATCTCTTCCAATATATGTTCCAAAACAAGTATTAATAAACAAGCAAAGATGCTCGGAAGCAAGCCAATTCCATGGTTTTACTTAGACACATATGCAGCAAATAGTACAACAGCTAACAATATACTTTACCAGCTTGAAAAAGAAGGATTAGCATGTATTGAGAAAAATAGACGGCTTCAGGATATATATATATATATATATATATATATATATATATATGCATACTTGTGTGTGTGTGTGTGTGTGTGTGAGTCGCATACATGCATACAAATATGCATATCTATGTATGTGGATGGATGTATGAACTGCCATATACATCTGAGCTCACAAAGATTTCAAAAACAAATTAAAGTAATAAGATGAAATGCCAGGGTCATGTTTTAAGAAATGTATGGTAGTGGTGCTTATTTTTAGCTTTAGGGTAAAATGTTTTGTTGGAAAGAATGGAAAATATCTTAAGTCTTGTGCTAGAAACTGCAAAAGTTCCATGGTTGATGCACACACACACACACACACACACACACACACACACACACACACACACACACACACACACACACACACACGCACATTGGGGCAAGAGGTGAAGCAAGCAGAGTCCAACATGAATAGCCATTCAAAATAGCCAGTCTTGCCAGTGACAGGATGTACACTAAAAGCTATTTTTGGGAAATGAAAGACAGAAAAAAATTTTGGCAAATCCCATGACTACTGATTTGAAGAGGAGTGTTTGAAAAGGGAAAGTGGAAAGAGAATGAGCACGGCAGTCAGTCAATCAGAGAAGAGAAAATGTAATTTAAATGAGGATTTAAGAGAGAAAGAAATATACAACAAAGAGAGTCAACAAAGAAGAACTGGCCCAGCAAATATTGCATGTCATAATCAAATCCAAGAACATAAAGCAAAGCCTGCCAAAAATAAATAAATAAACAAAGTAAAACAATACCCTCCCCTCACCGAAAAAAAACAGTGAAAAAGGACTAAGGAAAGAAAAACAAGAATAGTTTGCATTGAAAGCAAATGTTGAAAGAGAAAAGTAAAAGAAAAAAAAGAGTAGGAAACAGATACAAAAAAAAGTAAAAAGGAATAGTAAAAGAAAAGCAAAGAGGAATGAACAAAAATGAGAAAGGAAAAGGATAAGAGGGGAGGAAGAAAAGAAGTATGCATGAAGAATGAGAAAATAAAATGAGAAAGAATCATAAAAGAGAATGAAACATATTGGAAGTAAAAGGGAAAACCAAAGAACATTAAGAGGAGAAAAAGTGGAAAAGAATTATAAAGCGTGAATGCAGAAAGAAAGAAAAAAGGGAAAAGAGAGATTAAAAAAAAAAGAAAATAAGGATTACTGAAAAAATGTTGACAACAAAAGAGAAGAGGTTCAAACAATAGATGCAAAATGAAAGAAGAAAAAAGACAAATAAGAATAAGAATTACAGAAAAAGAATGTGAGAAATAAAAAAGTGCAAGGAAAGAAAGAGAAAAAGTAGAATAAAGAAAGGATGCAAAAAGAAAGTGAAAGTAAAAATAGAAAGAAGAGCAAAGAATGTTCAAAGCAAAAAGGAGAGAAAAAAAGAGTCAGGTGTGTAAAGAATGGATTCAGAAAGAAAGAGAAAAATGAGAATAAAAGATGAATTATGAAGTAATGATAAAATAGATAGAAAAGCAAAAGGTGAGTAGGGAAATAATGCAGGAATAAAGGAGTTCCAAAAGATTGAAGAAAGGTAGATAAGAGAAAGTGAAAGTGAATTCAAAAGAGGATGCAAGGAAAAGTGAAATGAATAAATAAAGAAGAATAAGGAGTGTTGAAAGAGGATAAACAAAATGAAAAACTGAAATAAAAAATAAAAAAATGGTGATTCATAAAAATGGAAAAGTCGAAAAATGGAGAGTGTAAAAGATGAATGATGATTGGAAAAGAGAAGGGAGAAAAATAAAGAGGAGTACATACTGAAGACAGAAATATGTAAAAAAGAAAAAAGTGCAAGAACTGACAGAAATAAGGAAATGATGGAGATATGCAGATGAAAAAATGCAGATTACTTTATTAGCTTCATTCAACAGCAGGAAGCAATAAAAAACAGCTTAGATTGGTGGAGGATCACTTAGTATCATGCACATTGCTGCCCTTAATAGCAGTACTGCCAATATATATATATATATATATATATATATATATATATATATATATATATATATATATATATATAAGCACAAAATAAACAATTGTGATCATACTGAATGCTAGAATCTCTGTTGAGTTTTTTCAAAAATAAAACATTGGAGAGTTTTATGATGTATTTAAAAATATGGCATGACTAAAGAGTGTCATGGTAATGTGGTGTAACCAAAGAAGATTATGGCAATGTATTGTGACCAAAAGGCTGATAAACCTAAAAGAAGACAAAACGTATCATGGAATCATGTGACCAAATGATCACACATTCCACATCTGTGTCAATAGAGGTCAGGTAATTAAAGGACACATCACCAGCTGCAAATTTGGATTTGTCCATGGATTGAATATAAAAAATAGTGACTTGTACAGATTTGCTTCATCAGAGCATAAAACTCAAGTTCTCATTTCCTCATTTTTGAGTGCCCAGCTCTTCAGTATGAGTTGCTGATACAGCAGCATGCACTGATGGAAGGGGTCAGCTAATTTGAAATTGAAAAAATTATCGCTTGTTTTGTCTGTTTGTCCAACCCTCCTATATCTAAAAGAAACTGTTGTTATTATCCATAGTACAGCAAGTGGGATTGTTTTTCTAATAATATTAATACCAATATGATAGATCACGGGCCAACATATCAAGTATTCATTTAGCTTTGTCACTCACAAAAATATATTTTTATCACAGAAAATTTTGATGAAACTTTTTTATATCAAAATTGATGTTGTGACACATTTTTACAACTCTTATTTACTCACTTCAAATCCACCCACACTTAATTGCTCACTTTTGGCAATTCTATTTACTCTGAATAACTTACTTGCTCCACTTAATAGTTCAATTGCTTCAACTCTTCCCTTAAATGCTCACAATTATATTTATACTAATTTTTTATTTCAATTCTATTTACTTTTAAATTGTTTACTTGATATTATTGTATTCACTCTTAACTACTTGCTTGCTAAAACTATTGGGTCAAGTCATAAGTAATTTCCATTTTAGTAAAATATGATTAATTCATGAATAATTTAACAATGAGTTAATTTTAATCAATTATATATTTGTGATTATTTTCAATCCTCTCTTGTCATTTATTAGCTTGATTGTTGATTCCAAAAAAAAAAGATTTTGCTGGTTTTGAGCTCAAGAAATTTTCCACAAATATTTTCTCCTTCTCTTCTAAAGAAAATTCTTTGTCATTCAGAACATTTTGTAGACAATGAAAAACATAGAAATCACTTGGTGCAAAGTCTGGTGAATATGGTGGATGGAGTTGAATAGACTTGCCTAAATCCATTATTTTTTCCAGCATAATTCTTGTTGAATGCAGCCTTGTGTTATCATGAAGAAGTATAATGTTTCTCCTGTTGACAAGTTGGGATGTTTTCTTAAAAGATTTTCATGCTCATGTTGCAGCTATTGAGATTATAAATATGTATTGAGTGTCTGCTTGTTGTTTAAAAACTCAAAATGAATAGTGCTGCAGTGATTTCACAATACACACAGCAAAACCTTTTTTTATGAAGTTTCACTTTTGTGATAGGCTTTGGAGATTCATTCTTGTCAATCCACTGTATTGAACATTTTCATAAAAGACCAATTTTTTGTCACCTGTAATGATATTCTTGAAAAAAAGGTTATTTCTCTTATTTGAAAGAAGACTTGTTGCTATATATTTGTGAGCTTTATTTTTCTCACAAAGAGTATGAGGAACCAAAATGCCTTGCTTATTCATATTTTCTTTCTTTTTTTCAAGTGGTAGCAGATTATGGATTGGTATGTGCTGAGATCAAGTGCTTATTCTTATATATTTCTGCATGGATTGCATTCCACTAATTCTCTAAAAGCATCATGATCAAGTTCTGATGAGTGTCATGATCTGGATTTATCTCTTAAGGGCATATCACCAGAACAGAACTTTGAAAACTTCTATCAGACTAGATAGTCAGTAATGACAACTTGTACCAATTTGTAAGTAAAAAAGTAAAGTTGGCTACTGTAGTCGAGGGTGACCTGAAGGCTCCCTTTTCGATAGCTACTACACCAAGGTATAGGGGAGGGTGTTACTCCTTTACATGAACTGCTCCACTTTACCCTTGATCCATATCTTATAACGCTGAGTGTTAAGCAAGGAGGCATCAAGTGCCATTTTTTGAATCTTTGGTATGGCTCGACCTGGGATTGAACACAGGTCTCCTGGGCCATTCTAAAAGTTTTCTTAGAATAACAATAATGCTACTGAAACGTAGCATTTTTGTTATTCTTGAATTTCCACAACATTACATGTCAAATATGCATTTTCAATTCATTCATTTTAGGGGCATGAGATCATTGATTAAATTATAATGTGTACTTTCACAACTGAAAGAATGACAGATTCTGGCACTCTTTATTCAGATAATTTTCTGCGTCATTTAAATCATTGGAAGTTTGAAATGAATAGTAACAACTTGCTTTTAAAAAAATGGACGCTATTTATGACTCAACCTAATACATATGTATATATATATATATCCAGTAAATTTTTTTCCAGTGATGCATAAACCTGATATCTTTACAAAATCAACTGATATTATTCTTTTTTTCATGATTCTCTTGACCTTAATCAAATCTCCAACCCTCTCTCCACCAAAACACATCCACATCATAACACAACTTCTACAATGCTTAACTGTTGGAACCATACATTCATTCTTTCTCTTGGTTTTCTTCTCACATACATTTCCCTCTTACGAATCAAAAATTCAAATTTGGACTCATCTGTCCACAATACATTTTATCATTCTTTCAATGCCCAGTTCTTGTACTTTTTTGCTTATAACAGTTTTTTCTGCTAATTTACCTATGGTGATAAGGATTTCTTGTTATAGGTTATGCACCTTCTGAGCTCCGATAGTCTTAGTCATTTGTTCACAGTTGAAACAGACACTGGTTGCGGTCAAAAGGAATTAAGTTCAGCTGTCAACTCTGGAGTAGTTTTTCTTCAATGTCTTTTACACTCAATTATCTTATCTTTGACAAAAGCTGACACGTTTGGTACACCAGCTCTTTTATTGTTAGCATTTGCATCAGTTTCTAACTGTCTTTGTAATGATTACTGCAACCGAAATTTAGAAATGTTCAACTTGTTGGCAAATTGTCTTTGAGAGTAACCTTCTTAGAATAAAATTTCACTTTCTGCCCTCAGCTCAATGCTTAGCTGCTTTGATTTTGCCATTTTGCACAAACTGCTTCAAATTAAAGAAAAAAAAATATCATGAAAAGTCTGTTGTAATAGCTCACCCTTTTTCTTGAAAGAGTGACAGCTATGTTTTGCCCAAAATGAGTATTCCTGGTATTTACAAGAAGCAGTCTTGGAATGTTAGTCAATGCTGAGTTAACATTTAGAACCTGTATTAACATCTAACTTTTGGTAATCTCAAAAAGTCTATGGAGAAGTTAATGGTGAAAACAAAATATAATGTTTCTCATACAAAATATTCATAATTTAGCAGAATGTATTGAAGAAAAAAGTCCAAATTTAAACTCTTTGGTTGTAAGATGAGAATGTATGTGAGAAGAAAACCTGGAAAAAAGACTGAAAAATAAAAGCAAATACACTGTCATTATTGAAATTTTATTTTTTACTTGAAAAAATACAAAAATTAAAGGTTTTTTTTTAACAGCTGCACAGTAGCCACAAAATTATTGCTTGTAGTATATATATATATATATATATATATATATATATATACACTAGAAAAGGAAGACGATAAGGAAAGTTAAATTGACATGTTTCTCTATAAGAATAGCTTCATCAAAAATGAAATTTTATTCTGAAAAAAAAAAAAAAAACCCAAAATCTACTCATCAAAAAAGGGAGAAAAGCATTTTTTTGTGTGTATCTGCATTATGTCCATATTTTTGTATCTATAAGATAAAAGATATATCAGAATTATTTCATTAAAATATTTTGTCACAATTTTTTCCAGGGCAAAGTCAGGTACTCAAGCTAGTCAACTATATAGGAGATAGGATGCTATAATATTCCAAGCAACATTTCAACTAATAATGTCAGTATAGCTTAGTGGTATAAATAGATTCAAGTAAATATAATATACATCTCACAGATAATGAATCTCAGACAAAATTACTACAAACACTACACAAGGATACAAATCTTTTATATGGCAATAATCATCAAATTTCCATGTGTCCTGCTAGTCAGTATAAACCAATTTTCTTTCCATTATTTTTTTTACTTTAGATTCTGGCACAAAAAAGCTCTCAAATTTTCTTTCAAAAGTCCTTGAGGCTTTTTATCAAAGATATGAAAAATTCTTTGTTCATATAAACATTTTGAATCATGGAATTTCCATCAAAACTTGCATTATTATCCCAAACAAAATGAAACCTTTTAGATGTACTCAGGTGTCCCTCAGTTCATATCTATAAAAAGCTCTGCAGATAGAGTATTAGACCAGGCACTTGTAAGGTCTATAGATCAATTGTCATGAAGAGGTTGCAAGGAAAGTTTGGACTTGATATAGATTTTACTGGATTGTTCAATTATTGTGTGCCACTAACAACAGTAGAGAGAATGTCGAACAGAAACCTACAGCTCAATGTCTCTACATCAATGCAAGGGATTAAACTTGGTGGGTAGAGCATTAGGTTGAAGATCATGTGGCTTGCAATTCAATCCTCTTACATTAGTAGTGGTGAAGGGGTCTGTGGAAAGAGCACAAGCATAGGGGCCAGGAGGAGGACAGTTGGCCAGTATGAGGAAATGGAAGTAATTCAATAAATTCCCTCTTGGGTTGAAAGAGTACAGGCATTCAGAAT
>OY757908.1:90214545-90217045 GCA_963585895.1 Sepioteuthis lessoniana
GCTCTTGGTTTGGTTTTTATCCACTTAGTTGCTGCTTCTATTATGGGCAGTAATAAAGTTTTCATATTTTCATTCTGAGTCTCCAGTAAAAGTATTAAATGTGATTCTTACAGTTACCATAAACTGATTACTTATATTATTATTGATGAGTGAGGACTAGCTGTATCATGAAGGTTCAACAGTTTGTGTTATATTTCTGTGTAGACTTTGGTTAATCTTTGCTGATATTATTCTATGATCAGAAGATACTCCTTCAAAAGAGGAGTATGACCCACTGTTCAAAGGAAACTTCTTGCTTATAAATATATAATTGAGCAGTGCATTAGAGTTATTTGGGTAGATGTAAGTCCATAGCTTTCCTTTCACTTTTTTAGAATTTAGTATTTAAGTATGCAAATCTGTTCTCAAGTGAAAATTTGCTTGATATTCACTGTTTCTGTTTGGCAAGTTGTGTAAGCAGACTTTATTATTTTTGGCTTTGCCAATTTAAGTATTCATGTCTCCACTGATGATTAGAATGTTGTGTTTGGGAATGTGCTGCACCAGGGAAAATAGCATTTCCTAGAAGGTGGTGATATCTGGTTCATCACTGGCATTGGTGGGACTGCAGCAAAAGACAATTGTTGTGCAGGGGTTGCCATTAAATGTAGCACTTATAATTCTTGTTTGGATTCTCTCTAAGCTATTTAGTGATTTGAAGACATGAAGACTGAGAAGCATTCATACACCTCTAATAATGGCATTGATAGAGTTTTTCTATGCAGATGCCAAAACAAATGTCCATCTATTTCCAGTATCATGGTATTTCATTTCTAGTTTGTTATGGTGATATCTATGTTCCTATACACAATAACTGATAAGAAAATTAAAATTATGAGTAATGTTATTTCAGTCACTTTTTTTCATAAGCAATTGTATGGTTTCAGGTAACTAATCAAAATCATTGTAAACAATTATACTTTCAAGTAACTATTCTTGAAAAAAATAATCTGCTCACAGTCATATGGTTTTAAATATTCCAAATGATAATAATTTTCAAACTGACCCATTTGACTCAGAGATGGAACCTTAAAAGGTATTACAACACAGAGTGGACGATGTGAGAGAACAATGAGAGAGTGATTATATACTTCCCAGAACTCAAAAACTGGAGTCTCATCAACAGATGCAGTTTAGTGTCAAACTGGAAACATAAAAGAATAATTTGATTCAAACAGCATTGTGCCAATATTAAAGTGCATGTTCAGGAAAAAAATGTTTCCATAAGTTTTCAAATAACACAAGGTAAAACACATAACTAATAATAAAGTCTATTAAATCCTTGTACAGATTTTAAATAGCATCTCATCTATACAAGGTATAAATGTCAGACAAAATGAAAATGAAAGCAAATTCATTCAAGATTTGAAGAGTTTTACTTTTTGCCTGAATATCTCACAAACAAAATAAGATGACTTATTGCTCAAGATCAACAAAAAGATGTGTTTCATGTTGGAGGTTTTTGAGGCTGTTTGTGAAAAGGTGCAGGAGATTTTAAGAGACTTGCTCAACCAGTTACTGTCAGACATGTGATGTAAACAAGTAAAAATAACAGTAATAAAAGTGATTATAAACATAAGAAAAATACTAATCTACCATTTGGACTAAATAAGATTCTTTGTAATGTACAATGAGAATGGATACTCTGCTTGAGATTTTATAAAGAATAAAAGTCCTTTATCCAGCAGATCAAAAGAGAATGCAAAAAGATAAATAACAGGGCCTGGTTCATACAATGCATGTGTGCAAAAGTTTCCATCACACTCTTTCTTGAAAACTAGACACTTGATTCACAGTAGAATTTCTTAGATTCTGGAAGTTTTTGCACAGACCTAATATTTTGAGTTTGATCCTTACTAGGTGCCCCACTACTGAGTACGAGTATCAGACTAAGCTAAGCTTCATAAATGTTATATTCTTATCTATGGTATTTATTAGTCTCCCAAGGCCATGCATTTTGCTTCCTCCCCATTCTAAGAAAGACAGGCATTATTGTCTTTCTCTTAAGCTTGTTGCCAATGAAGGCCAAAGACCCTAATCTGTTCTGGTATTTGACTAGTAGCTGATAGTAAGGTAGAAGTGATGGATTTGTGTTTTATTGATAAGAATTGAAACTTGGATTATTGATTTGATAATCCATACCTGTGTATGCGTGTGCGTAAATATGATCAGTCTTATTAGTTGAGAATAATAATTTGGGTAACTTAAAAAATATATGAGCCTTAACATTATAGGTACTGCATCCGTCAAAATTAATGAAAGATTTGTTCTGATTGAAATGTTCTATCTTGCTTTCAGTAGTATTCTTTATTTTTATCATATATCGAATAGGAGTTATGAAAATCTAAACTTCACAGGAATTTTATGGATATTGAAAAATGGAATCAGTGAGCAAAATTTAAATTCCCATGAAAGCTGTTTGCATTTACTTTGGACCAGTGTCATTAAGAAAGGCATGAAT
>OY757908.1:90227045-90404545 GCA_963585895.1 Sepioteuthis lessoniana
TTTTGAGTTTTTTAAAATCCCTCCACAGGGTATACTGTCTGCGTATGCTAAACACTGTCGGCCGGGCTATCTGACTTAGAAGTAATCAAGCAAAAAGATGAAATTAGACAGTAGATTGTTTTTTTTTTTTTTTTTTTTTTACCAGTGGTCATGTCAAGACATTCACCTGATGCCCCTTCTATGGGACTATCTCCCACTGATTATGAAGTTTTTACTTCTGCTTCGTCAATGACTATTCTACTACTACAACAGCTAAGTCAATATATTGTGTTAATTTACTAAGCTTTTTGCTTAGATGGGGCACAAGGCCGAACGAATAGGGCACGGAATGGGACTCGAACTCACTCTTGCAGGTTAGCTAGTCAAAAGTCAATATATTGTGGCAACTGTTCTTTGGTTATTTTTTTTAAGTAGTATTTACTTTCATTTGGAAGAGTGTTTTGTTTTTCTTTGGTAATCACTTGAATTAGTCACGTGTTTCTTTTAGTATTTTTATTTCTAAAAATACCGACGCATTAAAATCATTTGAAATAAATGAAGTTCACATGGGGGGGGGTATTACATTTTAACAAAACAAGTGTAAATTTAAAGTTGGTCATATCAGAAATTCAAATATATCAGTTAATTTTTTTCATTAATCATAACTAGTACACTGTCAAATTAATATTACTAACGGTAGTATTAATGTTATCTTACTTTTCAATAAAGGAAAAGTTTGTTGTAATTTGAAAAAAAAGGTCATTCAGAAAATGCCAATGATTTATCATCTAAGTACTGTCCAAGTTTCCTCTTTCAGTCTATAAATATTTAGAGCCATAAGCCAGATGGAGTTTCTAATTAGACGACCTGGTAGAGTTCAATCATGTAATATTTGTTTCTTAACAAGACGAATGCAAAAACATAAGCAATTCAAGTCCTCAGTAGAAAAATGAGCAATGTATTTGAGTAAGAAAAAAGAAAAAATTATATCATCAGAGACCGAAAAGAAAAAAAGAGAGAAACATAGTAAAAGAGAGAGATGGCGTAGGGGGAGAGAGAGAGAGAGAGAGAGGAGAAAGACGGTAGGAGGGGTCGAGAAAGGTTGTTATATTGCTAATGAAATATTTCTCAATTTTTTCTTCTCTTTTGTTCTCAGACAGTGTCTCTCCCTTTTTCCGGAGATTCATCTTAATAAAACTACAGAATAATGTTCCTAATAAAAAAAAGTATATTAACGAGAGGAGAGTCTGTAGAAGCAAAGAGAGAGAGAGAGAGAGAGAGAGAGAGAGAGAGAGAGAGAGAGAGAGAGAGAGAGAGAGAGAGAAATTCTATCTACCTGTGCAAGTAAGCTTCTCTTGATCTTATTATCTCTAGTTTTCTTATATATTTCTCTTTCTATTTGTGCTGTTTTTGTTTTTCTCTTTTTTTATCAACATGCTCCACTTTGCACATCCTTGAAAGAAAGCAAAGTAATAAAATGAAACAAAAAAAGGGCGTGGGAAGGGGATGAAAGACAAGAAAAATACTTCACAAGATTTACAATGATGGTTTTATGAAGTTAAATTCAGAGTCCATCTATATTGCTTTGCCATTCTATTTTTGTCTCACTCTATTTTCTTGAATATTTTCCTCTTTATTCACTGTAAAAGAAAAAAAAATATTGGAGTAAAAGGAGTAGGATAATGTGTCGAGATAAAAAAAAAGAAGTTATATATACATGATGGCCTGCTTTGTAGTTACAGTTACATATTTCAAAACTAGAGCCAGAAGTTTTTGTTTGAGATCAGGGAAAAAGCCAAGATTTTCAATGCTTGAAATAGGTTGTTTATTTCGGGTTCTATCTTACAATAGATGTTTCTATATAGAATCATGATTGTGATGATAATCTTTAAGAAAAGATATTTTGTGTGTTTGTGATATTTCAAAATTATTTGGTACATAATTCACATTTGATAAAAATTGTTATTTTTGGTCTTTGCCAGCTTCAGCGAGACTGAGTTTATTGCTTGGTGCCTGAGGCGCCCATCATGGGGAATGCCGACGGGGTCAAGAATTTTTTCACCCGCCGTACATGAGTCTCGATTCGTGCGCGGCTCCCACCATAAAACAGCCTTGTGCCACACTCTGACACAGTGGGATATCAGACAAATACCGATCGCCGTTAGAATGGAATGAATTTAGGAAGGTGTCGTATTTTTATAGCACTTTTCTAGACAATTCTTCTCCTTACCTCTTGTAAATTTTTTCTTCCGTAAATTCCTCTCACATTTGTTCTTCTTCCTAATCTTTATTTAAATGTATATGACTCGTCATTGTGTTTGTCATTTCATTTGTCGTTTCCCTGAAGATGACTCCAGCGGTGGTCGAAAGAACCTGGGAAAAATACGGCGCCTTCTTGATTTCATTCCATCCAGAAGTCCAAGGACTCATACGAACACTTGAACAGATCAACGATAAAATTGGAAGACACCAAGAGTCTCTCCTATTTAATCACACACACACACACACACACACACACACTGATGGAAAATAAAATTGCAAAAAATTGCAATACTCTGAAAAGTTGTCAGTTTTGTTCTATGTACTACTGATATACCCTTTATTTTGGAACCTGTCTGTCTATTGATCGTTATATGTGATAATTTACTGTTATCCAACTATATTACAAGTACATTTAATCTCGATTAAAATGGATCACATATTCAGGGCGTTGCAATTTTATGTTTTATTGGTGAATATACAAGAGCAACCATATATGTGTGTGTGTGTGTGTGTGTGTGTGTGTGTGTGTGTGTGATAAAGGGAGAGAGAGAGAGAGAGAGAGAGAGAGAGAGAGAACATAGTATATATGCTTCTAAAGGTGTTGAAATGTTTGCGATGAGGAAGTCTCCATATATATATTAGATTTTATATATCTGCATGACATAGTATACAATCCACAGGTGTACCGTTATATATAAATTGATTTTGTTATTTCTCGCAGAACATTATGCAAAGAAAACGGATATTATTCGGTAGTATTTATCACTAAACTATACAACAGTGTAGCTTTGTAACCAAAAATAAAACTACAATTTTCAAAAATCCAATATATATATATATATATATATATACATATATATATATATATATATATATATATATATATTCTTTAAAGAAAAAAAAACAAAGACCGGTTATTTTAGGATTATAAATGTATTTCCATCCTGTTTTTCGTTTCTGGTGTGAACCAAAAACACGAAGAAAAGGAATTACTCCCAACTCTGGTTTAAATGGACCGAATAATATTATATATATATATATATATATATATATATATATATATATATATATATATATATATATATATATATATAGTTATTAAAATTGTAATAGTGTGTGAATGTTTACATTTGAAAGGTGCTGACATTTTGCAAGTGATTATGAGAAGATTAAGTTACTGATAATTAGTGAACTGAAAATGTAAAAATTGTAAAGTGTAAGGATTTACATTTTCAAAAAAAATAAATCAGATGAACTTGAAGAAGATTAGTGTTGCTTCAAGGGTGTGTTAATATGTCTGTAGCGTGACACTGTGATTAGTTAAATTTTATCTAGAATTTTCACTCGATAATGTTAGATCTAAGTGATTAATATTTAGCTCTGAACTACAGTATCAGCCATCAGTAAGTACACTTCTAAGAGACCAGTATTTTAGTATTTTTGGTACAACATTGTACAATCAAAATAGATATTGTCAAGTATTATTTTTTACTAAACTCTGTAGTGTTGAAACTCTGTGACCAAAAATAAATGTGCATCACCTCAATAACTAAAATTAAAATTGCCCACTTTATACATACATACATACATACATACATACATACATACATACATACATACATACATTCATATATATATATATATATATATATATATATATATATATATATATATATATATATATATATATATGAAATTGTATAGATATGAAATTATATAGAGATGAAAAGACACTAGGTCTTCAGAAGATGATTTCATTTGTAAACATATTTGCTAACGTTAAACGTTTCGGTTTTTTTTACCTTCATCGGGACGTTCAAGTTATCAAATAAAACAAAAAAGATGAGAAAGCTTTAAAACATTCCACTTCTGCTAGTAACGCTCTAACTTTCACAACCTAATGAAAGTCTAAAAACTGAAACGTTTAACGTTGCCAAATATTTCTACAAATAAAATCCTCCTCTGAAGACCTTTATACAATTTCATATATATATATATATATATATATATATATATATATATATATATATATATATATATATATATATATATATAAGCTGAGTCCTTATTTTGGATTGCTACATATTCATATTTTGTGTTACAGAGTTTTGCTACTGTTAAATTTGATAATAAATCATACATAATAATATCCATTTTGATTGTATAATGTTCCGCTAAAAATAGAAATTCTGATATCTTTGGTTAAGAAGAAAATTAGTTTTGGATAAAAAATTGTTAGGGGTGGACTTATTTATAGATGATACTCAAAGTGCACTGAGAAGGAAGGGGATTAGGCTGAAAAATGTATATTTGTTAAGTCAAATAAATGCTTTTTTGTTTTCTTCATTGACTTATTTATGAACATACATGTTGCTACCTCTTCCCAAGTTATAGGCAAAACAAGCAAACCATTTTTCAAACATTGTCTTTTTATTTCGACTAAAATATAGCCATTGTGAGACATGTATAAAATTAAAAAAAATGTGTATTGTTTATAGAAGATTCAGTCATATTCCAAAATTTTTGAGACAATTGAATTTTTTCTTTGTATCTTTGATTATCGTCAACACAATAAAACTGAGAAAGACTAGAATGGATTGACTGAAATGTATTATCGTTATCTAAGACATAAAAAATTTATTCAGTTGTCTAAAAAATGGAACTAAAATTGTATATAAATAAAACTGCTGGTCTATTGAACATGGACATCTAAATACTAAAATATACCATAAAACATTTACATCATTCCGCTTAGCTTAGGATTGCATAAGGCTACATATCAGGAAGTCCAAAGATGATTAAACTCATTTCAGTACTAAATTCTATTATTGGACGGAATTAGGAGTGTTTAGTTTTTAATAAATTCAAAAAGATTGCTTTTGACTATATTGTAATAGCAGTCATACCTGTACATATTCTTTTTAATTATCAAAATTGGCATATTTTTCTTAATGATTTTAACATTGAAAGTAAAATTAAATAAATATCATTTTTAGTATATTATACATTTTTTATTTCAAGAAAGGTAAACATACAATTTGAACGTCAAAAAAATATTCGTGCAATTTATGACAGAATGCGTCAAAAGAGATTTGCAAAATGTTTATACTTGAGATTTCTTGTTAAAGGATTCAACACAGGTTGAGAACAATCATATCTAGAAACTTATTTATTGAGTATGTTTCAATGTTTCATGATTAAGGCCACTGAAAATAGATTTATCAAGTGTGGAAAATGATTTACGTTAGCTTGATAATGTTATTTTCTTTCATGTGTACCTTCCACAAGCAAAATAAATCACTGTACTGTATTTCCGTGAATTATTTACCGCATGAACATAATAAAAATGTTCTGCTTTTTAAACAAATTGTGATGAACTGTAGATAAAAAGTGAATACTAAATAACGTAAAATGCAAGAAATCATTGAGGAAGCTCAATGAGTCACCACTAACTACATCAAAAGCAAATGTTTAACCAAAGATGATGATACTGAGTATATAGTGAGATTGGAAGGAAAAGTGCTTTATGAGTTTCTCATGGTGAACCAAAGGATTCATTTGAACAAGTGCTGCTCCCACTTAATCAAACTGAAGGAAAAAACAACTGACACAAAAAGTATCCAGAGTTAGTTCAACGAAAGAGCATAATATTCTATCAGGACAATGTTAGACAGAATTATAATTTGGTGACCAGCCAACAAATAGTTACAGTATGGCTGGGAAGTTTTCACTTGTTTACCATATTCCCCTGATATTGCACTTTCGAATTAGCATTTATTTCAGTCCCTACAGAATTCTCTGAATGATAAAAAAAAAGAAATGAAAAAGATGTCAATACCCTAAAAGATTGCAAAAGGCATCTCTAGCAGTACTTTTCTAAGAACAATAAACGTTCTAAGAGTATATAGTTGGGGAGTTGTCTGAAATGTATAAAAAGATGATAGTAAAAAAACAAACAAAACAAAACAAAACAAAACAAAAAACTGTAAAAATCTTGTTGAATAAAGTTAATCTTATTTTAAAATTCTCTTAAAAATTATGAACTTATTCGCCTCCAAATATTTTCTAAAGAACTTTTATTTGGCATAAGGGTACATGTATTGAGTTCCCTGGTAGGATCAAAATCATTACAGTTATTAAGGTATAGTAGGCTATCTTGCTAACTATTGTTCTGTGATGAAATGCCATCTTAGCTCATAGCTTATCAGTTAGTTATAGAAGACGCCAACTACATCTCTGCAGAGGGGTAAGATCCCTCCTCAACGAGCGTCCTGAAATGGCTCTTTGCCATCTGATGGAAAGGCTTCAGTCTTGGGGTTTGGGAGAATGCAGTATACTCTTTTACAGCTATTACTCCCTGGTTCACTATGACCTGGAGTGGTAGTACCAGTTAATGTCCCATCTGTGGGTCAAATAGAACTGTTTAAACATTTAACAGAACAAATGCTTAATATTAAAGAGAATTATTCGTGTTAGATGAGAATACTTGAAACCATTTAACTGTATAAAAAAATCAATATTCAATAGGATTATTAGTGTTTGATAGTAATACTTGAAATCATTTTACTGAGTGCAAACAAATGAGCTCTAGTTTGTTTAAAATGTTACCAACAAAAGATTCGTAAACAAATCATATATACTTGACATAAGAATAAACCGTATTTGACATTAAATAACCTACAAGAGATGATATGCCATAAAAACAACCAACCAACCAACCAACCACCTTAGCCTAATAAGGTAGAATGTCATGGTGTTAAACATCAATTGAAAATCAAACTCATTTCACTAACAGCATGCAAGACTATATTGTTGATCATGACTCTGCAGCAAGGTATTCAAATATTTATTAATCTTAGTCTGGCACAAGGCCACAAGTGTAGAGTACCCAATGAAGACTGAACTTGCTTCAGTGATAATGATTTTCATTGCTACTTTGCTTATAATGAGTGAGGAGTTCCGTGTAGATTTATGTTTGAGATAAAGAAATTGAAGTATCCAGATATTTCCGGTTTAACCTCTTCGTTTTTCTCTCGGTGCCTCTTTCCTTCTTAATTTGTCTTATATATATATATATATATATATATATATATATATATATATATATATATAAAGGAATGTTAGACTCTCCGTTTGAGAGGGAGAATTGGTCAGGAGAAACAGAACAAAGGGCAGGAAAAAGTGGGTAGGTATCCAGGGGAGAAAATATACATCAAATTAAACACACTTTCTCTTTTGCCCTTTTATCTCGCTTTTTCTCAAATACTCTCTCTGTCTCTCTCTTTCTCTCTCTCTCTCTTTCTCTCTCTCTCTCTCTCTCTCTCTCTCTCCCTTTTCCTTTCTCAACTTTCATCTCTTCCTTGAAGGAAAGTTCTAATTACAGCCAGCCCCCAAATCAATACTCTAGATCTCTTTATGTTTAATTAGACTTAACTAATTACTCACGATTCTAATTCATTCTCGTGTGCCAAGGTAAATCAGAGGTGTTAGAGAGAGAGAGAGAGAGAGAGAGAGAGAGAGAGAGAGAGTGAGAGAGAGAGATGGAGAGAGAGAGGAGGGGGACGGGGAGTGGTGATTGAGAGAACAGTAGGGTTAGCAGCATATATTCTGAAAAGAGGCAAGAATTTCCAGATTGGCATTTTGACAATTGTTATTTTGTTTTATTTTTTTTTAAGGAAAAATTAAATAAAAAACATAAGAGAAAGAAACAAAGCAATAATGAAAGCAACAACAAAATGGTGAGGGAAGAAAGGAATAGTGGATGCAAGAAATTGGATTTTGTTTGGAAATCAATTGAAAGCGAGGCTGGATTGGGGTCGTGTCTGATTAGGATTCAGTGAAATTAAGTTTTGTGATTTGGTTTATTTTGGTTTTTGTTTCATTTTATTCTCCCCTTTTATGGTGTGTAGGCTATGAGTGGGTGTGGCAATGATAGGAAGATAAATATTATATTCTGTTCTTTAGAATAAAAGAATGTGTGGAATCCTGGGTCACACTCAATTGCATTTCAAAGCCAGTGCATGATCTCAATGTGAAATATGGAAAAATAAATTACATCTTTGCTTTTTTTTAGTTTTATTTTTTGATTGGTTTTCACTTGATAATTTAGGAACAAAATTTCAATAAAACCTAATGTTTTTATCATCAAGAATATCAAGACAATGACATTAGGGTTATTATTTTCAATGCATTTCTATAGTAAAATCATTGGGAATCCACTTGAATTTAATACATATCACGTATGAAGTAAGAATGTCTGGTATAGTGTAAGGTTTTTCTCTTGCAGACCATTACAAATGATTTTGATTCTCATTTGGCACCTTATATTTCTCACCTTGTGCCAAACTAAGTAAAGCTTACAAAATGAGTCTATATGATAGACCTGTTCAATCAGTAGAGCTTACATTAGTTCCTGACCCTGAAATCTGGTTGTGGAGGTGCAGCTCATGCAGCATGTCTTGATAACATCTTTCTTCCTAATTTTCACTGCATTTTCATAATAAAGTCATTAACAGAGCAGATAGATAGATAGATAGATAGATAGATAGATAGATAGATAGATAGATATAAAAATAGCTGTTCTGTCAATAATGCTAGCCGCCATTTATCTATTTCTTCCTTGATTTTCAGTTAATTTCTAAAATAAAATAATTTCTGGAGAAAATTTTATGACAAAATTATGTACAGTTTATTTCTGTACAAAAATTGTAGTAAAATCACTCGTAGAAATATCCTATTTGTTATTTTAAACCTAACATGAATATGTATCAGATCAAAAATAGCATCCTTCATATGTATTTATGCAATTTCATATTTTCAGAGCTTATAGATAATACGTTATAGCATCCATTTTTATTGTATAATTTTCAACTAGAAAAGATAAAATCCAGGTATCTTTGATTTAGAAGAAAATCAATTTTTTTTTGTAAAGAATTACTAAGAGTGTACTTATTTATGGGTGATACTGTCTATGTCATCACGTGAATATATAAAAGTTTTGACATATTTGTTAAATGAATATTATGCCTCACAAGACCAATAAACAACTATTTTCTTGCCCAGTCAGCTTGGGCTGTAGAATACACCAACTGCACCTCTGCAGAGGGGTAAGACTTGCCCAATGAGTGTCTTAGATATGACACTAAATAATCTGATGGTGAGGTTCCAGTAATACTGGAGCTTTGGGGAATGTGGAGCACCCCTTTATTGCCATTGATTCCAGGTCCACTCTGGCTCAGAGTGATAGCAACTGATAGGGTCATATTTATGGATTAAATAGAACTAAACTGTGTACTTATGCTAAACTGAATTGTTTGAAATAGAACTGTTTTTGACATATAACTGTGTGTAAACAAAAAACTATACTTATACAAAACTGAATTGTTTGAAATAGAACTGTTCATATGTATTAAAATGGATTTAGCATTAAGGAATCAACTATTGTTGATATGCCATAAAACCAAACCAAACCAAACCAAACTAACTATTTTCTAATTGCATTTGTATATAAAAATCCTTTAAGCTTTTGTAAACAATTTAGTCAAAGGGAAATTCATTTCTTTCTCTAGCTCTCTCTCTCTCTCTCTCTCTCTCTCTCTCTATATATATATATATATATATATATATATATATATTCTTTCATATATACCAGCTATGGGTAAATAGTAGGACAGACTAGGTTCTTCAGCCTTTGTTAGGCAACTAGTCTAGGAGAAGGAAAACTCTGAATTAAAACCTGTTAAACTTCGCTTAAAAATTGACCTTGTGTCATATCCTACCCGAGCGGAGGGGTTGGTAAATAGGATATATATTTCTTTCATTTCTTTCTCTCTCTATCTTACCTTTCTTTTTCCCCTTCCTTCTTTCCCTCTCTTTGAAGCAGGCAATAAGCATCATGTATAGTATTTCTTTCTTTCTTTCTTTCTTTCTTATATTTGCTTTATTTTTTCTCTCTGATGTGTAACATGTTTTTTTCTTCCCTTTCTTTCCTTAAAATTAAAACAAAATGGTCCCTTATTTACTTGAGGCGATGAGAGGGCATAACATTTGAACACATGTATTCATGTCTTATTTTATTATCATTATAGACTGACATGGTTTCTATCGTTAATATTTCAATGTCTATTTGCATCATTCTTAGAATATTACATAATATATTTTTTGCATTTATAGTGTCACTGTATATATAGCGATTTAAAAAAAAAGTTTTTTGGTATTTGTTTAATAAATATTGCTCATAATTACATTAATTTTATTGACAGTTAGTTATACCTGGAGAGTCTGAGTCCTTAAGCATCAATAAGAAAATCTAAAATGTTGCCTACATATGTTGGGTTTTGGAGGTGCCTGTAATATGATGGCTATCATCAGAGAAAATGGACATGACAACATGAGTTCAAATCTTGAACGAGGTTGATTGCATTTAGCATAACACTAACACCCTTGAGAAAGGTATGAATCCAATTATTCTCCCTCCAGCTATGCATAAATAGTAGGACTGACTGGATTCTTTAGCCTTGGTTAGGCAACCAGTCTAGGAGAAAGAAAACTCTGAATTCAAACATGTTAAACTCCGCTTAAAAATTGACATTGTTTCACATCCTTCCTGTGCAGAGGGGTTGGTAAATACATACATATGCTGGGTTTGACACTAACATAGAACCAAGTTTATAGTTTAATACTCCCACTCACAGATATTGCCAGAATCTGTTGTGTTCCCATACAGGGTCGATCAGAAATAATAGGGAAGTCAGTATTAATAAATCTTTATTAATTGTCTTCTTTCTTCTATCCCACCTTGTATAAGTAATTATTTGAGTTAATAGGAGAGTTGGAGTATTTTCTAAAAGATATCAACTATAATATCAGGAATTAGAGAAACAGTTATTTAATTGAATATTTTATGTCAATACAAACAATAATTTAGCATTGAGTAGAAGTTCTTTCATTCACAGCTTTTGCTCTTATTTGTAAGGCATTTGATAATGAAGCTTAAAGTAACCCCATTAGTCACTTAATTATTGGTGCTCTGGAACTGTGGCCTTGTGCCTGACATTACTTGGTCATATCTCCTACTGAAGACCCAAACATTTTACAAAAATCTTATTCACCCAAGCTACTCCTGCCAAATCTTTCATTTTCTTGAAACTGCCAAGAGTATTTTTAACCTCAGTAATCCTTGATCACATGACTCTGGCAAATACCCAAGATGAGGCACTTCTTGTTTCATCATAAAACTAATATGCTTGTTTATTTGTTTAATACAGCATAATTAACATATTTGATTTATTAAAAAAAATCAATTTATCATTGCTGAAAAGAATTTGAAAAAAATGTTTGATAGTAACTATATGTTTAAAATAAATATTTGTTGAGAAAAAAATTTTTTTCAGGATTAGACTGTAGACTTATTAATCTACCTATATACATGGTTTGAATCTGTAGTTATACTGTATGGAATATATTGAACAGAAAGTAAGTTAAAAAATAAATATTTGTATTATAGAATAAATAATTTTTCTCTTTTTTAAACTATGGACTAATTAACGTACCTCAATGGTACAAGAAAGAAAAGACAGTTGGGAAAATCAGATTGATAATGGTGAACTAGCAATCTAACATCAGAATACAAATTAATTTTTCATAAAATGGTTACACACACACACACACACACACATATATATATATATACATATATATATATATACATAATCCCTATCTCTAAAATGCATTGTTTACCCACATACATACATACATACAGAAAAAAACAATTGAAGAGGCCTGATAATAAATGACATGATACTATGGTACACAAACTAAGCATTTTAGATCACAATTTTAACATAAAAAGTGCATTTCAAACATGAAAGAACATAAAATATATCACATCAACAACAATAGAAAGTGCTTTGATACATGAGTCCCTTTCAGTCAATTAACATCTGGGGTTTTTACAATATTTCTCCTTTCCTCACTAAATTAATACTCATGGAATATGAAATACTAAAAGAGATAAACAACAAAAAAGAAAATTAATTCATACATTTAAAAAAATAGATAAATAAAGTATTCATATGTTCTATATAAATTATCATGCTTCTCTTCCCTTTAATCTAGATCTCTTTCAGATAAAAAAGTTATTTCCATTTTGATGATGCTAAACCATTTGCAAAACATGTCAAACTGATCCTCCAGTCTTTTTCTTTCTCATATATATATATATATATATATATATATATATACCAACTCCTCTGCACAAGCAGTGTTTAACATGTCTGAATTCAGTGTTTTCCTTCTCAACTAGTTGCTATACCAAGGTTAAAGATCCCAGTCTGCCCTAATATTTACCCATATCTGGCGGGAGAATAACTGGATGCATACTTTTCCCGAGAGTATTAGCAATGGAGTATGGAATCATAGTAAGCATGTTCAAACTCTAGTAGCGATATTATGTTCCCTTTCGGACAAAAATCCTTAGTAAAAGTTTGTGCTTCCTTATGGGTTAAATAGTACCAGTACTGTAAAAGGATGGATTTGGTATTAAATAACTTACCTTTAAAAAACAAAAAAAACAAAAAAAAAACTGTTCTTATAACTGGATTATATTCCAATGCAACTTTGATAAATCAAAAAGTTATCATTCAATTGAAGACTTACTGACGTACCTAGAATATGAATCAAGTAGTTTGCTTTTATGTACATTTTATAGTGAACAAAACTGTTCTTCTGTTGTCTTCTAAAAGACTTTCAATAGAGGACAATATTATTCATTCTTAAAGGAATAGTATAACATTTGAGCCTAACTGCTTTTGACAACTTGGCCATCTTGATGACTCACAACATTATACAACAAACTAGAAAGTTTTACAAAAGAAAAAAATGAGAAAAAGACAAAAACAAAACTCAGGAGTCAAAATTCTTTCAGTAGTTTCTGAAGTTAATCTAATGACCTACAATTTCAAATATGGAGAACTAAAAAATATCCTGAAGAATAATTTCATTTTAAAATGGAACAAATGGAATAGAATTATTAAATCAACTGTCTGAATATGTTATTTTTGAAAGAAAAAATTTAACAGAAATTCAATTGGACTGGATAGAAAAGCAAATTACATTCTAAGAACATCTTGCCAAAACTATTTCATAAAGTATTAAAAGTAATTTTTGAACAGAATCAACAACCTGATCAAGTTTCATGGCCAAAAAGGCCATAAAGGTTATCTTCAATAAACTTTCAGTTGATTTTTTTAGGAATATGTCCATAAAATCTAACACTACACCCCATTTAGTAAATTACAAAATCATGTATACAAAAGCCAGCCCCCATATTCTAATTTGAAAATTAAACGGCTTTGATGGAAACTATTGCTAAAAACTAATTTTGTTTTAATTTGATTTTTGTGGAAAACAATTTGCATCTATCTAATATTCTTTTTAGATTCACTTTTTAGCTGGAAACTTTTGCCCATACAAAATTTTTTGGGAATTCTTACTTTTTCACTGGAATCTTTTCTATACATCTAATATTTCATTAAATTCATATCATTGTGAATATCTTTTTAAAAAATACCTCGCATTAACTTCATTGTGAAGCAGAAATAAGAAGTCAATTTTGATGAATTTTGTTTTTTGAATTAGACAGCAGTGTCTGTTGTAAACAATGATTGCACTGGAAACATTTGCAAAGAGAATTTTGTATTGAAGCAAGTTTTGCCATTTTATAGACATTCTGAAAACTACCGAATATCAACAGTGCTTATTCATGTACAATACAATTTCCAGTATAATACAACCTGTGAATAATATCATGTAGAAAATAATATTTTTTTGTTTTATTTGAGTATAAGTTCTGAGTTTAAATGAGGCAAATATGATTTTACAATTAGCGTAAACTCCAAATTTGGACTATATAGTCAAACCAGATTGAGTCATTCAAAAAGTTCTAAGCATCACCCCAAAAGAAGAGAATAACTGAACATTTTTAGTGTGGCAACACATTATCACTTCTTATAAAACTAAAAATATTACCACATCAAAAATATTTTTGGACAATACTTGTATATCTATCTATCTATATATATATATATATATATACACAAAGTGATTGATTGATTGATTTATTTTGATGGCATGTCAACCTGTCTAATGTATTTTATGCTTGGCGGTTAGGGAATCACATTCATTGTACAGTCTTATTCATATTTTTTGTGTAGTTGCTTCTGAATATTTTTTTTGCACACAGTCCTATCAAATAGGAATAATTTTTAAAAAGATCTATTTGACCTATATATTGGATGCAAACAGTTACTATCAGTTTGGTTTCGGTTTGGTTTCTTTGTTTTTTAATGGCATATCAACTCTTTTTAGGTTATTTAATGCCAAAGCCATTCTCCTAGAAGAACAGTAGTAGTACTATTTAACCCATAGCTGGGAGGATAAGGGGGTTCATACCTTTCCCAAGGGTATTTGCCTGAAAGTAAACGTAATAGCGCGACTGGAGTACGAACTCGCATACTACAATTCCGCAGTCCATCGCTTTAACCATTATGCCACGAGGACACCCCTATCAGTTTGGGTCAGAATGGGCCTAGAAGTAATGCCAATGAAAGAATACTCCACACCCACCTAATTTTCAGAAAAGGAGCTTCACCATCAAATGCAGTTTAGTGTCATACCCAGGATACCTCTTTTTTGTGGGGTTTTACCCTTCTGCATAGATAAGGCCCTAACAGGTAATACCACAGAGTCAGAGTGGACCTGGGAGTAATGGTGATAAAGGGATATTACAGTCCCCAGAGCACCAGAACTGGAACCTCACCACATGACATATCTAAGACAGAAGGGTCCTGCCCCTCTGTAGGAGATATTGTTGGAATATTGGAAGCACTGCTGTCTATATATATAAATATATATGTATATATCTTAACTTCTTCATAAAATAATGATACCTCTATTTTAAAGGTATCATTATTTCTTGAGTATCATTATTTTCTTTTTCTTTTGCTCTTCTATGCTAATTTTTTTTTCGACTTTTGAACTGAAATAACAATGGGAAAATGTTAATATACAAAGCATACTGTTGAACAGTCAAAATGTACCTAAACATAAAGGTAAATCTCAAAAATTGAAAAACACAAGGTAAAATTTCTGAAGTGCAATCCAATTTTAGTTGCTACTTCTAATGAGTAAGTTTACTTATCACTGAGTGCTCTGTTATCCTGACCCTGTCCCAGACTAAACTAAGCTTTTAAATACCTTATAGTAGAATGAGAACATATTCAAGTACATTCAGGCTTTTTTTTATATATATATAAGACATTAAATGTGTGTAGCAGTGATTTAGTTATACTGAACTTGAAACCTAAATACTGCCCTGTGTTATGAATATTAGTAGGCCAGTCTCTGCTGAACTGACCTTGGCTATACCACTCCTTCCTGTTCCCTTGATTTGATTATTGACAAAGTAATCAGATCCTTCTCATTTCTATAGTGGTTTGGAATAACAAGTGTGAGACTATTAATTAGATGAAGAGAGTCACTACCAATCACTAATCTTAATAAAAATGGCTCAGACAAAATATCCTTTCATGAAGAATGTATATTTCAAGGGTTTTCTCACTTATGATTAACCAAAGGAAAATTTGTCCTTTCTTCCATATTAAATAATTTCATAGTTTTTTCTTTCTTTTATTCTAACACATAATCCTATTTGATATCATGTTGTAGTTAGTTCTTTGATTGAACAAATGGTCAGATGTGAGGTTCAGTATTTAATATTATACTGATAATCTTTTCTCTTTCTTTGATTAACGTACCTTCAATTACTTCTAATTAAACACAAGGATTATATACAGAATTAAGCTAATATTGACACAAGGCTATATTTGTGAGGTTTTTAGTTTGCAATGAATTCATTAGAAATGGCTTGCAAGACAAGTACATGTGTCTTAAATTCTAGCAAAGATTATAGGTTAATGTGAATTAATATTAAAATAGTAAAAAAAAAAAATCAACCATACTGTATAATTTATGAATCAAATAATGCTTATGATTCATGATTTTTTAATTATGATATCCAAATATAAAAATATCAAAATATTAAAAAACTCAATTTTGATTATTGTTTGTTAATCATTTACTATGAATATTCATTGCTATAAAATTAATACTTATAACAAACTCTCTATATATTTCATAAGTTATTTTAAACCAATCAAAACAAGTCAACTACATGCTATGAAAATGCATTAGAAGAGATTGATTATAAAAATGTAGTAAAGATGATCTACTATGAAAATGCACAGAAAATGGAAATGAAAATGCATTGTAGATAATTTGCAATCAGAATGCATTTTAAATGATTTGCCATGAAACTTATTAAAGATGATTTTCTTTGAAAATGTACTGTAAATCATTTACTATAAAAATGCATTGAAGGTGGTAATACATTTACAAAACATATTTACAATGTTGTCATTTGTTTTAAAAAAGAAACTTGGGAAAAAATTAACACTACATTGTATAAAGAAAAAAGTTACAGCAGCCAAGTAACTAAAACTGCTGAATTTTCTAATAACTTTTTCTTTATTGCAATTTTCTTTTATTCTTCAGATGCAACGGGAATTTTGGTCAACATCTTTGCTCTGGATGGATTTTACAATTGCTTCTTGTGACATCATCAACAAAGAGCATGCTGCTACAGGTGTGTCTACTGGTACTGTGTGGGCTGTTCAGTTGTGTTGTGTGCGAAGACCTTACCTATGATGTGGAGGAAGGCAAAGGACCTGGCACTTTGGTGGGCAATGTGGCAGCTGATTCACACTTTCTAGACAGTGTTTCACGCCAGGATCGCAGCCTGATCACATTCAGCCAACTTGACTCAGGGCAGGCCAGTGGCACCCAGTTATTTAGTGTTGACAAAAAGACAGGAAAACTTTACACCATTCATACCCTTGACACAGAATCAATGTGCAAACACAATACAGAATGCTTTCGAATGGTGGAAATTGCTGTGGAGAAGGCAACCTCATTTATGAAAATTATAGAAGTCAAAGTGAGACTTAAAGATGTTAATGATCATCAACCTGAGTTCCCAGTGAAACAGGTGAATATAGAATTTTCTGAGGATGATAGAAAAGAAGCAAGAAGATTGATACCGAATGCCATTGATAAAGACATTGGGGAGCAGAATTCACAGATTACATATATGTTGAAAAAGAAAAGGCATGAACCATTTACTCTGTCAGTTTCCAAAAGTGTAGATGGAACCTCACAGCTTTTTATAAACTTAGAAAATGATCTAGACAGAGAACTTAAAGATTTTTATGATGTCCAAGTCATTGCTAAAGATGGTGGAACTCCTCCCAAGCAAAGCACTTTGGATGTTCACGTGACTATAACAGATGTTAATGACAACTTACCAATATTTTCCCAAAAAGTCTACAATGTTTCTATAAAGAATGAACCAAGTGAAACATCTGCAATAATCATTCTCTCTGCCAGGGATTTAGATTCTGGCTTATATGGCAGAATAACTTATCATTTCAGTTCTAAAACTTCCGATGTGGCTAAGGCCCACTTTAAGTTAAATAAATTGACTGGGGAGATATTTCTAAGCAAGAGGTTTACATTAGGGCAAGAGTTAACCAATAAGTTATATGTGGAAGCAACAGATGGAGGAACTCCTCCACTGAGTTCCATAGCTTTGGTTCTAGTGAATGTGATCAATCAGCAAAACAATGCTCCAACAATAGATGTGAATTTTGTCTCAGCATCAACAGGAAATACAGTCACCATTCCAGAGGATATTGAAGTTGGTAGTTTTATTGCTTATGTGAGAATTACTGATCATGATGCTGGACAGAATGGAGAGGTTAACTGTATACTTCATCATGATATATTTCAACTTCAGAGTCTGGGCACAAAAAAATACAAAGTTATTGTCAAAAAACCATTAGATAGGGAGGCAAAGGAACACCATAGCCTTACCATTGTCTGCCAGGACAATGGGACCCCACCCCTGCACAGTGAGACCAAGTTCCTAATCCAGGTGATGGATGTCAATGACATGCAACCACAAATATCAAAAAAGACCTTTAAGTTTTGGATTCAAGAGAACCAGAATGCTCGATATTCTGTAGGTTTTATAAATGCCACTGATCCTGATTTAGGACCAGGGGGTAAACTGACGTATTCCCTACTATCCAACGATAAGCATTTCCTTCCTTTCCAGATAACAGACTATGGACTAATATCAACTGTTATGTCTCTGGATCATGAATTTCAGGACGTTTATCGATTTCAAGTCTTGATTAAAGACAACGGTAGACCACCACTAAACAATACAGTTAATGTCATTGTGGAGGTAAAGGATGAAAATGATAATGCCCCTTATTTCACTTTGCCCAGTATTAACCCTTACACCCTAGACATATTATATTACCCTCATTACACAAAGAACATCACAGTACTGAAAGCTTCTGACAGAGACAGCCAGGAAAATGCTTTTCTAAAATACGAGATAAATGCTGGCAATGATAAGCAATTGTTTACCATCAATCATTACACCGGTTTATTATCATTTACCCGGGTGCTCACCCAACAAGATGCTGGTTCCTATGAGCTGGAGTTTGTGGTCAAGGACAGTGGCACTCCAGTTCTGTCAGCAACAACTACACTGATCTTGGCACTAACTGTGAGCAACAAGACATTTGAAATGTTAAATTCTGTACATGTGCAGACTGATGAAACCTATGAGAAGATACAATTAGATTTTCTGATTGTTATTGTTTCAGTGGCTGTATCAGTATCAGTAGTGATTACAGCAATCATTTCAATATGTTATCTGAAATTCTCAAATCGAAAAAACATATCGCATCGAAATCGAATGCATTCTTCAACCAAATGTGAACAGAGACAGCTCATGTATCCTTCTTACCTAGCTACCTCTTGTACTGATCTTCCATCCACACGGATAAAGGATCCAGATATGTCCAAGAACACTCAATTAACATCATCATCCAGGAGAGAGTGTCATCTTGGAGCTTCAATAAAGGATCAACAGGCTAGCCCAGATGTCATGTATCAGGTAAGAAGCAATCATCATTCATTTGAGAGAAAGAGAAAGATACATTGTTTGTTATATATGGGAGTAATAATTATTATCATTTACTCGTAAAAAATATTTTTATGTATGAATTTCTGTGAGATTTTTTGGTATAAAAGCTAATTAATATATATATATATATATATATATATATATATATATATATATATATATATCATATTGTTGTAATAACCAAATAACACTCGTTCATTTTGAATATCAACATTACCATGACAAAACATTTTCTCCTGATTTAGTTTGCCCATCTTTTTATAATACAAAATTCTAGTGACAGAATTTTTATACACACACTTATATATATATATATATATATATATATACTAATCTACAAAATCTGTAAAAGGTGTAGTTTACCTATATATATATATATATATAAAATTTAAAAATTCTTCTGATCAAAGTGCAGTCTCAGTTTTTTTCTTTTAAGATATAGGAGAAATAAATATATCCCTTTAAAAACCCCTTTTATGGTTGAATATACAGAAAACTTATAATATTGATTTGAATTATTAACACTTAGAACTCTTAGTTCCTTGAAACTCAGTTCACAAAATTTACCATCATAAAACATTCAAACATCACTTCAGGTTGTAGATATCTTTGTTTAAAGCTATCCAATCATTCTATTAAAAATGAAGGTTGCAAATAGTTATTACATTTATCTCTTTATTAGTAGTATTTAATGTGATCTTCACAAGACCAAAACCTCAGGCTTACACAAAAATAATTTTAAGCCCAAAATATCTAGCTTACAGATTTAAAACATTTTACTATTTCAATTAAAATGGGTCACTAGTTATATAATGAGTTTTATGTCTGAACTATTTTAAATATAAATTTAGTAGTGTGATATTTGTTTTTTATCCATCTTATCATTCCACCACAATCACCTGTTATTGACCATATCAAAATAGCATCTAAGATAATCACTAATTGTTTTGACTAATTTTACAGGCAGAATTTCAAGCTAGTAACACCAAACTATGCTTTTGTGAGGACTTATAAGTTAATAAACATCCTTGGGAGGCTAAGGTTTATGGCACCCTGGCGGTTATTTCTCATACAACAAATGTAAACAGAACATGATTTTTTTAAAGTCTTTTATTTCTGGTGACTAGAAAATGTTACAGGAAAAAAGTTATAACTTTGGATTCTGGCATATGATTGAACAAAACTATAAAGATTTGGCTTTGCTAATCTGATAAATAGAGTAAGGTTCTAGTTTAGCATTTTTTTTCCTAAGTCGAATCTTTTGCTGAAATTTTTTTTAAGTTTTTGACTTTTCAAAAAATAATATGCAAAAAAGTTTTCCGGCTGTCCTTAAGTCATTGAAGAGAAGACAAACAAAAAGTATTGATCAATTATTAGCCAGAATAATTTTTTTATTACTCAACATCAAAGTGCAATCTTAATTTACTTTCATTTAAAAAATATACAGTTAGTATAAGGAACCAGTTTTCTATCACCATTTTTTTTCTCTTTGAAAAGAGAATTCTTTTTTCACAGAATATCCTTCTGAAGATCAAATAAAACATGCAAACAACATTATATATCCATATAAAAGGGAGTTCAATTGTTTGAACAATATTTGGAATGTTAATGAATCTTCTCAACATTATAGACAAAATAATAATGACTGATAAAAGATTACATACTTAAAAAAAGAAGTTGTACCTAAAATTTAATACTGAGGTGGTATAATCATTTAATTCATAATGCTTCTCTTTACTTATAAGCAAAGCATTTTTTTAAAACTGATTTTAGATATCAAAAGATATTCTATAAGGAATGATTTTCTATGGGGGTAATGTCTTGCAAATTTTCGGGAGAAATGAATTAGATCCTCACTGAGATGTTCAGTCTTGTGACTTTAGACTAAAACTAAGCTAATTCTACACTATCAAAATGTGTCATTAATTCTACTATTAAAATCTCACAAAAATTACTAAGTCTTTCAGCTTTAGATAATTTGTTCTTAAATAGAAGCCATATACAACTAGGGGTGGGGTCTATGTGGAATAAATGGGATATTGGGGAACCACAGAAATATTTTAATAAGTCACACCAATTTAACTTCAGGCATTAAATCACCTAGTCATAATCCTCATATTACATTGTGTTAATTCCAACAGCTTATAAATTGAACATTACAATAGTTAGTTAATATATTTATTGCATCTAGACAACCATATTGGCTTAGAGATTATACTACTATTTCACATTCATATTTAGTATAAATTTTGTTTTCTAATTCACAATTAACATTGCATTAACATAATTATTTTTGTAAGTTGCTTGAAAAACTTTTGTTTTATAAAATACAATTACACTTCATATGTATTTTAGAAATAAATGTTAATAGCAACCACTTGTTTGAATATCACTGATAAAAATATCATGACTGTTCTTTATGATTGACATATATTCATAAATGTTGATAAATGGAAAAATAGTGATTCATTTCATTAAAAAGAGTAGAAGTAGCTTAGTTTAGTTAAAAAGCCACAAGTCTGGACCACTCAGTAAGAATCAAATTCATTTGACTCTGCAGTAATGATCTGTAAGGCTAGTCTAACCGTATCCCCATGACAAAATATTTTTAATAGATGGATATCTAAAATCAGTTGTGAAAAAATTTAAATCACTCAAGCAATCAGAAGAAAATGAATGGTATAAATGGTTTGGACTGATAGTAGGAAATGTCGATAAGCCACAAGAAGGAAACATGATCATATGGTTTTGGATAGGTTCTGGAATGACTCTGTAGATTCATAAGCCTTCCTTGTTTGGGGTCAGCAGATGCTGGAATCAACAACTGAAAATGCACACACAGAAAAGATGTCCAAGGTTTGACACTGAACTGCACTTGATGATGAGACTTTTATTCTGGAGATCTGGGGAGTATAAAGTACCCCTTCATTACTCCCTGGTCCACTCTTATCCTGAATTGTAGAACCTATTAGGGATTTTCTATGAGTCAAATAGATATGTTTAAAAATTATTTGTATTATTTTGGACCATATGCAAAAAAAAAGCTCAAAAATATAACACTGAACGTACAATGAATGTGTTTCTCTGACAAGGTCATAGAATAAACCTAGACGAGTTGACATGCCATTAAAATCAATCCGTCAATCAATCAATGGTCATATCCCTACATATATCCAGTTGGTAATCCGTCTGTGTTTATATCTTATATAAAAATATTATTGAAATAACTCAACTACCAAGAGTTATTATTTTTTATGTTACTTATCAAGTTGACTGAGTTTTCAAGCAAGGCACCAAGAGGCCCAAGATGTACATATCCAGAATAGTCAGCTGAGAAAATGTCTGTCATAAAGTACAAAAAATAATACATACATTTCATACTTACATTCACCATCCTGAGGTTATTGTTGTTAAAAATGGAATCAGCAACCTGAGTTCAAATCCTACAAAAAAGCTGTTTGTTTCACTTTGCGCTATTTCCCTTGAGAAAAGTATGAATCTATCGGTTCTATCACCAGCTATGAGTAAAGAGTAAGATAGATTGGTCTTTTTGGCCTTAGTAAGGTAAATAGTCTCGGAGAAGGAAAATTAAATTCTAACTGGCTGTACTCTGCTTAAAAATTGATGTTGTGTCGCATCCTGTTTGTTCACCATCCAGATATGAGTAAGTTTCGGTCATTTTCTTCAATTTTCTTACTGGACATTTACATTTAAACCATATCTTCAACTTGATCACATCTCATCCATCTGCAATATTTCTTTAGTTTTCTCTTAGCCCAACCAATGGCAGTTGCCATTTTTGGGGACTGGAAATTAATTGTTCTAAAAAAGAAAAAATGAAGGAAATGACTGAAATTCATATCTGTAAGGTGAATTTAAATATCTTGATGGTGAATGTAAAACATTTCTCTATGATTTTTGTACATTATCGCTACCATTTCCTTAGGAGGATATTCTGGACAAGAAACCACTATAGGGTTCTAGAAGATTTGGTTTGTCATTATTCAGTTTTTAGTTTCATAGGCTATGGGTATTTGGGTTTAGATATCAGACTCCATTGTTTTCTCTCTCCTTTAACTCATTGGTGACTTCTTTGTTTATGAAGGCTGTAAAAGAATTACAGAAGGAAGGAAGAAAAGAGACAAAGATACCTTTTCAGTTTCAACTTTATTTTTAGGTTCTATACGGTTACTCTATAGCGAGGAAATGTCTTCCTGGACCATTAGAAAAACAGTCATATTTTCCAAACAAGACGTTGAAATGTACTAGTCGTTTTAGATGGGGGATAAGTCGAAAGTCGGTCCAGTTGGTGTTTTTAATATAAGCTATTGCTAGAGGATACACGGTCGTACGCAAAGTACGAGGCTTGGGTGAACACGTGCGCTGCCTGCTAGCAACTGAGGGAAAGAAGGTTCGTCTAGTATCAAAGGTAAAACTGAAATGAGAATGAGTTTCTTTTTAGCGCAGGTAGGTCTTGTCTTTCAGGCATGCGCGGCTCTTATTTCTTGTCAGAGGTTTCTGGGAACCGCTACATTTTGAATTTATTTTATTTTATTTTTATTAAACCTCCACACCACCAAATGTACTTAGAGGCCTAAATCTCATTTTTGAAGAGTACCACATATCAGATCAATGAGTTACGTAAATTCAAAATGTTTTAGTAATCTTGCCTTGTACCAAACTAAGCTACGCATAGTTAAGGACCACTACAGATAACAATTCTATTCATACACCCAGTAGCACTGAAAACAAACATCATAATAGATTTCTTCTCAGACAAATTTTAATAAAGTAAGATTTTTTAAAAATTGACAAGTACATCTAAAAAAATACATTGAAAGTATATGTTTCTTTGTTGAATATAAAATCAAGAATTTATACAAAAAATATTATATAAATATGTTCATCAAATGTGGCCATATAAATATGGCGACAATTTTTGTTTTATCTATTTATTTACTTTACATCTGAACCAGAGCGGCTGACATTTGTGCCGCTACACAGAAGTGCATATAACGGGGTGCTGAATTCAGGCTGGAGAATACCCATTCCTACATATTAATAACATGGGCTTACCTGGCGTTCGCACCAGGTAGTGTTATAAAGCTGAATCACTTGGTCCTAGAGAGCCGTTCCACAGGCAGGGCTGAGTGTATACCTTGGCGTTTGAGGTGCCCCAATATGGGGAATGTAAAAGGGACCAAGCATTTTTTGAAATAACCACATATGAGTCTCGATTTTTGCTTCGCTCCCCACGATAAAACGATCTTGTGCCATATATCGGTTTTGTGGAAAGTCGGTTAAATTCTATCCCTATTGCTACATCACTATTGTCACGTGTAATAACTTAGAATATTTCTAGACATTCTTCAACAAGGATTCAGGTAGGACACCGGTTTTAGCGAGGACACGGACTTTAAAGGGTTAATGTGCTACTAAAATAGTTACTTTCGAAGGTGTGTGTAATAAGAACTCGGAGACTAGTTTGGCTTACCTGATCCTTTATCGAACATACTATACAGTTATGACGCATTTAACCGACTTTCCACCAAAACGATATATGACACATGGTCGTTTTATTGTGAAGAGCCATGCACAAATCAAGACTAATGTGCGGTTGATCAAAAAATGCTTGGACCCGTCGGCATTTCCAATTGAAACGCCGAGTTATAAACTCAATTCTGCAAAGCCGGTATAGCCTGAAGTAATGTCCCCTGAAACCAAGCAATCACGACCTTAGTAATAAAACGCTGTATCATATTTGTACAGAAAAGAACGACAGGGTAGGCAATCAGTTGTCTTTACATTATGATTTAAGAAAAATTTGTATAATGAAATTCTTAAACCTTCAATCACATTAATTTATTACTAATCATTTCAATGAATATATCAAGTTAGTTATTTTGAAATCAAAATAGGAACAATCTGGTGCAATATTTTCAGTTTAATTCCTTTGGCATACACTCGATTATTCATTTGAGGTGAAGCTTCATGTTATCAAATAAATCTGGAATTTTGGTATACGATTCCATTCTCTAGTTTCAGCCAATGGAGTATTAATCATTTTGAATGAATTAACCCGACTCCACCTTCACCTTCACCTTCTCTATAACAATCTTTCAAATGAGTAGGAAAGACGGAACAATAAATAACAAAAAGCAAAATTTCAATATCTAAAACCACTGATATGAATATTGTTGCAAGTTGTTTTAAATATCAATATATATGTTTCAGATATCCATTATTTTAGCCACATAATTATTTTTTTGAACTGTAACAAACAGTATTAGAAACGAATGTATCAAATGTTATCAGAAAGGGTTTCTTCTATTTTTATCGCTTGTAAAATGCATTTTAGTCCTATCTCTTTGTATTTTTAAACCCTTATTGCTTACTAAACTCTTTTTTTTTTTCAATAAATATATTTCGGAAATAAGTTTAGTTTTGCACTTTTTAAAATATTTGTACAAACCAAAACTTTTAACCAAATATTTTTTTAATTTTACATTTCAAAATTTGTGAAAGTTTATCTTCAGTGAAAGACGAATATTTCGTTTTGAAAATTAGCCACCCCAAAATTTAGATTTTTTTTGCTTGATAATTCTCAAAAAGAAATATTCATCTTTCACTGAAGATAAACTTTCACAAATTTTAAAGTGTAAAATCTAAAAAAATATTTGGTAAAAAGTTTTGGTCTGCACAAATATTTTAAGGAGAGGTGCAAAACTAAACTATTTTGTTATTGTGCAGATATAAACGAGAAATGAAAAAAGCTGCCAATTTTATTTGTATACATTGTATCTTATACTGCGTTGATGCTAGTGAAAGAATTCTCTCTGTCAGATATTTTGACAAAAAAATGTTTAATTACTGGCGTATCATGATGGTTAATAAGAAAGAAAACTGGTGAGTAAACACTTTGATAACTTACTCTTTAGCATAATTACGTTACTTTCTCTTATTTCTTCCTGTAATGAGTTGGTCGAAAATTTTTCTTTGTTTGTCGTTAGATGGCATTAGGAGTTTTAACTAACTTCATAAAAAAAGATCGCTTTTAATTGTATTATGAGCACTGTCATCTTAACTTGCATTTGAAAAAAAGACATTTAGTTAAAATTGGCACATTTTTATGTTATGTTTTTAAAGCAAGAAATATGCTAAAAATGTTGTCCATTTTCTTATAGCTTCAGTGTAAAAAAAATCAACATTTTCAGAATATTATACATTTTTATTTTAAGAAAGAGAAAAGGGCATTTTGCAGCTTATGGACAAGGTTCTGTCAATGATTGAACAGGTCAAAAAAGTCTCTTGTTGAAAATTTTTGACTGAATTGTTAGGTGGACAGGTTGAGATTAAAAATAAATTGAAACTGTGGGGGGAGTATGTAATTTGGTTATTTCAGTAGATTGCTCTCTAAATTATTCCCACCACAAATACAACACAAAACATTACAATCGCGCAAAAGAAATGGAAAAGAACACAACGAACATTAAATAACAAACAATTTAATATGCATATAACAGAATATGAAAAACAAAATACATGATGTGTAAATGGCCTTTTGGAAAATAAAATTTGAAGAAGAGAATAAATTTGTTGAAAGATGTGTGTATGTTCATGTTATCAGAGTCCGTAAATAAGTCGTTCTTACTTACATTAAGTTTATAGCGGGTTTTATGATTGTGGCGACATCGTGTCTCGTAGATGAAAGAAAGTTTGTCGGGTTTTCCTTTTGAATATAATTCTCGGCCATTTGAAAAGAGGTCATGAACTTTAGTTGAGGAAGGAAAGGAATTGGTTGGACATAGTATCGGCTACTGGCTTAGTGGCTTGTGTTCGTCGGTGTCTTCGTTTGTGTGTAAGCTTGTGTCTTGTGTGTTTATTTCCTGTTGATTACTTACAGGAAGGCACAAGGCCTTAAGTTTTGGGGGGAAGGGTGCGGTCTTGCATTAACTATGTTTTTACTAAGGGGACCTAGCTAGCCACATTAGCCGACCCATTCAACAATACAATATATAGTCATTCATCCGTCGCCTTGCGCGCTGCTACCACTAAAATACCACATTTGCTCTATGGAGAAAGACCTACTTAAAACCCCGGAAGTGATGCATGATTTTATTTACAAATTGTGATTTTTTTACAATGAATTCATATGATGGGGATGGGAGAAAAACCCCGAAATATATACAAAAACAAAGAAACAAAGGAAAAATCCCCCGTTTGGTTGCCCTCCCATCCCCCCGTCTATAAAATTGGAGGCCGACTGTTTTTCGGGGCGAAAGAACCGGAAACAAGTCGGACCTGCCCTAGGTGGGACTGGGATCCTAATCTATAGGGGAAAAAAGAAATAAAGGGTCGGGCGCGGTGTGGGTCGATACAAGTCGGTAATATGATTTTTATACATATGAATGTTCAAGATCTTCAGTAAAAGCGGACTGGGATACGGCTTGAGGTCGAAAAATAATGGGGATAGGGAAGATCTTGAATACTAATGACTAGATGACGGGGACAATGACTGACAACATACTGCTAACTAGGTTACAAGGGGGAAACATTGCCTACTTACCGGGGGTGGGGTCCCGAAGGACCCGTACCGTAGACACCATGGGCAGGCAGAGGAGGGAAGGATGACTCCAACGTTGCCCCCTTTCGCACGACCAGGCTCGCTGCATTCACCCACCTTCTGTTGAATGTTATGCGATCCAAGCGTTTTCTATCGCATCTGATTTTGACCCTCAGCTGATGCCGAAAATACAAAACTAGATCGCGATGAGAAAAGTTTGCATCGTCATACAATCCCTTCTTTCGCGTGATCCAAATCACCATTCGAGCTACAGCCAGGATCGCGAGAAACACCACACGCTTCTCACCCTGAAACGGAGGAAGAACGTTGTCCACGACGTAACCAACGTCGAGCAGCACGAGCTGCTTGGGTTCGATGCGAGCCGTCCGCTCCCCGACGTGATCCCAAAACGGGCGGACTCGCTCGCAGTAGTAGAAGGCGTGCTCAGCCGTTTCTTCTAATCCACTGCCGCAGCGAGGACAATCAGGCATGTCTGCTAGGCCCGCTTTGTAGTTCAAGCCGAGAAGGGGTAACGCATTCCGTACAAGTCGCCAGGTGAGCGAGAACCCGGAGTTGTTCAAGAAGCTCGATCCTGGCGCCCAATTCCAGTGAGAGCGGATCTCCTCCGCCGTCCAGCCTCGCCGCTCGCTAAGAGGATCAGAAGCGGAACCCACCACTAACTCCCGATATAGCTCTTTCCGAGGCTGTGAAAGGTCACTGGACCCAAGAAGGTTACGAAGGGCCTTTCAGCACTCGCTAAAAAACAGTGCTTCGCCTAAAGGCCTCCGTCGACCTTCAGCCTTTGGGTCTGACTTGAGGCGAGGAAAAGTCCGACTCGCCTTTCGTCTCCACACTGAGTCCCCTGTCAAGGACCGGCCGAGGTATGCAAGTCTTTCAGCAAGCCAGTGGCTCTCCAGATCAGGCATACCCAGACCCCCGTTGCGTGTACGTTGGATACAGACCAGCCTACGGACCATCGGCCTTGCACCTCCCCAGAGTAATCTGGATAGGGATTGTTGCAGTGCCAACCGACGTGCCTTAGGCAGAGGAAGTACAGCCAATCGGTAAAGGATCAGAGGGAAGACGTACGTGGCGCACGCCTCCGCCCTGCCCTTTAAGGACAACCTCCTTGAAAGCCAGATTCCCACCTGAGCATTCACCTTAGTTTGTACTTCCGACCAATTTCGCTCCAGTTGGAGGTCGGGCCCGAACCACACCCCGAGGATGCGGATAGGTCCGTCACTCCAGCGGAAGGGCCCTGGAAGAGTATTGCTACCCCTCCAAGTACCAAGCCGCAAACCTTCGCTTTTGTCAAAATTGACCTTGGCTCCTGCGATCCGCTCGTACTCGACAACCGCCTCTTTCACAGCCTTTATATCCAGACGGCGGGACACAAAAACTGTGATGTCATCAGTGAACGCGGAAACCCTTGCCGTAAAGCTGCTAACAAAAGGTATACCGCGCAGGGACGGACTTGTCCCCTCATCCCTAAGCCTGCGCAGGAGGGGCTCCAACGCGAGGACATAGAGAAGAGGAGACAACGGGCAGTCCTGCCGGACCGAACGCTCGATCGCGAATACCCTCGAACGCTTTCCGTTCACCTGCACCACTGCCTGAGGGTTGTGGTACATCATACTAATCCATCTGCGGAACTCCGGTTTGAATCCGGCAGTCTCCAAAACAGACGCCAAGAACCGATGGTCAACCCTATCGAAGGCCTTGGACTGATCTAAACTGATCAGCGCGGCTTCTGTGTCGTCTTCTATCCCCTCTAGGACCTCGCGAATCAAGTGCAGATTGTCCTGGATCGATCTTCCCTTCACAGCAAAGGTCTGTTCAGGGCCGATCAGATCACTGATGACACGCTGTAAACGATTCGCCAAGACCCGGGCCAAAATCTTTAACTCTGTGTTAAGCAGAGTTATGGGCCTGTAGTCATCTAAACCCTCCCAAACATGCCTGCCACCTTTCTTCAGCAATGTGATCACGCCCTTGGTAACGCTACCAGGGATGGCTCCCTGGGCGAACCAATGGTTGAACATATCCGTCAGAATAGGCACAAACATGTGCGACATCCTCAAGTACACTTCGTAGGGCAAACCATCTAGTCCCGGCGACTTGTTGAGGCTGACCTGCTTCAACGCATCACGGACTTCGCATTCAGTAACCACACCCTCGCAGCTAGCCGCTTCAGCCACCCGGAGGCGGGGGAAGTCGGCAAGATAGCTACGAAACTCCCGGATCGGGAGATCAGGGCAGCGGGCAAAGCGATCCCGAAAGTGCGCCCGAAAGGCATCACGTATCTCACGACTCGAATGCAGCAGTCGCCCGTCCGTGGTCTTGACAGACGCGATGTACCGATCGGGGAACCTTCGCACTTCTTCCTCACTCGCAGTCGCGTTCGATTTCACAGCTTCGTAGAGAAATCTATTTAACCTAGATCTAACTACGTATCCCTTGTAGCGCTCGCTATTCTCACGCTCAAGGTCCCTCCTAGCTAGTTCTACACCTAGGGAGTCCCCCCCCCAGCCACCGCCCGGGAAAGTCTATCGTCTATAGACTTCGCCTCCTTGGCCGTATCTATTTTGAGCTGTTGACCGTATTTGGAGGCGAAGTCTCGAATCCTATATTTGAGAGAAGCCCACCACCTATTCCCGGTAACCACCCCCACTAACGCCCGCTGAATTAGGGATTCCAGCCGGTCCCGGAAGTCCCGTATCTCCAGTAAGGAGGTATTGAACTTCCAGTAGCCGGCTAGACTAGGCCTATTTGCTAATCGCAGACTGACCCTAACAAGCTTATGGTCAGTCCACGCTATCAGGTGGAACGTGGGACAACTAATGAAGTTAATGTCAGCTCGTCTAACTAACACTCTGTCCAAGTAGGAACCTACTTTGGCAGAGGGCGAGCTATCTAGCCACGTCCACATCTCCCGCCCTGGGTGATCAAGACGAAACCTGTCGACGAGACCGTGACGAGTTACGAAGCCGACAAGGCTGCTTTCACACCTTCCCGCACGACTAGCTCCCCGACCGACCTTATCTTGGGATCAAGGATCGCATTCCAATCACCCATTAAGACTAGCCGCTTCGTATCGTCCAGGAACGGCGCCAACCGACGAAAAAAGAAAACCCTCTCCGCAGCGATATTGGACGCATAAACCGCAACCAGACGAAACTTGAAACTTTTCACGGCAACATCGGCCACAACCAGCCGCCCCCCGTCACCTGCAAAAACAACGTCAACATCAGCATCAAGGCTGCGTCCAACTAGCAAGTAGACCCCAGCGCTGACGTGGCTGCCGTATGCTGAGAAAACGTTAAAGTCATTTTCCAGCAACTGACAGTCAGTGTCGCAAGTGAAGTGGGTCTCCTGCACTGCAGCAACATCTACTCAGAGGTTCTTGAGTTCACCAAGCAAGCACGCACACTTGCTTGAATCCCTCAGTCCCCTCACATTCAAACTGGCAACGTTTAAAGCCATCAATCCGACTTACCTTACTCATCGTCGACTACGGGCTGGAAATCCTTGGGTGTGAGGATGCCGACAGCCAAACGCAGGGAACCGGTGCCGAGTTCAGTTGTTACTCGGTTGTCCCTGGTGATTCCGCCGACATCTATTGGGAACTTCAGCTTTAGGGTCCTATAAAGAGACGGGTGAACCAAAATAGGGACCCTACCCGAACAATATGTTATACATTTTTTTAGGGAGTAGTGCTCCAACTCCGCCAGCTTTATGCCCATATCAGTCTGACAGACCGTACTCAAGAACTTCCACACGCCCTTGGTATGGTCGCCAGCTGACCGGACAAAAGTGGTCACCATGGCTGCACTCCTGAAATTCGCGGGGTTTGATACATTCAAGTTTTTAACTTTTTCTAAGCTGAGCAACGGCTTTAGTGCCTTCCGGAGCTGGAAGTCCCCAACTGCCTCCAGCTCCGCAGAGCACAAAGCCGCTGCCTGCTGTATCTGTCCGATTGATAGTTCGTTGTCTTTGTAACTAGGTTTCTTTTTCTCAGCAGGAGGGTTGGTTTTTCTTTTTGGGGAAATGATGGCCGGGAATAGTTCTTGCGAAGAAATGTCTGCAGGGCTGAGTGAGGGAAGGGATGGGGTTCGGGCTAGGCCCGAGGGTTGTGCCCTTTCGGCAGACTGAGATCTGGGGAGGGGGATTTTGTAAGGGCGGTGATATTTTCTGAAGAGAAGTTCATGTTGGGGTGAAAGAGGGTCCATTTGTTGGGGAGGAGACTGTAAAGTTATTTTTGGAGGTGGAAACGGTGATGGAAGTAGTGGAGGTGGTGGTGAAGGTACTGGTGGAGATGGGAGAGGTAACTGTGGTTGAGAGGAGGGGCCTGCCTCAGGTTGGGTTTTTTCCAGGCATATTTTCTTTGCTGCCCCTTCCCCACTGTCCCTTCTCCTCTTCAGATTCGTCAACGTTTCCATGTCTTCAATGATTTTTTTAATTTTCTTTTTAGTCTTCTTTGGTGATGCTATTGATGGTGCTGGTGTTGCTGGTGTCTTAGGTGTTGCTGGTTTCTTTTGGGTTTGTTTCTTGGGTGTCACTGCGATTGTCGCTGGTGTTGCCGGTGATTCTGTTGTTGTTGTTGTAACTGCTGCTGCTGCTGCCGGTGGTACTGTTGTTGTTGTTGCTGCTGCTGCTGCTGCCGGTTGTTCTGATGTTGTTGTTGCTGCTGCTGCTGGTGTTGGGGCCTTGGTTTGTTTTTGAGGAGGGGATGTAATTGGACTTTTTCCCCTTGTTTAGGGGATCCCCTCCTCTTTTTGGTCACTTCAGTCCAGCCCTCCTGGTTGTTTTTGGGCTGGACCTGACCCGGGTCCTTGGCCTCCGCTTCTTTGTTGATGGTCGTGGTGGTGGCCGCTACATCTTTTGTTGTTGTTGTTGTTGTTGTTGACGCCTTTTCCTTGTTTTCAGGTCGCTGGGGGCAAAACTTAGCGATATGTCCGACTTGTTTGCACCCCCCAGCACCTGGGGCGTCTTCCTTCCACCATCACCATCATCTGCCGATCCCCACAAATCAGAGTTTCAGGGATGGCTTTGAAGCCATCCCTTGTCAGGCACAGCCGGAAGGCATAATCCCCGTAGGCTGTCCCGGCCGGGGATCTGAGGAGGTTAAACTCCTCGACGTGGCCAAAGGCACTTAGATACGCCGCGAGGACCTCCCCAGTGATGATGGCCGGGACATTACAGACTGTGACACGGAGCCTACGGGTGCCTTTGTACTCCGGCTGTAGCCTGAAGTGCTTAGTGATGATGTCCGATTCGGCTGTTTTAGCAGCTTGTTTTTCTGTAGGAAGGATGACATCCCATGTCGCAAAACTTTTACGGCAAAAGTATTGGCATGGGATGCCTGCCTTCCTCAACAGCTCCTCAAAGACTTCTTTTGTCAGCCCCACCAGCCTTTTTGTTTTAAGGTCGGAAACGACCAGCGAGAGGACTCTTGGTGTAATCTTGTCTGCGATTTCCGGGATGGGCAGTATTTCATTGCCTTTGAAGTACTTGTCAAATCTGCCCACCCGGCCTTTCTTGTATTCTTCCGGTCCTCTCTGCTGGCCTTTCCAGGCTGTGGGGCTTTGTTGGGCCGGCTGAATCGGGCTGTCTTGGGAGGCTTCGGTTTCTTGTACATCGTCGGGGATCGGCAGCGAAGGCCAATTTGATCCAATTAAGCTTGTAGGGGTTGTCGTTTCCCCCTCCATGGCTGAGGTAGAATTAGCAGCCAAGGAGGGTAAAAGAACTAAACCTCTACCTGCTGCAAGTATGGAGGGGGGTTCTACTGTTTAAACAAAAGACGAAAAAATAATCAAACACAAAAACAGTGAAAAAATGCCACAAAAACACGTAGAACCCCTGAAAAATAAAAAACGACAAAACAAGCAAATAAAAATTAAAGACACAAAAATAACAAAGTCCGACGACAAAAACGCAAGTCGGATAACAAAAACAAGAGATTTGACAAGCGTCACAAATAAAGAATTCTCGGTAAGACTTTAAAAAAAATAAAAAATAAAAAATTCAAACAGAAAAAAACAAAGTCTTACCGAGATAACCAATTTAACAATCCAAGTAACGGAGGTAATAACAATATAGACTGATCTTTTTCAAAAAGAAAACGTGAAGGAGCAAGTCTGACTGCTTGTGTCTTGTGTGTATGGCTTCCTAACTCTGTGTTATTTATATCCTACAGGTGGATCAAAGAATTGCCCTAAAATCTTGGCGCGTAGACATTTATTGACCAATCAGATTTGTATTTTACAATTTTATTTTCGAGCCTAAATGTTTTCTGTTCGTTCACTTCCGATCCTAATTTTCTAGAATGTTCTATTCCATGTTTTTAGCTGATTGGTTGAAAAATATAAAAATGTAATTTAAATGCTAATGCGGGTTTAATCCTAAATTTCTAGAATGTTCTTGAGTATGTTTTTATTGCTTATTTTAAGACTAGAAGAAATTTGTATCCCATAAAACTAATGAATGTGAGATGGTGTAAGAAATCAACGACAAATTTAAAATGTACGCATCAATTATTTACTATTCATTTTTCTATTCTATTTCTGACATATATTATGACAAAAGATTATTCGCCATATTGTCATTTTACTTTTTTTTTTTACTATTTACAACTATTACTATAACACATCCCTTAAATTATTTTGGGAGTAACTGAAAAAACAAAAACAAAAACCTATACATAGATGCACTGATACTCTGTAGACTGAAGATATTTACTGATTGATTGATTTTAATGGCATGTCAACCCGTATGGGGTTATTTTATGCATAAATATTAGGGAATTGCTGATGTTTATATTTTCATTTTTTGTGTAATTTCTTATGCGTTATATGATATCAGTATTCCTATCTGATACAAATAATTTGCAAACAGATCTGTTTGATTCATAGATGAGACCATAACAGGTACTACCATTCCAGCTCAGAGTGAACCTGGGAGTAACGACAACAAAAGGGTTAACCAAACTCCTTTGTGCTCCAGAACTGTAATATCACCATCAGAGACAGTTTAGTGTCATTCTCTGGAAACCCCTCTTTTGGAGGAAGGAGAGGTCTTATCTCTCTGTAGGGGATATTCAGCATATTCTAAGCCCACAAACAAGGCTAAAGGATTATATATATATATATATATATATATATATATATATATATATATATATATACAAGCTGATCCTATGTAAATTATACTATTTAATTAGAATATACAAATAAGATTGATATTTAGTTACATATATAATGCAAAAAAAATGAAGAAATTAAGTATTACACTCCTGAAAAGAATATACATGTTTATTTATTAAACACTGGAATTTCCAGAGGTCTGAAATTATAAAAATATGAAAATATTTTTGAGAATTTAAACTACAGAAAATCTAGAGGACTTGTTAATAAGTGTTGATTTTCAGAGACTGTCACTGTATTCCACCGTCTTTAATAGCATCATTATGATATCTGGTCATGGAAATTTGATGCATGCATGTTTTTAAGTACAATTAAATTTTATGAAATAAAAATGAAACAACTGTTACTGTTCCAATACTACTGTAGTATTTCAATGTACAAATAAGATGATTTGGTGGAGAGTGATTGGCTGAGACAGGTATTGTGGTAAAATCATCATGTTGGTGTGCTAATAATTCATTTTGTAACTGGTTTGCCTGTGCATGCATGTGTATTGGGGATTAGGTTTCCCTAAGTATTATAAGTCTATATATTTGACACCCACCATCTCTGTGATGAACACCCAATCCTGAAACAAAGGTTTGTTGTCAATTACAACATTATATTTATATACGTGTGTGTGTGTGTGTGTGTGTGTGTGTGTGCATTCTTTGCGTGTGTGTGTGTGTGTGTATGTGTGTGTGTGAAAGTAATAGGCTTTATATTACACTAACTCTGTGAATGACAAGTGAATTCAAATCCAATGTTGAAATAGTGTTTGAATTCAGCTGTCATTCTCCTTGACATATTTCTCTATCAAGGTTACAGAACCCAATCTGCCTTATTGTTTTACATGTAGTTATGAGGAGAAGAGTTGGATTCCTATCTCTCGCAGGGGGATAAATGCAATGTGAACAAGCATAACTGCAAACAGAATTTGAACCTAGCTTGCTTATTTCATTTTTGATATGGATATGTTGGGTTGCCTTGATGGTATCTGGCCAATAAAGAAAATAAAGACAGAAAAAAATCAGAAAAATAAAAATGGAATTCTATTTATAAAAGCAATAATATACTAACTGGAATATATATATATATATATATATATATATATATATATATATATATATATATATATATACCAATCCCTTTGCATGAGCAGGACGTGACACAAGTTCAATTTATTAAGCAGAGTTTTACAATTTTGAATTCAGAGTTTTCCTTCTCCAAGACCAGTGGCCATACCATGGTTAAAGAGCCAAGTCTGGCCTACAATTTACTCATATCAGGAGGGAGGATGGTTAGATGCACTCCTTTCCCAAGGGTATTAGCACTATGGGAAATGTAAACAGCCTTGTCCAGGATTTGAACTCTGTTTGCTGAGTCCATTTCCTACAATGATGTTCATGACATCACTAGTACCTTTTAACTGGAATATAAAATATGTACATATATATGTAAAACAAATCCTGCCAAACATAAAAAGGAAACAAGTGGTTGTTGAAAAAAAAGTCACTTTAATTGACATTCTAGTAAAACATCTTTCTCTTCTGCTAGCCATAAATCAAACAGGGCTCCTGTTGATTTGAAAATTAAGGTTCAAGTGACCAGCAATATGTAGTACATACTACTAACTGGGAAAGTTATCCCAACAAGTATTACACCACCAACTCATCCTATATATGTACATGTGTATGTATGTGTGTGTATGGTTTATTTTAGCTTTTGAAGATAGCTTACTTTTTTTTAAAATGTCAGCTGGAAATGGAATAGAAGTAAGACAGCTTTCTTAATATAATTTTGCTTTATCTTAGATTAGTTCATGATCCTGGCAACGTATTTTGGCTGATTTACCCTTGTTTTCTATGTTGAAAATATATGAAACATTCTTTTTCTAATAAAGCAGTTTCACAACTTTGAAAAGGCAAAGTGACATTGAGCAAATTTACTGAACATCTTTGGCAAAAACAATAATACTACCTTCCCATTTTTGCCTCAAGGGAAGATGCAGAATTGCAGTATTAGAAAGGAAGTCTGTCTTTCAGAATGAAAGAGATTGGCAAAGCATTGCAAGAAAATATTACCTTTTCTATCATTGCTAAATATTACTATGCATTTTTAACATATTTTCCCTTCACTTCACATGTGTGAATCTAGGCATATGAAACAGAAATATTAGAGACTCTTATGGAACAGGAAGGCTGTATTATAGAAGGAAAGAAAATATTACCTTTTCTATCTTGGCTAAATATTTCTGTGGATTTTCAACATATTTTCCCCTCACTAAACACTTGAGATTCTATTCAGATGAAACAGAACTAATAGACATTCTGATAGAACAAGATGACTTTCTTTCAAAATGGAATAGACTGAAGAAATAGTGCAAGAAAACATTACCATTTCTATATTGACTAAATATTTTTTAAACTTTTCAATGTATTATCCTTTATTCTACACTTGAGATTCTATCAATATGAAACAAGTCTATTACAAATGCATATAAAATGAAAAGATTGCCTTATAGAAGAAAGGAAAATGGCCATAAATAAAACCAGAAAATATTACTTTTTCTATTTTTGCTAAACATTTCTATGTATTATCAACATTGAACTTTTCAGTCCATCTTCCTATGCATATGAAACAGAAATAATAGTGATTCTTACTGAACTTTCAAAATGGAAAAGATTGGCAAAGCAGAGAAAGAAAAGTTTATGAAGGGAGAAGATGGAAGATTATAACATTAGAAATGCAGTTTGAATATCAGGAAGCCAAATGTGAATAGATGAAGGTTTTTGCTGTTATACAAATTGTACCTTAGACTTGATATTAGATGAATACGTATATTTACAATTATGTTTAAATGCTGATGACTACTAAATATAGATAATGTTTTCTATGAATTTTATAATGAAATATATGTGTTTTCATAGCTTGGTTCAATTATCATTGACTGAAACTAATGTGGAAGGGGGAGTGCCTGTGGCATTGTGGCTAATGTACTAGATAGTAACATTTTGTAGTGAGTTTGAACTCCAAATGCACATGGATTAAATAGTACCATTACTATTCTTCTACAAGGATGGCTTTGGCCTTAAATAACCTATAAAGGTTGATATGCCATTAAATAAAGAAAGTCAAAACCAAAACTGAGATGGAATCTTGTATCTTATTTCTCACAAATAGAGTTAATGCCACTTTGATTTAGAGAGAAAACTGAAAAGTTATATTTCATAATATGAATAACTTGAATTATAATATGAAATCAAATGTGTTAACATGGAAAAAATATATTAAAGAATTTTTCTTCTTCAATACATTTTTTTACACATATTATGTTCAAATGATTTTATTTACAGATCCAATGTAAATATCAATAGAAGATGGGTCCAACTTATTGAAAATAACAATGAAACTGAGGTTCTTTAATCATAACTGAAAAATTAGGAGTGTTGGTGAAATTTATTCACTGTACATTTACATTAGACATAGAAATAACCCAATTTCTTTGCTAACACTAGCATTAGTTCCTGACTCTTCTGACAATTCTTTCTTCCTTATTTTTATATATATATAATAATATAATAATTATTATATATATAATAAATATCTCATACCAACCCTATGGGTTGGTATGAGACTTCCTGATGATCCGTTAAGGTGAAAACTTTAGTAGGAGATTTCCGACTCGCGATTTAAGTTAATTTTATAATTGGCTCCACTCATGTTGAGCACTCTTGTAATTGTAGCATTGCAGCGTTTACGGATGGTTTTAGTTTTCTTTTGACCAACTGATTGCATATCTCGATTTTTTTCAACTGGTGTGACGGGGTTGGCCTTTTCTTTCTTTTTGTCCTATGATATTTTTTCTTTTTCCCCCGGACGGTGATTTGAGATATTTTTATCTCTTGTTTTTGGCGGGGGGTCTTTTTTTTTTTTTTTCTGGTAACCATGAATGCTGGTAGATATTAGATTAGTATATATATATATATATATATATATATATATATATATAAAACACTAACATCTTGGAATCCTTAGAATTAAAGTTTTAATTAGTTTCTAAATTATCTTAGAGGAAACCACTTTTATATTTCCATTTTTAAATCTCTTGTGTGTTCATAAATTTGTTTACTGAAACTATCTGAAGATACACTGAAATTTTTTATCAGAATCCAGACATGAAATTTCATAAGTCCCTGCTCTGGATTAGATGAGGATATTATTATTTTTTATCATTAATCAAATTTCTAATTGTCTTTCAAGAGTTTTTGATTTGACTGTTTTGATTTCAAGGTTTTTTAAGTTTTTTTTTATGATGTTTGTGCTTTAATTGTTTGGCAAAATCCATGTAATGAATTACCATTCAAAAATTATTGCATTAAATTTCTGTGTAGGAATTTTCTATATCATTAAATTTATAATTTAAAAATTTTGGGTTGTTTACTCCCCTCTATTTTAGTTTATAAACATAACAAAAAATGCTGGAAAATTGTTGAACCTAGTATCATTTCAAACCACAATTCTATCAAATAGAGACCCATTTTTTTCTATTTGTCTCCTTATTTGGTTAGATTAGTGCTGAAAAGTTACAAAATCCCAAATTTAAAATAATTTGGCTTCATTGATGATAGATAGATAGATAGATAGATAGATAGATAGTTGAATTAAACAGAGATTGAAAGAACAAGCTAACATTGATAAAGATGGATAGATATGTTATGAAATGTTTATAGTGGATATATATGAACTAAATTATATAAATATGAGTGTAGATAGATAGATAGGTAGATAGATTGATGTGACTTTTTAAAATAAATTTTGGAATACTAATTACATCACACAAATTTGAAAGAAAATGCCACTAACTGAAGTAGAATGTGTTAAAACTTTCTCAATGAAGATGAAAAAACCAAAATGTTTGACTTCAGCAAATAATTCTATAAACGAAATCATCCTCTGAAGTTGTGATTTTTCATCTGTGTATACATATATATATATATATGTGTGTGTGTGTGTGTGTGTGTGTGTGTGTGTGTGTGTGTGTGTGTGTGTGTGTGTGTATATATATATAGAGAGAGAGATTTGCCCAGTCGACTACATCTCCGCAGAAGAGTAAGACCCCCATCCACCCAATGAATGTCCTAGATCTGACACTAAACACTCTTGAAGCTTTATGGAATGTGGCATACCCTTTCATTACCTTCATTCCCAGGGCCATTCTAATCCTGTGTTAGTACCTATTAGGGTCCCATCTAAGAGTCAAATAGAATTATTTAATCCTTTACAATACATGAAACCATTGTGCCTATGAATGAATAATGTTGAATCAAATAATTAGTATTCAATAGCAATACTTGAAATCTTTTACTAGTGATTATTATTGATATCAAATAGGATTATTACGACTAAATAGCAATACTTGAACCCATTTAACTATGTGCTAACAATTAATAAGAATACTTAAAACTATTTAACTGCGGGCAAACAAATGAACTGTAGCTCATTTAAAAAATATATTACCTACAAACTATTTGATTACAAATTATGTATATAATATATATGTATAAACAGGATTTGGTATAAGATAATCCACAAGGATTGATATGGTATAGAAAACAATCAAACTAAATTTATATATATATATATATATATATATATATATATATATATATATATATATATATATATATATATATATATATATATATATATATTTGATCATACTTTTAGTCATCATCAGGATCCCAACACAAGAAAAATTACAAGAAGACTTGAAAAATTACAATTAAAAATAATAAACTAACATTGTTTCATCACTGTTAATTAAACTTGCCTTAATATCACCTTGCTGCCTAGATATACACTCTTCAAAATATATATATACATATATATTTAAGATTATATATGTATGTGTGTGAATATATATATATATATATATATATATATATATATATATATATATATATATATATATATATATAAATGGAAGGGGAATTTATAGAAGAAAAGACCTCTAAAATAGACAGACACAAAGTGTCTGTTCAATATAATCAAACATGATTAAAGAGAAAATACTGCCTATATTAAATTTAAACTTTAATATATATATATATATATATATATATGAGATTATATATATATATATATATATATATATATATATATATATATACAGTGTATCTCAAAAGTGAGTTCACCCCTTACATTTTGAGTTATTTTGAGGGGAAAATAAATTAACTCAGTTATATAAGCTGCTCACTTTTCATTGTTTCAAAGTGTCATTTTGTCAGTGTTGTCCCATGAAGAGATATACTTAAATATCTGCAAAAATGTGAGGGGTGTACTCACTTTTGTGATACACTATATATATATATATATATATATATATATTAAAGTTTAAGTTTAATATAGGCAGTATTTTCTCTTTAATCATGTTTGATTATATTGAACAGACACTTTGTGTCTGTCTATTTTAGAGGTCTTTTCTTCTATAAATTCCCCTTCCACTTGTTCTTCCTCCTACTCTTTATATGAATGCTTATAACTCATCATTGTGTTTGTCATTTCACTGTTCCCCTGAAAATGTTTCCAGCTGGGGCCAAAAGTACTCTGGGGGAAAATAGGGCAATATTTTGAATTCATTTCATTCATATGTCAAATAACTCATACAAAGACTTGAATGGATCAACTATTAAATATGCAGACACAAAGTATCAGCCCTATTTAATCAAACATGTTTAAAAAAGAAAATGCTGCCTTGATATGCATATGTACAATTATATATATATATATAAATTTAAAACGGAAGTGGGCTTAGTGAAGAGGTAACTCCTCACCCCTCTTCGACTCCCTCCCACTATCCCCTCCCACTACCATGTGTCTATTCTAAATTTTTTTATCCAAAAGATCTGAAGAAGTCCTGTTATTTTTTCGTGTTTTTGGAAACTTCAAAAATGCGTAACAGGATGGAAATAAATTTTATAATCCTATGTGACCGGTTTCGTTGTTTTTCTTAAAATATATATATATATATATATATATATATATTCTTACATATGTATATATCATCGTATATGTATATAATCGTATTTATATATATATATATGTATATGATATATATGTGTATATAATTATATATATATAATCTTATAAAAATTTAATCTTATACATATATATGTAGTTATCTATCTATCTATCTAATCTAATATATGCATATAATCCATATAACTAGATTATTTATAAACAAGAAATGGATAAATAGTACCTGGAACTGTGGGGCATACTCTTCCTTTGAAGATCACAGAATTATCTCAGGATAGATTTGTCTGTGTAGAAATAAGAAACAAACAGTTAAAGCATCACCATATGACTGGTCATAACTTACCAATCGTGATATAAGCAAACAATATCCTGTAACTGAAAGAAATGATTTTGATATTACTCAGGAAACATTTGAAAGACAAATGACAAATATAAAAACATTGTTACCTCCCATATCACTGCTTTGTCTTTTGGGTTGGTTGCCAAAAGACAAAGCAGTGTTCCATAGGAATAAGTAATACAAAGGAAAAAAATAAGAATCCATGCTTTATAAAAGAAACCCAACTAATAGCACAGAAAATTAGAAAAAAACCCAGAGAAAACTAACACATACTAAAAAGAACAACTAGAATACATTCAAAGCAAAAAGAATAAAATCAGAAATTCAGAAGATAGACAATCCCGGTTAGTGTGGCCGGCAGTAAATGAAGTTAGAGGAAGAAAAAATACCTTCAGATTAAAGCCAAAAAGTTACCAGCCAAAAGGAAAGATTTCAGAATTTGATAGAACATTTCTAGAATCTGCTCAGAAACCCTCCTGAAATCACTGATAAATCTACCAAAAAATATTAATAGAAAAAAAAAAATATATATATATATATATACACACAAATATATATGTATATATATGTATATATATATTGTATCTATGTATGTATATATGATGTACATATTACAAGTATATATATATATATATATATATATATATTAGATTTGTTATAGATATATACATTATATATGCATTATATATATATATATATATGTAGTAAAGTTGACCACTGTCGTTAGGGAGACTCAAAGACTTCATTTTCCAAGGTGTATGGGAGGGTGCTGCTCCTTTTCCTGGATTGCTCCACTTTAACCTCGATCCTTACCTTATAATGCTGAGTTTTAAGCAAGGTGGCATCAAGTACCATTTTTGAGTCTTTGGTATGACTCAACCTGGGATTGAACTCTAATCTCTCAGGCTATTGGTGAACTCTCTACTCTGTTTTTGTATATACATGTCAAATTGTAACTCCTAAAAGAAATGTCATTGAGCATTAAAATCACTCATACGCTTTAATATGTTTATAATAAGGAAAATACAAAATTTCGTATTAGATTTTTACTTATTGAATGATATAATCCAATAATTAGGAATCAATTGATTTATGGAACTCCTAACAGTTCTACATAAGTAAGTACAAAAAAGCATGTACAACTCTTCAGTTCTTCTTCAGGCTTGCCATGTTTAAATATTACAAAATTTCAGGTATAGTTTGAATTTAGTGCTCTTTTGAAAATTATTGATTTTTAATTTAGTATTGATTGTAAAAAAATTCTTTATTTTTTGGAAAATTTAAAATACAAGGAGTACATTATTTAAAATACTATTTTAAATGTAAACCAAAAAAAGAAATTGTGATAAAAAATTTTTTCACTTTTAGTTCTTAGCTTCTTGTACATATTGCTATATTGTTACATTTTCAGAGGGTAAAAAAGAAAAAAAAAAATTGAACAAAAGCATTGTTTATCAATAACACAAAAACTGATGTTTTTAAATGAATGCTTTTCGGATTTCTTGGAACCAAATGTATTAAATTTTTAATAAGTGTAACTCAAAAACTTTTACTTTTTAAAAAGAAATAAACTATTTATGGAATATCTTCCACCAAAAAATAAGAAGTTATTTTTAATTCTTAGCTTCTTTTTATTGTTACATTTTTATAGGATAAAAAAGAAGATAAATCAAATAAATACTTTTTTTATTACTGTAAATCAACAGCAATTAAGAAGTGAATTTAAATTTTTGTCATATTACAAAAAAGTTTTTTTTTTAAATTATTATAATGCTTCAAATCACTTATGAGTTGAGGGTTACATTTTAAAGAATTATATTTTAAATATAAACAAAAATATAATTCCTGAAATTTGTAATATGTGAATTCTTACATTCTTTTTAATCATTAATATCTAATGACTGAATATAAATTTGAATTGAAACATTGCAGTTTTTTCAAAAATTATTAACTAAAAAATTGCGAGGAGATGATTCAGTGCCTTGAGATGGCCCTGTACAAGACTAACTAAAATCAAGGGGTAGAAATTAAGATGATTTAGCGACTGGAAATAGCCCTGTCCCAGTCTTGTGAAAGCAGAATGAAGAAGCATATCTTGCTCTGTGTTTACATCTTTGACTCTCTTTCTCTCATGCTACCATTTCGTACATTTTATGATAAAAGGAAAAGAGAATAGCAGATTATATTTTTATACATCATATATGTATATTTATGTGTATATCTATATATGTATGAACAAATATATATATATATATATATATATATATATATATATATATATAACTGTACAAAAGACCTTTATGAATAGTGCAAGGGAAACATTAAAATACTGCCAATATACCAGACTGATGACTACTCATTAGTCCATAGATAGATTAAACTGAGTTTCCACACACACACACACACACACACACACACACACACACACACACACACACACACACACACACACAACATATACACACATCACCTTGTTTAAAAATACATCTATGTATGGGGTTTAATGTGTTCTCACATACATTAAATCCACAGAATGCACATGAAAAAAGTATATGTATACATAAGTGTACACACACACACACACACACACACACACACACACACACACACACACACACACACACACACAAAAGAATACACACATCCACATATATATGTTTATATATATACATATATATATACACACACCCATATATAAAAAGGGGTAGAAGAAGGGAAAAAACAAAGAAAGAGCAGAGGAAGACAAAAATCCATCCAATACCTTTGAAAATATATGCATGTATGAGTGTATGTATACATGAATCCACAAACATGTATACACTCATATACTCAAACACATACACACACAGAATACAAACTTCTATATGCACAAAAGAAGTTTGTACATATACCAGAGGTCTTCACGAACACTTAAATCTATTAGAAAATTCTTGACCAAAAATTGTATCTGAACATTATCAAAACAGTTTTTACTATAAAAAGAACAACCAGAATTTAGCCATTTAAATCTTCTAAAGAGGATGTAAAAGTCAGAAATGTGTTGAACAAAAGTTTAAGAAGTAATCATTTGCAAACATATTTATTTTAAATCAATTACTTTTCTTTCATTGGAACAACAATAAACTTTATGTATATATATGGGTGTGTGTGGGTGTGTGTGTGTAAATATATATATATATATATATATATATATATGAACATATGCAAATATATCTATAGGACTATATATATATATATATATATATATACAGTAGGGGAAATAAGTATTTCATCCCCTGCTGATTTTCTGAGTTTGCGATCTTATAAAAATAGGAACAGTCTATAATTTTCAGGATAGGTCCATTTTGAAAATGAGTGATAGAAGATTAAAAAAATTCTAGAAAATCACATTAGATTAATTTTCGAACATCTATTTGTTTTTTATTGAAAAAAATAAGTATTTCACCCCCTACCAACCAGCAATGATTCAGGCCCCACAGTCTTGTTATGTGACCAGAAGGTATAGACTAGTCCTATTACTCAATTATTACTCCTAATCAAGTACACATTACCTGTATAAAAGACACTAGTTCACAGAATAATTTAATAAATCAGAATCTAATCTCTCCACAATGGGCAAGATGAAAGAATTGTTTAAGGACACCCGGGACAAAATTATATTCCAGCACAAGACTAGAATGGGCTACAAGACAATTGGCAAACAGCTTGGTGGGAAGTAGTCGACTGTTGGTGTGATAATAAGAAAATAGAAGAAACATTAATTGACTGTCAATTTCCCTTGGTGTGAGTTCAATGCAAGATCTCCCAACATGGAGTAGACCTGATGATAAGAAAGGTAAGGGAACAACTCAGAACTACACAGCAAGAGTTCATTGATGATCTCAAGGCAGCTGGGACCCCAGTCACCAAGATGACTATTAGTAACACACTACATCATAGTGGACTGAAATCATGTAGTGCCCTCAAGGTCTCACTACTCAAGAGAGCACATGTACAGGCCCATCTGAAGTTTGTATATAAGCACCTGGATAATTCAGAGAAGGGTAGGGAGAAAGTACTGTGGTCAGATGAGACTGAAATTGAGCTTTTTGGCATCAACTTGACTCGCCATGTTTGGAGGGAAAAAAAGCTGACTTGGACCCCATAAACATCATCCCAAGCATTAAGCATAGTGCTAGAAACAGCTTTGGGACTGTTTCTCTGCTAAGGGGATAGGATGACTACACTGTGTCCAGGGAAAGATGGATGGAGCCAAGTACAGGGAAATCTTGAGAGAAAACATCCTTGCCTCAGCCAGGACTCTGAAGGTGAGTCATGGATAGGTGTTCCACCATGACAAATGACCCAAAGCATATGGGTAAGGCAACAAAAGGGTGCCTCAAGAAGAAGCACATTAAGGTAATGGAGTGACCTAGTCAGTCTTCAAACCTTAATCCTTTAGAAAATCTATAGAGGAAGCTGAAAATTTGAGTTACCCAATGACAACCTACAAACCTTGAGGATTTGGAGAGGATCTGCAAAGAGGAATAGGGCAAAATTCCCCCTGGGATCTCTAAAAACTTGGTAACCAATTATAGGAAACATCTGGCTGCTGTGCTTGCCAACAAGGGTTTCTACACCAAGTGTTGAATTATATTTTGCTTTGGTGTGAAATACTTATTTTTTTCTATAAAATACAAATAAACATTCAAAAATTAATATTATGTGATTTTCTAGAATTTTTTTTTTATATTCTATCTCTGACTTTAAAGATGGACCAACCCTGAAAATTAGAGACCATTCCTATTTTTGTAAGGTGCCAAACTCTGAAAATCAACAGGGAATGAAATACTTATTTTCCCCAGAGAATAAATTTTTTTTTTTTTTTTTTTTTTAATTGGAATCATTTTGAGATGAGGCTTCTTAAACTGAGAATTAATTTTTCTTTTTTATTTATTGCGGACTTTTTGCGGACTTTTTGTCCTCATCATTTTTTTGTTTTTTTGTGTTGTTTCTTCTTTCACTACGTTTCGGCCAAATTTCACCTCTGGCCTTCTTCAGGTGATTTACCGCGACCTCGGATAGGAATGCTGAGTCTTGTAACCTTATCCCCAGTAATTTCTGCCTTCCATAGTTGTTGTCTATCGCACCACGTTTTTATTTTCCCCACTGTATAAGATTATATATATATAATCATGTGTATATATATATATATATATATATATACGCAAGATTATATATATATATATATATGTGTGTGTGTGTGTGTGTGTGTACAATATATATACATATATGTCCAATATATATATACATATATATAAAATATATATATATACATATATATACAATATATATATATATATATATATATAAATACATACGTACATACATATATATACTCATATATATACAATTTATATATATATATATATATATATATATATATATATATATATATATTACCTTATATATATATATATATATATAACCTTATATATATATATATATATATATATATATATATATATGAAAAAAAAAACATATATATATATTCATGAAAATGTGAATATATGAAAAAATGCAAAATCTTCAGAGTGCATTGTTTTCATTATTTGCAAACATTAAATATATCGTATTATTATTTATATATACAATATATATATATATATATATATGCATACATACATATATATACATATATATATACAATTTATGTATATATATATATATATAACATTTTATATATATATATATATATATAAGATGTTATATATATATATTATATATATACATATATATATATATGAAAAAAAAAAAAATATATATATATATTTATGAAAATTTGAATATATGAAAAAGCAAAACATCTTCAGAGTGTATTGTTTTTATTATTTGCAAACATTAAATATATGTTTTTAAAACTTCATCAAGGTATCTAGATTTTTAAATGAAGTGAAAAGATGAGAATTTTAAAATATTTTTGCATTGCTGCCATTCTTTTTAAGATATTGTGACGGCAAATTCTTTAAAATCCCAAAACGTGACTTTATTTTCGCACGTGTGAAGACGGGGCAGACTGGCACTTGATCCCTCGTAGAATAATTCCTCAGTCAGAGTTTGTTTCTTGCTGCTGGCAAGGGGCCTTCAAATTTCACACTATCTACACACCCACCAAGGCTGCTAGACTTCCTCCCCTAGAACAATGGAAGATATGGACCTCTAGGTTTAGACATAATAATATTAATTATAGTAGTCGGCAATTCCGGTTTCCTGTGTGATATTTTAAAGGAATTTATTGGACAATTTTAAGTGAGCATATCATAAGGCGAATAGAAGCTGAAAAAGAAACATGACATAACAAATTTGTAGCAGATGCTACAAATAACAACTTCAAGCACGTGGGAACATTAAAATATATCAGTCCTTTTTACTACACACAGATATACACTTTCAATGTATCAAGTATATCATAAATGGATAATACATGAGCATAAATGTCTTTCTTCTTTTCTTTTCTTTCGTTTTCAGTCTTTCTTCAAATTGAGAGAGAGAGAGAGAGAGAGAGAGAGAGAGGGTATATAAAATTGGGTATAAGGAGAAACAGTCCCAAAGTTACTTATCTTATTTAGATGGATTCCTGTGGAGAATCTTTCTTCTTTTACGGGCTCTTCTTTTACTCGGAGTTCTTGGCTTTAGTTCCGTCCGCCACGAACCCTGTCCAACAACTAACTTTCTCTTTTCCTTTTTTCGCTGACGGGAAGAAGGTGCCACTTCCGTTTTAGGGTCCCAGCCAATCACCTGGCTTCTCTCTTCCTCCCCCTGGTCGGGCGATTTCTTAGGGCTACTAGATGTCACCCAAGTCAGGTTACTGAGTACAGATAGCTTGACCCAATTTACTATCATGCCTTAACGGTCATTCTCCGATGGCTTGCCAATTCAAACACGAGGATAGTAGTAATCTTATTTCTATCGTCTCAGTGGGACACCACGTGACAATATATGTTATCTAATCAGTGATCAAAAATTCATTTTAAGAATATCACATATTACCTAAAAAAAAGAAATCCTTTCCCATCAGTCTATTAATCCATCTATCTAGCTTTCTAGTTATCAAGCTATGATCATGTTCATGTTATTTTATTGATATCTACCCATTTTAAACATTCCAAAATACATCCATCCAGCCATCTCTATCAATATTGTTTACTTTATTCTATCTCTCTCAGTCTGTTTGACCTAACTATTTATCTATTTATATATCTAAGTATGTATATAAACAGTGAGGCTGAATTATTCTAAATAAGGGATTTTAAAACTTTTCAGCTTCAAACAGACTAATTAAACAAATAAACTGAAGAAGTCGGGTCTCTGATAGTTTTGTGATTTGAAATGATACAAGAATCAACAATTTTCCAGCATTTTTAATTATGTATATAAACGAACATTTTGGAATCTTCAAAATTAAAATTGGGATTAGTTTCTAAATCATATCTGACCAAACTATTATTTGTCTTTCTTTTTTCAAATTTCAAATGTGTTCATAAATTTTTTTAATTTTTTTTAAGACAATAAGAAGTTTTAGCTACATATTTTTTCTTCATGGAAATTCAGACTCTCAAGTAATGATCTGCTGATCATTACACCATTTGATTCACTATATATATAGAGAGAGAGACAGAGAGAAAGAGAGGGAGAGAGATACAGACAGTGACAGCAAATGAGAAAGAAGAGAGAGAGATGTATCTATTTTAAAGTAACACATATATACTTCTCAAATCCCTCCTGACAACAAAACTGAAAGAATTTAGGTTAATGTCCAGGCATTTGAACTCAAAACCTAATGATCTTCAGTTTGATGTTCTATCCTCAGAGTAATTATTCACTCAGACATAATTAATTACATATTTATTAATGAGCCTGAATTGGTTATAATTAGATACATGAATGCATCTTAATTAACAAAATGAATCTGGCAGTTAGAGAATTCTAGCAAGGATACCCAGATGTACTGATTAAAGATGCATTCATAATTACTATTAACTATCCTTAAAAAATCACTCATATATAAGCACTTTTTTTAATTCAACCATTATAGCGATGTCCATTTCTTTATCTTTCTTTCTTTATATGTAGTCTGTCTAGAAACTAGAGCAATGGTACCTTTGTCATACCAGCCATGTATTCCAGTTTATATTCCATTTTCACAATAGTCTGACAAAGCTTCATCCATCTTACTTCTTCCAACAGAATGTATTTTACATAACAAATAATCATTTTTCTATATATATATGGGAGTCCCCATGGAGTATGGCTAAAGTGCTGGACTGCAACCTCAAAGTAAGCAAGTTCAAACTCCAGTCATGCTATTATATTCACTTTCAAACCAATACCCTTAGGAAAGGTATGAATCCACTTATCCCCCAGTTACGTGATAAATAGTATCACTATTGTTCTTCTACATGGATGAATTTGGTATTAAATAACCTACAAAGGTTGATTAGCCATTAAGCAATAAGCCATACACACACATATATATAATAGAGGAATTGATATCAAATTACCACAACCAGAAAATCCAGCAAATACCCACATGCAACACTGAACAGCTGTTTTGTCCTTATTGGGTCTCATCAGCAGTGCATACCATAATCTCCACCACTAGAGATTGAACCAGCAACCCCAGAATGTAGAAACCAAACTTCTACCAATGGGCCACCAATTCATGACACATAAGCGATGCCAAATCCACTAGTCATGGTAAGAATGCGCAACCGCATGATCGTATGTATCTTGAAAGTACATTTTTACCTTACAGAGGACATGACCACCCCTAGGGCCACGTCTCCCAAGCAGGTGTCATGCATCTGCATAACTATAACCTACAGGGCAAGAATTAAATTATATATAATAGAGGAATTGATATTATATTAATATATATATATATATATATATATATTATATTTTTTACATAAGCAGATATAAAAATTTGTTTCTTGATTAAAAATAATGCCTTCATTACAAACAATTGAATATAATAATCTTGTATATGAAACTTCCAACTTAAACAATAAATTTTGATTTTTTTTCTAAGAAATGGAAAATAAATCTTATTTAAAAAGACAATATTTCATTACCCTGTAAAATACTCAACATTAATTCGGATAATTTGTTTTTGCCTGAACTGATTTCAGGCAAAAACAAATTACCAGGAATTAAAAGATGATATGATTTTCAAAAGTTTTAATAACCTTTGAGTTTCTTTCAAGTTAAATTTGATGTTGTTATTGTGTTTTTTTTTCAAAGAAAAGAACCAGAAAATATTTAAGATTTCAACTCAAAAGTTGATATAAAAAAATGGCTTCTGCTAATTTCTGCCTAAAGTACATGAAATTCAGAATTATCCAAGCCAATTTAAATCATAAAGATAGATATATAAGAGAAATACTGTATGTCTATTAATGATATGGATGATAATGATATGGATGTGTTTCCAGTAGCCAAAACAGTATGAGAAATGAAATTGATGTACAGTTCAAATTTCAACTGAAACAATTGTATTCACTCTGCATTGATGCCTCCTTTAAGAATGGCACAAATTCATTTCTTTCCTTTAATAGCAGGGCAAACTGAAATCTTTAGCTTTGATTGGCAATCAATCTAAGAGAGAGACAAACCTGAATTCAAACCTCCACTGTTTTGTAGTCATACCCTGTCATAGGAAAATCTTTAGGAGTAAGCTAGGAGGACAAATCCAAAACTGGACTCCTTCAAGTACTCTCTTCAACTCATTTCAGCAACTCCCGCAATGCATCAAACTGCGTTGACCTTCTCTCTGCCTTTGGTTAACACCAAATGCATTGAAAAGAGACTTGCTGTATGGGCAATTACATACTTCCATACAAATTAGCTCAGGCCTGAGTCTAAAAGAGGAAGCTAGTATTTCCAAGCTCAGATCTGTGGTCTCATGAAACCACTGGATGCTACTATCTAATGTTATCAATATATGCACACTTCTAATTGGAGAAGTTTATGGTGAATATCAAAGCAGATGGGAGGATTTGAATAAGTTCTTTGAAAAACAAAATAATTCAAAAGATATATAGTGGAAGATGAAGTGGGAATAAAAGAAAGAAAAATGGAAAGATAATGGTAGTCATTGGGAAAAAAAGGAAAAATGTGAAGAAAAAGGAATAGTGAAATGAAAAATAAATCAATGTAAGAAAGAAAAGTTAAAATAAAAGTAAAGGAAGAAAAAGAAAAGAAAAATTTAAAAATAATTGATGGATGGAAACATTAACAGATCAATGAAAAGAAAACTTTAGAAGAAAGAAGCCATTTTTATATCCTGCCCCATTTGCTTTGTTAAATCCTTTTGAACTGCCATTTTTATTGTACTATAAAAAACACAAAAAATGGAGTAATAAATTTCATTAAAACTCAGATAAATTCAAAGTCCTTTTATTCCATAACAGTTTATCCTTAAAAAACTATTTTCAAATTCAAGACCTAAGACAGTAGACATTGTTAAAGAAATTATCTTCATGGACAGATGCACAATTCAAGATTATAGATATATGGGCATGCACACATTTTCAGCTCCCACATGATCTATAAACCTCTTTTTTTTCAATGAATATTAACTGTAGTATAGGATAAGATGAAATTGGCAACAAGACTTGAATCAATATTTTTTTTATTTTAATCAGGGAAACACACATCACTCAGGAAAATTATTTTTCATCAAAAATCATCTTAATCAATGAGCAAGTATTAGTGAGTGGATATGAGGTCATTTTAGAAAATTTTTTTACTACACTTCATATAGCAATAATATCTTACTGAAAGCTTTTGACAGTCTTCATAAAGCTGTGAATTTTTGACCAAGGTTTTTGTTTTTTTTACATCTGATTCTATAAGTGAATGAGTTCATATTTTTTATTACACTTCATATTGCAACAAAACCTTATTAACAGCTTTTGACAGCATATAGTTTTTATCAATAAGAGGATTTAGGAAAAAGGTTTTTCTCCTTCTATGAGTGAATTTGAGGTAATTTTGTTACCATATTTCATATTGCAACCGTACTTTACTGAAAGTTTTTGATGGCATGTCTCCAACAAGATGTAGATTTGGGACCACATTTTCTTTATATCTCTTCTTCAATGACAGACTGTAAGATCACTTCATATGTTTAATATTGAAAATATAACAACATTCATGCTTTGTTCATGATTAAAGAAAAAATATTTTTACTTGAAAATAAATAAGATATAATATGGAGAGTGCTCAATATCTAGGATAGAGCTATTATATAATAATAATAATAATAATAGATAAATATATAATAGATTTATATATTTAATGCCATGGAATTTAGTCTGTGACCCGTGGGTTTCATGGAGTTTTTACCAAACAACTATCATCAGGCAGTTAACAAAATGTTTTCTTAACTGCCTGGTGATTGTTGTTTTGTAAAAACTCAATGAAACCCAGGGGTTGCTGACTAAATTCCATGGCATTAAATATATAAATCTATTATATATTTATTTATTTATATATATATATGTGTGTGTGTGTGTGTGAGTGTGTGTGTATATATATATATATATATATATTATAAGAGTGTTGTTTGTCACTATCTCACTTCATGGGTTTGTGGCAGACCAAATGTGATATAATTTGGAGAGTGCTCAATATCTGTGATAGAGCTGTTATATAATAATAATAATAAGTAAATATATATTAGATTTTATATATATTTATTAGCATGGAAGCTTGTCTGTGACTAAAGGTTTCATGCCATCTTATAAACAACAATCATCAGAAAGATATTGGAGAAATTGAAAAAATTGAAAAATACAGTCCAAAGAACATTAGGATCATGTACAACTCTTTATGTGTGTATGTGTGTGTGTGTGTGTGTGTGTGTGTGTGTGCTTGTGTGTGTGTGTTTGTGTAGATTATATTGACGTATTATTGTGTGTGGTCATAAAAGCGATATTTAGTATGTATGTATATGAAGATACATGTGCTGTGCAGCAAATTTGAGGTTGTCTCCTATATATACAGTAGCAAGCATAAAAATCAGAACAATGCCAAGAAAAAGTTCAACTTTCAACTTCAAAGTCTCATAGAACATTTTATCCAGGAAAAACAAGGATACAAAGGCAAATCATATAATTCCAAAACCCAAAGCTCAACAAACCAGTAGATGATCAGAAGCATCAAAATAATTAACAAAATCAAACTATTATAATGGATACATCATTTCTAAATGAAAATAACATTTATAATTCATTAGTACTTGATGTATAGACCTTTACTTTCAATAACAGCTTGATAGCTTTTGCTACATGAGCAAATTAATGTCTTACGTTCATCAATGGATATTTTCTCCCATTCTCCTTTCAAATTAGGTCATAGTTCTTTGACGTTTCTTGGATTATTTTCCTTAGCTCTTTCATTTAGTAACTTCCTAACATTCTCAATAGGATTCATGTCTGGGCTTTGACCAGGCCACTCCATAAGTAACATCCTCCTCAGAAAGAAATATCTTAACAGACTTTGCTGTGTGGCATGAAGTATTATCTTGCATAAATACAGCTGGTTGATTATTTGCAGTTCTCGAATTAGGTACATCATGTTTCTTCAATATCTCTTTGTATACAGTTGCATTAATTTTACTGTATAGCTTGACAAGAGGTCCTGTACTAGCAACAGAAATCATGCCAGACCCCATCACATTTCCTCCTCCAAATTTAATGCACTGAGGTGAATATCGTTCCTTAGGACTGCATCAAATAAACCTTCTCCCATCACAACCGAACAGTGTGCCTTGATATTTTTATCCCAAGGTTAGCAATAGCTCTTTTAGAGATAGCAGTTGCTGTTGCAAATCGATCTTGTTTTGATTCATTACCAATCCATCCGTCTTCCCTTGCAGTAGTTTTCCTAGGCCTGCCAGGTGGTTTCTTGGCTTTAGATGACCCAGTTTCCTCAAGTTTTCTTAAAATACAATGAATAACACTTTCAGATTTCCCCACAGTCTTTGAAATATCCCCAATCGAGAGTTTATCTTCATTACTTAGTTCCAATGATGTCACAGAATTTTTCTCTATGTTTACTATGCAAGAGCCTGTGTAATTTAGTAAAACACCCTATTTTATATTCTTACCCTAAAAAAAATTATTTTATAATACAAAATAATAATTAAATTTTACGGATTTATTTAATCGTTCAGATATTTTTGAACATCTGTTTTTTATTGAATGTTATATGGTTGTTCTTGTGACTTTGTCAGGGTGGGTTTGTTGAGCTTTGGGTTTTGGAATCATATGATTTGCCTTTGTATCCTTGTTTTTCCTTGATAAAATGTTCTTTGAGGCTTTGAAGTGGAAAGTTGTTTCACATTTGAATTTTTTCTTGGCATCGTTCTGATCTTTATACTCACTACTGTATATCCAGGAGACAACCTCAAATTTGCCGCACAGCACATGTATCTTCATACACACACATACTAAATATCACTTTTACGTCCACACACAATTATATGCAAATATAACCTACACAAACACAAAGAGACACACACCCACACATAAAGAGTTGTACACAATCCTAACGTTCTTTTGACTGTATTTTTCAATTTTCTCGATTTCTCTAATATCTTTCATTCTCTGCCTGATGATTGTTGTTTATAAAACAGCATGAAACCTTTGGTCGCAAACAAACGTCCATGCTAATAAATATTTATGAAAACTAATATATATTTACTTGTTATTATAGATATATATATATATATATATATATATATATATATATATATATATACACTAAAACATTGTTATTTCATTGCTAGTTTTACTTATTGTTTTTTTTTTTTATTTTTGCTGTTCTAGTGATTGTAGAGTATAGGAATTTATCAACCTATAATGTTATGATAAAAAAAAATATTCAAATAAAGTAAAACTAGTGATAAAACCAATAATGTTCTAATAATAATATTTTGAAAACTAACTTTATTATTAGTAGACAGCAGTTACATGTTCTAAAAAATAGCCTGGAATAAGCAAATATTACTGTTATGATCTTTCAGGTGGAATTAAAGACAATTAATTGTAATTAAGGCTTGAATTAAATGCATCCTTTGAAATGTCGACTGAAATTTTTAATGTTTTCTGGCCTTCTATTATTTATCTTCAAGTGTAACTTTCAAAATAAAATTCAATAAATTCAAAGAACTATTTTGAACTATGATGATTTCTATTTGTATAATTAAATTATTTATATTAATGTCATCTATTAAGAAATATGATAATAAGTAAGGAAATAAGGAAGTTAATTGAAATAGAATTTAATAAACAACAAAAAATTATTAATTGCAGGGAAAAAAAATTGACCCACTTTCTTTTTCACTAAATCAGGAGTAACTGAATGCTATACATACTCCCTGACAAAAGTCAGTGTCCTAATTCACTTTCTGTTCCATGGGAAGAGTCATATTATTTTATTATTGAAGGAAATTGCTGCAAATTGAATTTTGCATATCAGAGGTACAGATTTCCAAAGGCAAATCTGTTTACAATTTTCAGTTTACTATTGTATACCAATAGTAATGAATGCTTATTCATTACTATTGGTATACAATAAAATAGGTATGAGTCTCTCTAAAGAGCTTTATAATTCAACTAACTAGCTAATAGATTCAACTGAATAAAAAAAGATATTTTAAATCTTTTATGGATATTAGTAAAACAAAAGACTGCATAGAAAACTGGAGAAGGAGGAGTGGCAGAATGAATGCATGAGGTTTCTATGACCAAAGTGATTAAGGCAACATCTATGAAAAGTCCATGAAAAGTGGAGTTCCAAGTCCAACTCTCATTGGAAAGTTACTTCTTTGTTTCCAATTTTACACTGTTTGCTTTAACAATCAAAGAGTATGTCATTATAGAATGTTGTGAGTAAAAGTAACAATAAGATTGAACAAAACTAGCGATAGAATAATAACAGCAAAAAAGCATTACTTAAAAAATATCTAATTAAATTATTCGAAACATTGTTAGATGTTAATGAAACTTTTTAAAAATGTTTGCATCTCTTCAGTATTACTAAAATACAGGCTAGCAAATAGATCAAACTATTTGAATTAATAAATGATGAAATAAAAAAGTTAAAAAAAGGAAAATTCTTTTTTACATATACATATGACATGTTTAGCCTTTATATTGTATGTTTATAATTGCTAAAGTTTGTATATTATTTCATGATACCACTTACTTTACAGAAGCCAAGAAAAAGTCATTCTTGACTTATAGAAGTCAAGAAAAAATGTCAGTTGCTTTACAAATCAAGAGTTGCTATTTACTGTATAATATGTCCCTTGCCTTATATAAGTTAGGAGAAATTTTCAGTTGCTTTATATAAGAGTACATAACACTTACCTTATATGAATTAAGAAGATACCACTTACCTTAAATCAAGAAAAGATGTCAGTTGTTTTTTTAGAAATCAAGAGGAGATGACGCTCACCTAATATAAGTCAGGAGAAGATGCCACTTGCCTTATATAAGTCAGGTAAAAGCTGATATTCAGTTATAAATATAGAATTATTGGGGATTACTCATCAAGATACCAGAAGAGAATATCACAGGCAAAGTATTTCCCTCAAGAAAGTTATTTTGTTAGCTCAATCACAATGTGCTGTGTTTCAATATTTATTGACAGAAGATTACTTTCTCTTCTTTATAAAATATTTAACTCCATCTACTTGACCAAGTGCCTTTTTGTAATTTAGCAGGTTTCTATCAATTTCTATTCAAAAATTTAAATATGTAACTCATTATTAACAAAGAATAAAGAAAAGAAGCCGAAAATATTGAATTATTGAATCAATGAATGCAGTTTTTTTTATAATTTTTTTAATTGCATGTATATGTGTATGTGTATGAATACTTGATTGATTAACGTAGCAAAATTTATTGTCTTAGTTTTTATACTTTGGTAGTATACCATCATAATGCCCATAAAAATTAATGGGATTACATATGGATCAGAACTTCTCTTGAGAACCAGACTATTAATGCACTTTACCCAGAATCTTAGTGTCAATCCTCCAGTTTAAGATCATTGAAGTATATGAGCACTTTGACTAACTTAGTATTTAGTTTGAACTTCTGGGAAGGCTTTAGAATTTGTCATGAAGGCTCCTGAGTTTTATGAGGAACACCTGAAGGGCATATTGGCCGAAATGTTGTGTATATAAAGATGAGGACCAAAGTACAAATACTCTAAATAATATATATTAAACGAATTCAGACAAACAAGATGATTTTTGTTATATATTTTGATGTTGATTTACTTTAAACAAACACACTTTTCTTAACTGTTGTCATTAGAGTGAGTATGATTGATCTTATTTGTTCTTCTCCCTCGCCATTTTTATCATATTTGTTTTGTTTTTTGTTTTTGTTTTTTTTATAATTCTTCCATTGGTCTTATATCTAGCCTTCTGTAAGTGAATTTTTTTCCTTATATCTTGCCATGACAAAATGGACAGGTTAAAATGCAAAAATGCAACAGCAATGATGAGGATTATTAATTATTTTATTATTTTTTCCTTTCTCTTATTGTTGCTTTTTATTACAACATTCTGGGTCAGTATAGCCATCACCTGTTAAAGTAAGCAGCATGAAATTGGAATAAAGAAGTTGCATCTAACAAGATCATATCTTAGGAGGTCATATTGCATGGACAATGCTTCAATGAAAGTACAGTTAGCCTTCCATTTTCCCTGAGTTTAGGGGCACATGACCCCTTCAAAAGTAGAAAACCATGTCTCTCACCTCCTCCTACTTCTTAATACTTAACTCTTAATACTATTTATATCATATTTAACATTATGTAAAAACATAATACACTGAATGCCCTGTTGGTGCGACTTACACTATACTGAATGTATCTCTTGCTCTCTAAAAATGGGATGTCCTGGGTATACTACTAAACTGTATTTGATGGTGAGGCTCCAGTTCTGAAGATCTGCAGTAATGCCAAATCCTGGTTGGTTGGTTGGTTGGTTGGTTAGTTGGTTGGGTTTTATGGCATATCAACATTTGCAGGTTATTTAATGGCAAATCCATTTTTATACAAATAATCAGTTCTATTTCAAACAATTCAGTTTAGCATGAGTACACAGTTTAATTGTCAAAAACATTTCTATTTCAAGCTATTCAGTTTAGTCAAAGAGTTCTAATTCAACCAATTCAGTTTAGCATAAGTATAGTTTTTGTACACTGACAGTTAAATGTCAAAACAGTTCTATATTGAACAATTCAGTTTAGCATAAATACAGTTTCAATGTCAAAAACAGTTCTATTTTAAAAAATTCAGTTTTTCATAAGTATTTGACCTATCTGGTGCAACCACTCCAGACCAAAGTGGACCTGGGAGCGATGGCAATGATAGGGGTACTCTACATTCCCCAAAGCTCCAGCATTACTGGAATCTCACCATCAGGTGTTTAGTGTCATATCCTCGCCACTTGTTGGAAGGGAGTCTAAGCCCTCAGCAGAGGTGCAATCAGTGTATTCTACAGCACCAGCTGACTGGCCAATATGCAGATTTAAATGTAAAAGTTTTATTTCAGATAATTCAGTTTAGCATAGGTACACAGTTTACTTCTATTTGACCCATAAATAGGATCCTATCAGGTGCTACCACTCTGGGCCAGAGTGGACCTGAGAGCAATGGGAATGAAGGTACACTCCACATTCCCCAAAGCTCCAGCATTACTAGAACCCCACCATCAGATTGTTTAGTGTCATATGCAGGACACTCTTACCCTTCTGCAGAGGTGCAGTTGGTGAATTCTACAGCCCCTGCTGACTGGGCGAGCCAGATCCTGTTTTTACATAGATTGAATCTGTTAACTCATTTTGTAGAGACATTTTTGAATGAACCTAAGCTCATTCTCTTTGTACACAGTTAAATGGTTTCAAGTTTGTCTAACACAAATATTTCTATTTACTATTTATCATTTGTTTGCACACAGTTAAACAGTTACAAGTATTGCTGTGTATCATTGACAATTCAATTAAACAACAGTCATTTGTTTACACTCAGTTAAATGATCAAACAGTTCTATTTTAAACATAAATCATTTGTTTGCACTCAGTTTAAATGTCAAACAGTTCTATTTGACCCATAGATTGGACCCTGACAGGTGCTACCACTCTGAGTCAGAGTGCACTTAGGAGGGATGGCAATGAAGAGGTATTCTGCATTCCTCAGAATTACTGGACCCTCACCATCAGATTGTTTTGTGTCATATCCAGGACACTCGCAGTGGTGGTAGGGATCTTACTCTTCTGTAGAGATGCTGTCAGCCCCAGCCAACTTTATTATTAGTATTAGTAGTTATATATTAATTCTGAAAGAAAATATATCAATTTCCAGTGCTAAGCATCATGATATAACTACTAGCTTAAATTCACAATCTAAAGCCCCCCACCCCCTGTGAGGATTGAATTCCTCCTACATTAATAATGATCTTCAAGACTAGTTAACTCATCATTAATTTATAGCAAGGTACACATATAGGTAAATATTAAACTTACCTTTTTCTGGTGCTAGGACATAACCCTGAAGCCTCCATTGGAGAGTGAACTTACTATAGAAATAATGATCTGTAACATTAGCTTGAGAATGAATGTTTTATAGTAGGGTTCTGCCTTATTGATATTTACTGAGATGAGCTGAATATAGTGCAGGACCACAACTGCTAGGCACGCACTGAGGATTGAACTCACAATGCATTAGTAATGGTCTATGAGGTGATCATGCTATAGCAAAGAGGTCAATATTAAAATGTTATGTTATTTAAACTTCCTGTTTTTTTGAAAATGAGCTTTATTTCATTGATTATGTTGCTTACAAATCAGAAACAAAATTGCTTTCACTTGATTATATTTTATGCTTATGAAGAATAATAATCATTATTATCTAATAATGATGAAGATGGGGAATAAAGAGAGAAAAAATCATAAATAACAATGATAATGGGGATTTAGAAATATAGACAGATATCCAAGTCTGGGGACCTGAGTATGTAGCTGAAAGCATTTATTTGAGAAACTCGCCTGGTTCCTTTGGCTATTGCTGCAGGCAACAGGTCATGCATCTATCATTATCTACTTTTTGTGTAGTGGGTTAGTGCAGCTTAGGGAAAGGTTTACTTAAGTGCCAGGCATTGATCAATTAAGATGAGAAAATTTATGAAATGGTGGATATGGTGGATATGGTCATTCCAGTGTATTATTAGTTGAATGTGAAAAAACGAATAGAAAAAAGATAAACACCTGAAAATTATATATGTGCACACACACACAATATATATATATATATATATATATATATAAACAAGAATGGATCAATAAGTCTACAGCCAGACACAGTTATTAGCTGAATTTAATGTGAAATTTTCAGTATTATGTTTGTTCAATGTGATTAATATTCACTACTGAATTGAGTGTACTGACAAGAAAGGAGATAATGTTGAAAAATAAATATATAATGTGTAATGTTTTTTTTTTTTTTACTATTAAGCAGTAGATTTACTGATGCACACACACACACACACAAACACACACAAACACACACACACACATATGACAATACATATATGATTTTTTTTCTTTTCATGGTACTACTTGTTATTGAAAAAAAGGCAATAGGGCAAGAATGAATCAACAATCGATTCACAGTACACACTACAGGAATCTGCACAAGGTCACTAGAACTATTGGGAAATAACAATAAATTGAGAAATCAACAGCCAACAAACACTGCAAGGTGGCTAATCTGCCAGGGGCCAACAGCAGCAGCAGCAGCAACAACAACACTGGTAGTAACAAATAATCATTGACTCCTGAAAAGCAATTCACTCCACATATACTGCTGTTCCTATTTCACTCCCCACCTCGAAATAAATACAGCTTTTAAAAAAATGTATTGGTAGCAATTCACAATTAATCCTTTGTAAGCTAACATTGGCTTTAAAAATATATTAACGTTTTTGCAGATTATTCAAAAACTTGAATTATAGGCTTTTTTTCTTTTAACACAAAAAATTATTCATAGTTTTTAGGTAATAAAAAAAACCCAACTCTCACATATTATTCATAATAAATTATTTAATAGTTTTTGCAATTTTGTTCAATCAATTCTTTTTAATTTAATGAAAAGAAATTATTTTTTCAGTTTTGCTCTCCACCCTAATCAGCCATGGTACATTTTTTCTACCTTGACAGAAACTCTTTCTAAAGAAATGTTCATTAAAAGAAATAAGGCTACTTCAGTTTGATCCTGACTATATATATCTATATATCTATATATATATATTGGATTAAATATAACAAATACTTTCTGTTTGTTTATTTTATTTTTGATCCATTCAAGTCTTTGTATGATTCATTTTACACAAAATATTTATCCTATTTAATCAAAAATGTTTGAAATAGAAAATTATATATATATATATATATATATATATATGATTCATGTGTGTGTATCTATATCAAAACCAGTTTATCTACCTATATATATATATATGAGTCATTTGTGTGTGTGTATATATATTGAATCATTTGTGTGTATATATATATATATATAAAAATAAAGTTGGTGACCGCAGTCAAGGCTGACCTGGAGGTTTCCTTTGCAATAGCTCCTACACCAAGGTGTTGGGGAGAGCACTACTCTTATCCCTGGATTGCTCCATTTTACCCTTGATATGTACCTTATAATGCTGAGTGTTAAGTAAGAAAGTATCAAGTACCATTTTTTGAGTTTTTGGTATGACTTGATCTGGGATTGAAACCCGGTCTCCAGGGCCATTGGTGAACACTATACCCACTTGGCCAATGCATGTCATCATCATCATTATGTCGTGCCACCAGCACGGATATCCCTGACCATCTCTCGCCACTTCTCCCTATCATTCATCGCCTCCGGCATGTCTTCAGAGTTACATCCTGTGTCCTCACATAGCTGCTGTATGTAAGTTCGGGCTGGTCTTCCTGCTTTTGCTTGGCCATATGTGGGGGTCCATAGGAGTACATCACTTACGAGCTCATCCTTGCTTCTCCAGCAGTGTCCTGCGTGTCTGGTTCGTCTAAATTGTATAGTTTTCGTGATGGGAGGCAAGTGGCCGTATAGTTGGTGTCTCGTGGGGTATTTTCGCCAGGACTTGTTCAATATTGCTCTCAACATTCTTGTGTAGTTGCTGTCAAGTTTCTTCTCTAGCCGTTTAGTTAGCGTCCATGTAGTGCATCCATATAGCAGTATCAATACAACCGCTGCCTGGAAGAAACTGCGTTTCATTTTATCGGTCAGGTCTGATTTCCATATGGTTGAGAGCCTATCTATAGCTGTCCATGCTTTCGTCAGTCATGTGTCGATGTCGTTTTCGGTTGATGAGACGCTACTTCCTAGGTAGGTGAATTTGTCCTCCAACCTCAGAGAGGCTCCATTTAGTGTGGTAATGTTGCCCGTTTGGTTGTAACACATATATTCAGTTTTGTGTGCATTGACATGGAGTCCAATGCCTGCTGTGGCTCGTTCCAAACTATGCAGTAGTGTCTCTGCTTGATTAGGTGTATTCACCAGTAACGCCAAGTCATCAGCGTAGTCGGCGTCTGTGATTGTTTTTGCGGGGTACCTTTTGTTTCTTTTCTTAGTCAGCTTGAAGCCATTTTCTCTGATTTTGTTGATCGAAGTTCTAAGCACGTAGTCTAGACAGATGATAAAGAGGTATGGGGCTAGCGTGTCTCCTTGTAGTACTCCTGCAACAATGTCGAAGTATTCCGTGTCTCCATCTGGTGAACGTACTTTCACTTTTGTGTTTCTGTCTCACTTGGTGAGTTAATGGTGGGACCAAATGTTGTAGTATTGTTAAATAGTGTTAAATATCAATGATAATGCATATATATATATCTTTTTTGAAGTGTGCATATTTAGACCGCAAGTTATTATTTAAGCAAGTTTTGTTAAAGACGATAGAACACTGTTTTCAATTTTATTATTTTTCAAGAATCTTTTTTTTTTTCTAGTGTCAGGATCTAGATGGTAAAGGAACTGTCCCATATCTTCTGCCAAAGCAACATATATATACAAATTGATGGGATTTCAATGGGGTTGCCCCTTGGTCCTACCATCGTCAAATTCTAGATGTCTCACATTGAAAATGAAATATTTAAAACAAAGATAACTCTAAACCCAAGATATATGTCTGCTATATAGACAACAATTTCATCGCAACACACTCTTACAATGAAATTAACAAACTCTAAAGAAAAAAAACATACTAAACTTTACCAACGAACTCAACATTATTAAAAAAATCCCTTTCCTTGATGTACTTACAGACTCCAACAATAATAAATTCACTACATCTCCATATAAAAAGCCTACCAATGGCAATTCCACCCTATTTAACTACAACAGTGAATATCCCCAAAAATATAAAATACCAATTCTAAAAAACTTAACTCATAGAGGATTTTACATCTCCTCATCTAAGACAATATTTTACAAAGAACTTACCAACATAAAACAAACCCTTGTTAATAACAATTTTCCTAATAAATTAGTTGATCAACAAATAAAACTATATCTTCAAAACATTAACAAAAATAATGATACTACTTACAATAACAACATGAACAGAATTAATCAATATTACAGAAACCAAATGTACAATAACTACAAATTAGATGAACAAGCAATAACCAACATCATTAAACCTATCAAAATGCAAAAACAAATAAAACTTATCATCTACTACACTAAATTTAAAACATCAAACCTCATTGTTAAGAATAACACCAACTCCGCTAAAATACACCTAAACTAAGCCAATGTAGTTTATAAATTTATATGTTCATTTTGAGAGTGCTTCCCAAAAAACAAAAATAATTCTTACATTGGCTATACAACCATAATGTTATCTCGCCATCTCATTTTTCACCTTTCTGAAAATAGCACCATAAAACAACATTTAATTATAAAACACAACAATAGCACTAACAAACTTACATCAGATATAAGAAAGATTCTCACAGATAAAATGATAATAAAAACCAATTAGAAAATCTTAGAAGTAATATGCATATAAAATTTTTAAAAAAACCAAATAAAATAGCATTTAACACAGGCACCAACATATTAAATATTTTTAATAACTAAAAATCACTAACTATATTAATAAACCTTTTTTCAATCAAACATTTTAAAACAAAATGCTGAAAACATTCTAACCGACAACTTCAAAACAAAATACTACAAGTTATTAAAACAGTAAAAACTAAACTGTCAACTCAACATTACTCTTGATGATGACCAAAAGTAAGGTCAAAAGCACTTGAGTAGAAGATATGGGATAATTCCTTTACCATCTAGATCCTGACACTAGAAAAATAAGTAGGTGTCTTGAAAAAATAGAATTAGAAATAATAAACAGTGTTCCATTGTCTTTAACAAAACTTGCTTAAATATATATATATGTGTACTTGGTAGTGTCTGTGACCCTGGGTTTCATACATTTTGCATTTATCAGACAATTCTTATGTGTATAGAAAAGCTCTATTATTGACATTGAGCGTTATTTAATAATACCACAATATTTGGTCCACCATTAACTCACCAAGTGAGCTAGTGATAACCATAAACCATTATAATATATATATATATATATCATCATCATCATCTTGTCGTGTTGCTAGCATGGATTTCCCTGACTCTCTTTTGCCATTTGTCTCTATCATCTGTCACTTCCAGCAGGTTTTCTTGACTATATCTTCTGTCCATACAGGGCTGTTGTAGATAACTTCTAGGTGGTTGTCCAACATTTGTTCACCTGGGTGAAGGGTTCCATTGGGGAACGTCGCTTATGAGTTTATCCTTACTTCTCCAGCAGTGTCCTGCATATCTTGTTCATCTAATTTGAATTATTTTTGAGATGGAGTTAGGTGGATGTACAGCTGCTGTTTTGTGAGATGTTGCTTCTAGGATTTGTTCAATATAACTTGTAACATTCTTGTGTAATTGCTGTCAAACTTTTTTTCAATACGCTAAATTAGAAGTATGGACATGACTGCTGCTTGGAAGAAATTGCATTTTATTTTATCTGATTGAATTTTTTGTAGATGAGACACTGCTTCCAAGGTAGGTGAACTTGTTCACTAGTTTCAGAGAACCACCATTTAGTGTAAAGATATCACCTCTTTAATTAAAGCACATGTACTCTGTTTTGTCTGCATTCACATGGAAGTCTATGCTACTTGCTGCCTGCTCCAGACAATACAGCAGGGATTCAGCCTGGGCAGGTGTATTTACTAGAAGCTTAAGATAAAAGTAAAAACCCATGCTGTAAAACTTTTCAACAAACTCAAACACCTTCTCCAATCAAACATACTTTGGTTTTTCTCAGCTGAGGAAAATTTCTGCCAGGATCAGATGATGAACTCACAAAACAACTGTTGGGTTATTGTAGCCTAATAAGATGTACAAAGTGATGAAAACTAAGCACACAATTCACATCATGGTATTTAGTGAGGTTACTAGCAATGATGATGTTATGTTTTCATTCACTTTCTCCACATCACCTCAGATTCAGCATGGAGGCCTATATCAAGTGCCTGGAGGAGATAGTGCTGCCCTGGATTGAGAGGGTGGCTGCTGGAGTATGTTATGTCTGGCAACAGGACTCTGCTACGTACCATACAAGCGGTCAGAAAATTTCTGCAACCATACTACCTCTATAAATAAATAAATAAATAAATAAATGCAACTTGTATATATATATATCTATATACCAATCATAAATATACATAATATAGAAATAATATTCACTACCAGTCAGAAGTATTTGGTCCCCGTCAAAAATTTTTATTTCTCATCCTAAAAGTGCTATTTTTAAGGAAACAAGTTAAATACCACGATGATTTTATTTATTATACTAAATACAAGTCTTCCTGAGCCACATAAAATACAAATTACTCTAAAAAACACAAAATACTTCTTAAACTTTCGAGTCATCAAAATGACCCCCTTTGGCTACTATCACTGCCTCACAGATTCTTGGCATTCTTTCCACCAAAGACTGGAGGTTGAGATAAGATAGTTCTTCCCAGCTTTCCTGCAAGAGTTCCCAGTGGTGAACCATACTTCTGGGTTGCTTCGCTTTGACTTTTTGGTCAAGTTCATCCCATACCAGTTCAATGAAATTTAAATCTACTGATTGCACCAACGAAGACATCAGTTGAAGTACATGCTGTTACTCTTTATGTTTTAATATTCTTCGAGTAGAGTTTACTAGTACACTTTGGGTCATTCTCTTTCATTAGTACAAATCCTTGAGCCACAAGCCGCATTCCAGATGAAACTGCGTGATGCTGCAATATGATGTAATAGTTTGTCTGCCTCAATTTCTCCATCACCTGGTGCAAATTGCAATCTCCCACACCATAACAAAGCCTCCTCCATGCTTTATGGTTGGTGTGATATAGGAGGTTGCAGCTCTTCACTAACTCTTGGTTTAGTTGTGCAGTGATATTTAGAGCAGTCAGCCTTCTGTCACACAAGCTGGTGACTCTGATGAAATTGTCCTCTGCATAGGTAAAACAGGTAGTATCTAGTGAGCAGTAATAATTCACCATAATATAGTCTAATGTGAGTTCAAGCGGTGGTATAATATCACTTTTGGAAAATGTTTTATTCATGCTCTGTACTAAAGAAGAAAAATGCCTTCAAATTAATTTTTCATAAGATATCTGGTTATACTAATGTCAAAGTTACTGAGGAAGATTTGTATTTGGTATAAAAAATAAACCATTGTGATGCTTGTTTCATTAAAAATAACAATTTTAGAATGAGAAATGAACATTTTTTAGAGTGGCTAAATACGTTTGACTGGTTGTGTGAATATATATATATATATATATATATGAATCATATATATATGAGGATCATTAAATAAGTTTCCAGACTTTTTTCGTATGGGTACTTTTATTGATAGTACACACATGAAACTCTAGTCCACTTCAAAGTAATCTCCTCCGGCTGCAATGCACTTTTTCTACCATTCCAACAACTTCTGGAAGGTCCCATGGAAGTCCTCTTGTGTGAGCATTTCAATGACCTTCATCACAGCCTCTTTCATCTCCTTAATTGTCTCATAACAACAGCCTCTGAGCTTAGGGAATAAGCAAAAGTCACAGGGAGCAAGGTCTGGACTATAGGTATGGTGAGGAGCTGTATTGATGCCCATTTTGTGCAAATAGTCTGTGACAAGGATGGAGTTGTGGACTGGTGCATTGTCCTGGTGGAAATGCCACTGACCTGATTTGAAGAGTGCTGGCCTCTTCCGATGGAATCTCTTCCTGAACTCCCTTAAAACCTCAACATAGTGACCCTAAGCCTAAGCCTAAGCCTTTGACCAATCAACTCTGGAGTATTGACTTCCTTACTCCTCCCACACCTCTAGTCCCCTTCAAAGTAATCTCCTCCAGCTGCAATGCACTTGTTTTACCGTTCCAACAACTTCTGGAAGGCCCCATGGAAGTCCTCTTGTGTGAGCATGTCAATGATCTTTGTCACAGCCTCTTTCATCTCCTCAATTGTCTCATAACGACAGCCTCTGAGCTTAGGGTATAACCAAAAGTCACAGTAAGCAAGGTCTCGACTATAGGGAGGGTGAATAACTGTCAAATAGTCTGTGACAAGGATGGAGTTGGGGACTGGTGCATTGTCCTGGTGGAAATGCCACTGACCCGATTTGAAGAGTGCTGGCCTCTTCCAACTGAATCTCTTCCTGAACTCCCTTAAAACCTCAACATAATAACCCTAACCCTAACCCTTTAGCCAATCAACTCTGGTGTATTGACTTCCTTACTCCTCCCACACCTCTCCTCATCCCTCACAGACTCCCTGCTTTCCTTGAATCTCTTATGCCACTCAAAAACTAATGCTTGGTTCATGCAAGATGGTCAAAAATCAGTCTGAAGCATTCCATACGTTTCTGTGGCATTTTTTCCAAGTTTAAAACAGAATTTTATTGCATCTCATTCTTCTAAAGTGTCCTCACATCCAGATTGCATTTTTGAAATTCATCAGCTGTGACAATCAGGCTTTGGTAGGGTATATTCCAATTGCTGCTGTAGCTGTTCATTTGAACCTGAAACCATAGAAATTGGTCAGTCATCTCATAAGATGTATAGCAATAACATAGTGAATTTTCAAGAGTCTACGAAAATTTTAAATGCCTGTACAAAAAAGTCTGGAAACTTATTGAATGCACCACATATATATATATATATATATATATATATTTTCATCATACAACGTGTGGAAGCACGTGCGATACCCTAGCCTCATCAGCCGCCATCCAGGGTGATAACACAGTTTCGGTAGCTTAAGGCGGTACTGCCACTCCTGGCGCTACCGAGCAGCTTTTGCCACCGGATAGGGTATTTAAAAAAAAAAAAAAAAAAACCTACGTATACATAAGATCAACTAAAAGCGGACATTACATTAGACGTTCGTCCATCTTCATTTTGGTGCAGTTTGTGATTTAAAAAAGCGTTTACTTACGGCCGTTAGATGTCATAGCAACCGTTTCTTGATTTTGCGTAATTACACGAGAATGGTGGTTACACGTGTATAACATTCGTGTTGAAATCCTTTCTATATCCGTTATCTTTTCGATTCGTTTTCTTTCATTTATGCGTTACTGCCCAAAAGCACTCGAGACAAACGTTATATATAATTCCGCTAAAAGATATTATTTGTTGATCAACGGGCCCTCAAGATGGGTGGTGAGTAAAAAGAAAGCTCGTGGTCTAAGTTAGTCCAGGTAGCTATCTGATTACCCTTGGGCCACTAAATTCTTGGCTTGCAAAAAATGTCTCCAGGACGCTGATGGTCAGCAATGGGCTTGTGAATACTGTGGGGGTAAACCGGACTCATAGGCCCATCAATCGATTTACATTCTCCGGCAGGAGAATTACGTTCTTCGCACCAGCGCGCCTTGTGGATTCGTGTTCCTCGCAAGCTGTTGAATTTTCTACCGCAATCACACGTTGTAGCCGGGTACATATCCAGATCGTTACCGTAGGAGCAAGTAAGATGGGTGATATATTCTCCCTCCCCGCTACAGACACCCTGAGGGCATTTTTCTTTCATTGTACTATCCATATTTGTTAAAATTCCTGTCTTTCCAGGATGTCACTCCAACTTTCTGAAGAGTCACTTTGTCTTTCCAAAGAGTCATCTTGCTTTCCAGAGAGTCTTAGTGTTCAAATTTTCATCATACAACGTGTGGAAGCACGTGCGATACCCTAGCCTCATCAGCCGCCATCCAGGGTGATAACACAGTTTCGGTAGCTTAAGGCGGTACTGCCACTCCTGGCGCTACCGAGCAGCTTTTGCCACCGGATAGGGTATTTAAAAAAAAAAAAAAAAAAACCTACGTATACATAAGATCAACTAAAAGCGGACATTACATTAGACGTTCGTCCATCTTCATTTTGGTGCAGTTTGTGATTTAAAAAAGCGTTTACTTACGGCCGTTAGATGTCATAGCAACCGTTTCTTGATTTTGCGTAATTACACGAGAATGGTGGTTACACGTGTATAACATTCGTGTTGAAATCCTTTCTATATCCGTTATCTTTTCGATTCGTTTTCTTTCATTTATGCGTTACTGCCCAAAAGCACTCGAGACAAACGTTATATATAATTCCGCTAAAAGATATTATTTGTTGATCAATGGGCCCTCAAGATGGGTGGTGAGTAAAAAGAAAGCTCGTGGTCTAAGTTAGTCCAGGTAGCTATCTGATTACCCTTGGGCCACTAAATTCTTGGCTTGCAAAAAATGTCTCCAGGACGCTGATGGTCAGCAATGGGCTTGTGAATACTGTGGGGGTAAACCGGACTCATAGGCCCATATATATATATATATATATATATATATATATATGAATCATAAATATATGTATGTGTGTGTATATATACATATTTTTGGTTCCTTTATATATGTATGTATATATATATGTGATTCATATATACAGTCAACAATGAAATTATTTATACACTCATCAATTTTTGGTATTTTTATCCAATTTTCAGAACAAGTTAAATACTACAAATTTGACTGATGAATTATACAAAATAGGAAAAGACAAAATTATTTGTTCAATAGAAAATATTGTTTTAAATTGATTTATTCATAATAAGTAGTTGACATAATTATTTTATTAGTGAAGCCTTCTAAACTATTTATTCAGTTGAATATTTGTGATAATTCCAGGAAAGAACATCATGTGGGATATAAAGTGTCACCAATGTTATTCTAACTTAAACAACATGATGAGGAAGACAAAGAAACTTAGTGTTGACTTGAGACAGAGAATTGTTAACTTCCACAAGTCAGGAAATAGTTACAGCACTATTTCAAACTAGTTAGCTATTCCTAGATCTATGGTACAGTCCATTATAAAGTTTAAACAATTTGGCATGACTGAAAATTTGCCTGGGCATGGAAGAAAACCCAAATTGTCTCCAAGAACTGCACAAGACCTGTATCGTGAGGTTAATATAAAACCAAAAGTTGTTTTGAAAGACATCAGGAAAAGTTTGCAAACAATGGGTAAGTATTTGCACAATATAACATTGTTTAAATAGAAATGAGTTGTATGAAAACTGACCACAACAAACACTTTACACAAACCATGTCATATTATTGCTTGGTTTAATTATGCCAAAACATTCTTGAACAAAGAAAATTGCTTTTGGGAATAAGTTCCATGGAGTGATGAAAGAAAAATTAAGCTTTTTTGACATAATGATGTACAGAAGATTTGGTGCAAGAAAGATGGGGCATACTTCCTGAAGAACACACTGCCTACGTTAAAACATAGAGGCAGGTGGATGATGTTTTGGGGTTGTTTTATCTCAAGAGGGACTGGACAATTTATTGCAATTAGAGTAATAATGAAATCTGAAGACTATATCAAAATTCTAAATGAAAATCTACTACTATCAGCGTAAAATCTTGATCTAGGTTGGCAATTTACTTTCAGGCAGACAATCATCCTAAAAATACGTCTAAATCAGTGACTGCATGGCTTCAGTAAAAGAAGATTACAGTTCTTCCATGGCCTTCAGTGAGTCCTAACTTGAATACTATTGAAAATCTATGGCAACAATTGAAAATTCATTGGTCACCAAAAAAACCTTCATATATTAGATCGTGTAACCAATGTAGAATGGAAGAAAAATCCTGAAAAGACTTGTTCAAATTTTATCAAAAACTTTTGAAAATGATTGTAGTAAGTTATAATGAAGAGAGGTCATTCTGTTGACTATTAGAAATTGTGAAAATTGTTCAATTTGTTCAATTTTTAAACCATACGAATAATTTTGTCTTTTCCTCTTTTGTTTAGTTTTCTTCTCATATTTAGTGAATTTATCCTTCTCAAAATTGAGTTTTATTTCCCTTTTTTTTATACTTAATAGCATAAAAAGTCTGGCATCATATAAGTATTAACTTCTAAGAAATGAGTCAAATATTCAGTGTTCATGAGTGTACAAATAATTTTGTTGTTGACTATATATATGTGTGTGTGTGTGTGTGTAAAAAATGATGTTTTTATTTATATATGGATAATATGCCAATGTTAAATATTTTGGGGTTTTATCCATCTTCAGGGCCATGTTATTATGTGATACTGTCTCATCCCCAAATTTTTTTTCAAATGAAAAAATGAAATGATCACACTTTACCTTGAAGATATGTAGCTGCACTGAGAGGTTTATCCTAAAATAATATCATCACATCTTCTGGAAAAGGTGGATGTGTTGTCATTACAGACTTGACACAATATAAAAACAAAATAGAATTATTACATGACAAAAACACATATGAATAAATTTTATAATAAAGCATAACTAAAAGTATACATATTTTCAATAAGTCATATAAAACATTACTTATAAGAGATCTTCATTAATTGATTATTATCCTACAATTCCAAAAATTTATGGACTTTCAAAAACTCATAAACTTGAAATTCCTTTAATATATATCCTGATATAAGCAATGTTCCTCATAAGATTGCCAATTCTTTAGCCCAAATATTAACCCCTCCTATAGGTTTGATTAGCAATTCACACATGAAGAATTTTGTTGATTTACTCATCAAAATAATATAAACATGAAAACAAATCTTTAATTTTCAATCTCATCAAATTAAAACAGTTGCTAATAAAAAATGTTATAAGAATATTCTAACTTGTTTTTTTATAAGCATCAATTTTAATTATCTTAACTCAGTTGTGCTTATAGGAAAAGTGAGAGGTGTTATTGTATTTGTTAGTAGGTATATAAGAAAAGCGATACACAATAATGAGGCATGTTTTAGCTTTTAGGTGTGATGCTGTATACTAGCTGTATGCTAGCAAAGCCCTCTGTTTTATCAAACAAGGGAAGTAACTGCTTCTTCCAAGGGAAGGTAACTCATGTCATGACATCCCCTTTTCATTAGAAATATGGTTCACTGAAGTAAGTTCACTGAAAAACAGAAGCTTTGTATGAACACTTTCTATAGGTTGTACTTTTTGGGAGGTTTTATGACACAATCCGATCTAGTAATTGTTTCTGTTGGGGTGTTACCAATTGGCTGTGTTTGATGTGCATGTCTGTGTGTTACTTTAGATGGTGTGCAGATGTCTGTGTGTTTGGTGTTTTTTTCTGCAGGATGTGTTTGGAATATTAGTGGGTGGAGGCTCAGTGTGATGTGTGGATGTATTATGGAGAGACATCAGTGTCTTATTAGAATTGTTGACATCTTCCTTGAGATGCCTACAGTTTCTGCGAAGAACCTATCCTGTTGGGGTTTCGATGATGTAGGATCGTGGTTCAGTGCATGCTTGTCTGACAATTGCTAGAGTCTACTTCCTCATATCATGGTCTTGTACTCTCACTAGTTGCCCTGTGTTGAGGTTGGATGGATCCTTTGCATGTTGGTCATGTTTTTTTCTGCAACAATTGTCTATGGAGTAGGCGCTCCTGAATTTCCTCTTTTCGAGCATTTTTGTTGGTGCATTTTGTGGGAAGATTGCTGACCAGCTTCCGATTGAATAGTAGTACTCCCGGGGATGGGATTACATGATCCTTTGGAGTCAATCGGAGACAGCAGACTCATGTCTATGTTTCAGTTGCCTTGTATGGCCTTCTTCATGGCTCATGGCTCCTTTGATGGTCTGTATGCACGGTTCTACCATGCCATTTGATTGGGGATATTTCAGAGAAGAGGTGATGTGCTCAAAATCCCAACCTTTAGCAAATTCTGAGAGCTAAAGTGGGGTCCATTGTCGCTGACAAGCTTTTCCAGGACTACTTATTCAGCAAAGATTTGCTCGATGATATTGATGACTTCCTTGCTGGAGAATTCCCTTAATTTGCGGATGAAGGGGTATTTTGAGTAGTAGTCCACAATGAGGAGGTAATTGTGCCTGTTGAGGTTGAAACTATCAGTAGCTACAATTTGCCATGGTCATACTGGTATCTCATGTGGCATTAGGGACTCTGCAGATTGGGACTTCTGGAGTTCTTGACAGATGGCGCATTGCTGCACAATCTCATCTATGTTGCTGTTTATGCCACCCGAGAAAACACATGTTTTTGCCCTGAGCTTGCATTTGTCGTTTCCTTGGTGACCATGATAAATTTTTTTTAATGTTTCGGTCTGCATTGATTTGTGGATCAGTATCCTGACTCCTTTAAGCAAAATGCCATTCTCAATAGAGAAGCTCATCTTGATATGACCAGTAAGGTTGAAGGTCTTTGTGTAGTTCTCTGCAAGATTCTGGCCTTGAAGAATCCATACCCTTAATTCACACAATATTGGGTCGGCATTGGTTACTTAACAGATCTGAGTGAATTTTCCAGTCGAGAACTGTATGAAATCTACTTTAACATCTAAGTCAATGACTTCTTTGTTTTTTTTTGTTGGGAAGTCTGGATAGTCCATCTGCTAGAAGCATCTCTTTGCCTGGTCAATATTCTATGACCATGTTATACTCTTGGAGCCTTAACAACATTTGTTGAAGTCAAGGAGGTGCTGCTGTTAGGTTCTTAAGGCAGATCATTCCCAAGGGCTTGTGGTCACTCTCAACTTCAAATGCACACCCATAAATGTATGTGTGAAATCGTTCGCAGCTGAATACAACAGCTAAGAGCTCCCTCTTGGTATTGGTGTAGCGCTGCTCTATTTCGGTCAGGGATTTTGAAGTAAAAGCTATAGGTTTGCCTTCTTGGATTAGGGTTGCTTCCAAGCCTCTAGATGATGCATCTACTTGTATTACAGACTTTTTGGAAGGGTCGTAATAGTGTAGTAACATTTCCTTGCATATTAAGTCCTTTATTTCTTGCAGCAACTTCTGGTGGCTGTCATTCCAATCATTGTCAGTACCTTTTCTTAGGAGTTCCCTGAGGTTTGCTGCGAGGTCTGACAGCCTAGGAATGAATGGTGCTATGTAGGTAATAATTCCTAGTACCTTCTGTAGCTCAGTAATATTAGTTGGACTGGGGAGTGATTTTATTTCCTCCACTATTTGGGGATTTGGGTGTATTCCATTCTTGTTGAATATAGCACCAAAGAATCTGACTTGTTTCTGGTTGATAGCACATTTGTTACTGTTAAATATTAGTCCTGCAGTTCGTGATGTCTCCATCAGCTTTTACAAAGTTGAGGTCGTGCTCCTCTTTGATTTTTCCGTAAATAATGACATCATCAGTCAACACTAAAGCTCCAGTACACTCTCCTATTATTATGTTCATCCTCTGCTGAAACACATCTTGAGACATAACTAGGCCAAAGAGCATTCTTTGGAAACAGTACCTTCGAATGGGAGAATTGAAAGAAGTTAGCAACTGTGATTCCCTGTCAAGCTTGACAGACCAGTAGCCATTTTTTGCATCCAGCTTGGAGAAGAATTTGGCGCTGGACAGTTTGTGTGAGAACTCTTCCATAGTTGGAGTTTTGTAGTGGCAACGCATGATGGCCTTATTTAGATCTTTGGAGTCTAAGCATAGGAAGAGTTTGCCATGCTCTTGCACACATACACAATGCTGCTAACCCAATCTGTTGATTCATCGACTTTCTGGATTATTCCTTGTGATACCATCTCATCTAGTTCTGCCTTTACTTCGTCCCTCATATGGATGGGGTATTTCCTGGGTGCATGAACTATTGGATGGTTGTTTGGTCGAAGTATGATGTGGTACTATTTACCAACCCCTCCGCTCGGGCAGGATATGACACAAGGTCAATTTTTAAGCGGAGTTTAACAGGTTTGAATTCAGAGTTTTCCTTCTCCTAGACTAGTTGCCTCAACAAGGCTGAAGAACCTAGTCCGTCCTACTATTTACCCATAGCTGGAGGGAGAATAAGGGGGTTCATACCTTTCCCAAGGGTATTTGCCCGAAAGTGAACATAATAGCGCGACTGGAGTACGAACTCGCGTACTACGATTCCGCAGTTCATCGCTTTAACCATTACACCACGAGGACACCCCTAGTATGATGTGGTACTCCCCTGCGAAGTTACCAACTCAATCAAATTGATCCAGATATGCTTCAATCAGGTCTTTCATGGAGTTAATTGGTGTATTGTCTGATGGAGTAACTGGGGTATTTGTCTCATGATTGACTGGGGCACACTTTGTTCTCTGAATGGAACAGTGTAGGATAACCAGTCTTCAGTCCTGAAGGGAGGGTAAACCTAATATGGTAGGTCCATTGGAGGTTAATATGTAGAATTTCACGAGCCTCCATTCACCCTTGTAGGCACATTGAATTTTTATGGATCCATGCTGTAGTATACTATATCCGTTGTATGCTGTAAGTACTGCTGCTTCTTTCTGTGTTGTGCCAGGACGTGGTTGTCCATTCTGGTCTACATGTTCTGGAAACATTTGCTGGAATGTGCGTAAGGGGAGTGTGTTTCCCTCTGCGCCTGTGTCCCCTTTGATTTTTAATTCGTGGACATCTTTCCTGTTTAGTAAAATAATGTCCAATGCGGCAAATGCCTCTATCCAAGAGCACTTTTTTCCGCAGTCTTCCATTGAATAAAAAGACATTTTCTCGAACTCATCCACTACTTGGTCCTGTTAATAGAATTCTGAAGGTTTTTATGTGCATACTACACTGGTGCAAATTATTTTGGTTTGGTAGACCTGTTCGTCTGTGGCTGCCTGTCTGGGTATTTTTTTATTTTTTTGTTGTGGCACATCCTAGCCCAGTGGTTCTTGGGTTCACATGCTGAGCAAGTACTGCCTCGAGCTGGGCAGTTCCCATTTTTATGGTTAAGTCCACATTTGTCACAGTTGTCTGGGTTCTCAAGTCTGTGCTTTATTGCACTTATTTGGTTGTTGCATTTCCCTTGTAGCTCGTCCATTTGTTTCATGTAGTTAATTGAAACCTTGTAACTTCTACATATGTTGAGTACTTCTGACATGGACATTGCCTTGTTCTTGCTGAGAAGCTGTTTCTGTAGTTCTGGGAATTTTGTTCCAGCAATAATCTGGTCAATTATTCTTTTTTCCATCTCATGTTCATCTCTGAACTTGCATTTTTGCATCTGAAGTGTACATCTCGCCTGAAAATCGTCAATGTTCTCTGTTTCTTTCTGTGAGTAGTTTTGTAAGCAAAAGTGTGCAATCCAAAAGTTAACTTGTGGCTTTATTTGTTCTAGAAACTTTTCCCAAATCACAGCTGGGTTGTGTATGTTGGCATCGTTTCATAATGACCATGAGTTATATCATCTTAAACCTTCTTTTCTCAATAACGAAAGAATGTGTTCAACTTGTTTGTTCTCTGCAATGCCTTTCACGGAGAAGAATAACTCACACTGTTACTTGAAAAATTTCAGGGATTCCACCAAATTTGGTGTTTTCCAGCACATAAATGGTTCACAGGTATGGTTAGACATTATTGCTATTATTATTTTAAACAATACAAGCACTTTAAAAAGAAGTTTGAGACAACTTATGTTTGTTGCAGAAAAATTCCAATATGGCATCTTTTTTTTTTTAATGCTCGTGGGTGCTTCTCGTTTTGCAAAAGCTGGTAAGAAGAATAAGATATTGCCAGACTTTAAAACTGCTTTCCTGCTGTCTTTTTACATTCTATATAATATTCCATGTTTGTCTTTTACCACTACCACCATGTTATAGTATTTGTTAGTAGGTATATAAGAAAAGCAATAGACAACGACGAGGCATGTTTTAGCTTTTAGGCACGATACTGTATACTAGCTGTATGCTAGTGAAGCCCTCTATTTTATTCAAACAAGGGAAGTAACTGCTTCTTCCAAGGGAAGGTAACTCATGTCATTACAAGAGGGAGTGGAAAAAGGATCTTGCTATATTTGTTTTTTTATATTGTTCTTTATGTAGTAGTGATAACAGACATTGTGTTAATACAATTTCTTACAGAAATAACTTGATTGTTACTGTCCTAACTTGGCTCATTTGTGCCTTTGAGTGACAAAGCAAATGCCTTGGCATTGAAACTGTGGAGTAGACAGTTTCACGTACATGGATTTTTATTGTTTCTTTCCAATGAATGAGAGAATTCATTAAGATATATTGTACAAATATAAATAAACATATGCATATATCTCTGGTGAAAATTGAGGATGATACAGTTCCACAGTGCTTATACCAGAGCTACCACTGATTAGAAGGGCAGAAACCATGTCTTATAATAATAACTACAAGATTTAATACAGCTCAAGTTTGAAGTTAAGCTTAACACATTACTGAAGAAAAGACTTAAGGAACATAAAGAGTTAATTATTTGGAGTAATAAGTGAAGCAGTATTAAAAATAACAATAATACAGTCAACTTTTGTTCATTCAACTACCTGTAATCCAGTTCTTTCCCTAATTAACTCTTATTTCAAACTTCTCAGGCTGCTGTAATTTCAAATTTTTTGACCTCTACATCAACCTGGTTGATCAGTTCGATTCACCTGTTGGCACATTCTTGTAAACACAGACAAGTGATTTCAGCTTGTTTTCCTGTATTTATTAATATCATTTGCTCTTATTTAACCCCAGTTATGGCTCCAGTGAATAAAGGAAGTGCATTTTATGCTGTGAAGCAAAAATACCACACATTATTGATTAGCGATAAGGTTGAACTCTTAAAAAAAAATTAGACATTGGTGTATCAGTAAAAAGCTTTTGCAACCTTCACAACATTGGTTCTTCTACAGTGTATGCTATGAAAAAAAATCAGAAAGAAAAACTGTTTTTTTTTATGGAGGTTTTTTTACTTTTTTTTTTTTTGTTTTTGGTGGTGATGACGATGAAAAAAACAATGGAAAAGGGACATAGTTTGAAATGCAATCAAGTACTGATGAAGTGGTTTAAGCCTCACATGAGTGAAAGTAGGGAACTACTTGATTGTATATCAGTCTTGATTTTAGAAATGGAGGTGCTATGTTAACTTTTATGTATTTATCTGCACTCTTTATTTTTATATGTCTGTACAGTAAATTATTTCATTAAAATTTTGTTTGCTTTATTTATCATTCTTATTCCCTTATTATCTAATTTGTTCTCTTTTACATATTTTGAATATATGATGAGGAGATTAGCTACTGTTTTGTTGGTTGGTTGATTGGTTAATTTTACAGGATGTCAACCCTTCTTAAATTATTTAAAGTCAGTCTTTTTTTTACAAGCAATTATATGATTTCAAATAATTTCTAATAATAATCATTTGTAAACAATAACAACTTTAAGTAACAATTCTTTGTACAATTAACTTATGCACCATTGTTTATACTGTGATGACTGAATAATAATGTTATGAATTTTCATGAATAAAAGATTTTGTCAAAAATACTTGAAACTTTTGCATCATCCTAATATGATAGAAAACCTAATTAAGCTAAAAGGTCACAGAAAACAAGAAAAACTACCATTTCCTTTTCTAATTTGGCACTTTCCTATTTTACCACACCAGCCTACTGCATATTGTTTTGGTTGCTCAGGATCTGTTCACCTGTTAACTTGCTCTTGTAAAAATGAGCAAGAAATTCTTTCTTGCCTTCATGGATTTCTTTGTTAATTCCTGTATTCTTTATTTTTATCTGTATCTATACAGTACTTTATTTCATTAAAATTTCATTGACTTTTCAGTCTATATTTCTGATTAGAGTTACATTGTTGTGTAGGACCAATGTTAATGGGTTAATGTGCTGTTTTTCGAGTGGTGAGAAAAGCCAGACAAAATTACAACCAAAAACTTTATGGTGTAACAGAATGGTTCCTAAAACTGGGATCCTTTTAAGTTTATTATAGAGTTGACATCTTCAGAACAACAAGAGAGATGGGTGTGTAATATATAAATAAGGTTTTTGTTTATCATGATGCCAGACCATTAAGTGGCATATGGATTTTGACATGTGGAAGATACAGTGATAGGATAATTCTTCAGTTCTTGTGGGTTGATATGTTCAGTTGTCTTCCAGCAGATTGATGTTCTAATGGAGCTGAATTACTGGTAGTCTGATGTGGCTTACATAAACAAGAGGGAATTTTTGTCTTGTATTTTTGATTATTCCTTCAATTCTCCCCTTGCTCACTTCTGGTCTTACCAAAAAATTCATTTTTATTTCAATTTCCAGGATTTGTTTTCTGTCACATCATTAAATTACAAGAATTCTCATTTAATTTCATATTGTTATTTTCAATGGCACCAGTCAAATCTTCTAGTTCTTCACTAGAATAGTTTTTGCCTTAAGGAATTCTAAAGTGAACTCACTTTAGATTCCTTAACACAAAAACTATTCTAGTTTTATCCTGTTAAATAAAACCCATAATACATTATGATGTTATTCCTGATATGTTGTTATTAATTTTACATGCTAAACTGGTCACTAGGACATTCTTCTCTTGGATCACTGCTGTGTAAACAATAATCTATCCCTAAAACTGCCCTGTAAAAACATACTCACACCTTGCTTGTAAAATTCATATCTCCCTATTGTGTAACATTAAGTCCAAATAATTCATAATAAGCATTGCTAGTATACTCAATTTATTATATATTAACTTAATGGACAGATAAATAAATTAGGCCAGTATAGATTTCAACATCATATGAATTTCTTGGCTTAGTAGGGAGAAAACTTGAGAGTATTCTCATACATAAATATGGAATCTTGTGTGTTACATGAATTGACTGATTGATTTTAATGGTGTTGGGTTATTTTATGCCAGGAACTTAGGCAATTATGTTTATTATATGTTCATATTTATATTTTTTGTGTTATTTCATAAAAGATTTCCTTCTTTTTTTTCTTTTTTTTTTTTTTGAACATGGTCCTATTGAATAAGAATCATTTTTAAACAAATTAATTTGACCAATAGATGTGACCCTAATGGATACTACCACTATAGGAAATAATAGCAATGAAGGGGCATTGCACACTCCCTAAATCTCCAGAAATTAATTTCTCACCATCAGATGAAATTCAGGGTCATATTCAAAACACCCCTTTTAGTGGGATCTTACTCCTCTGCAGGGGATACAGTCTGTATTCTAAACCCCACCAACAGGGCATGTTACATAGATTGCTGGGAATTATACCCTCTGCATGGCTCATAGTACTTGAGAAGAGCTGAATGTAAATTTCCATGATTTTTTATTCATATTCAAGACATTTTTCCATTCTCCTGCTGTTCTTTTATACCATGACAACCACCAATCATTTGTAACTCCCTATGACTTTATTGAGTTTGTATCTTCAGTATTCTAACCCTTATCATTCTGGTTATCTAACCAACTTCTTCATCAGCTTTAGTTTAGTCACTAACCATTCAACCTTGTTACAGTCTCTCATCATCTATTCCTATTGACCATCACTTTTGTCAAGTTTTCTAAATGGCTTCTTGTGTCCACACAGAGTTGATGAATGTAAGATTTTGCTGATTGGTCAATACTATTATATCCATGTTTAGGAGTTAAAAAGAGAACATCACTTATGATTTTGTCCTTATTTCTCCAGCATGTTTTATTCATCTTACTTGGATGGCTTGTGAGATGGATGGTAAGTGGCTATACAGCTGCTGTTTTATCAGGTGCTATTTCCAGGGTTCATTCAAAACAAACTGCAGCATCTTTGCGTAATTCCCATCTAATTTTTTCTCTAAACGTTTTGTTAAAGTTCAAGTGGTGCAGCCATACAGTTGTACTGACACAGCTACAACTTGGAAGAATTCTCATTTTGATTTGAGACTTCCATATGGTTATTAACCTGTCAATAGCAGTTCATGTCTTACTTACGTGTATGTTGACATTACTTTCAATAGATGAGATATTGCTACTGAGGTATGTGAACTGAGACTTATAGATTGGTAAAAATAGTAATTTCCTTTTTTAAATCTTGTGGACCCCAGAAACTATTTACTTTGACACAGGCATTATGAAGAGTTTTAGGATAAATATTTCAACTATATTAATAAAACAGAAAATCGTTGTGAATAAGATAAGGACTAGAAGGAATTGAAGGAATTCATTGAAATGATTAAAATTTTCTTCAGATTATAAATCTAATATTTCATAATTCTAGACTATTAAGATATGAAATTTTAGTCATTCAGACTATTGATTTCATTCTTTTTGTTTTTCATTGTTATCAAAATATTTTAGGTGATCCATTTTTGAGCCTTCTTTAGATGTAAAACGTGTATAGAAGAAAAATTGCTCTCTTGTTATTCAGATAGAGGAAAAATTAAAATCTGGTGTGCGAAGAGTCTCCATGGTGCAGTGGTTAATGTAGTGGACTGCGAAATCATTGTAAGTGAGTTTGACTTCCAGTTGCACTTTTATTTTCAGACTAATCCTCTTGGGAAAGATATGTATTCCCTTATTCCCCCAGTTGTGGGTTAAATAGTATCACTAATGTCCTTCTACAAGGTCAGCATAGGCATTAAGTAACCCATGAAGGGTGATATGCCATTAAACCAAGAAAACAAACCAAAAGCTGTTGCCCACATAAGCATAGCAGAAACAAAATTGTAATTCTTTAATAATAAAATTCAGTGCTTCATCTTAAAAATATTTAGTTTGTTATTGCAGAAAGTGACTTAAGATAAATGGAAGAGTGGTGGTAGAGTATTAATTAAGTCAATGAGTGGCAATTAGAAAAATTGAAATCTTCATCATCTATACCAGTTTCAAATGAAATACAGCAATGGTCATTGTTTTATTTTCCCCAACTTCTAGATTTTGATGCATTACACACACACACACACACACACACACACACACACACACACACACACACACACACACACACACACACACTCTCTCTCTCTTTCTCTCTCTCTCTCTCTCTCTATATATATATATATATATATATGTATATATATGTGTGTGTGTGTGTGTGTGTGTGTGTGTGTGTGTGTGTGTGTGTGTGTGTGTATACAATGCAATTGAAAAGTAACTCCCAATTTTGAAATTCTTATAATTTATTTCTTAACTATAATTTTTACAATTATGAGTATTCTAAAAGTTATTTTCAAACACCCTGTATGTATATATATATATATATATATGTATAATAATCAGAGGGAAATTAATTCCTACTTGTGATATCAGATATTAAACAGCTAGTTTTAAGATTATTAATCATATAATAAATTTAATATAATGAATTTTCAGTGTGTAATTTAATCAGCTTGATCAGAAAAGAAAAATAACAGGAAGATACATGAGGCATGTTTGTCACAAAAATCACCCATATTATATCTGATTTTTCATCTTCTTTGGGTTCAGAAAAAAGATATGGTATGATTTTGCTCAATCAAGGAGGAAAGGAGCACCCTTTCCTTTAAAACCTGTTGCTGCCCACCCCATTATCACTGCCAATAGTTTCACTTAAGCCCCAAACTATTAGACTTTATCTTATGAGTTTCAGTCCCATTCAAGTTTCACATGACTGCCTCTAGTCAATGAATGAACACCCATGCATTTCCCATACTTTATTTTGGCAATCATAACTTCTGATTTGTCATCTCATCTATCAATTATGATTCCACAAATTTCTGATTCACTATCCAGAGTGCTTAGGCTGGTAGGGACCATTACATCAAAAATAATTAACAAAGCATACCAACAAGAATAACTATAGTAAAATGGTTAGAAATACATTTTTATAAAAAAATATTTTCAATGAATTCTTATAGTAAAAATAATTAACAATGTATTTCTCTATTAAAATAATTTGCAATATATTCCTATGATAATGTAACTAGCAATGAATTTCTATACTCAAATAATTAGCACCATATTTCGATAAGATAATTAGCAATGAATTTCTATTATACAATAAGTGAATTTTTATATGTACTTTTTGTATTTGCCGTGTTTCTCTAATAGTATGCTTCAAGAAGAAGCTACTGAGAGCCCAAACTATGGGAAAATGGAAATGTATTGATTGCCAATTTCCTCTTAGATTACAAATTAATGTTTCCATAATTTTGAGAACATAGATGAGTGTAATATTTAATTATCTAATATAACAATACCAATTGATACACGTATGCAAAAAGTATACAAATATTCATATAAACATATATCAAATTCAGTTATATTTTACTTTAATTATGTGATTTTACAATAACACTTAAAAGTATCACATCCAGTCAGAGAATCACAGAATCTGGCAGACTAATCCATAGACCCACATCTCTGCAGCTAAAAAAATGTCTTCATAATTAATTTACATTTGTTTGATCTACTTTCTAATAAAGTACACATTATGATTGATTGATTCAAAAACACAAATAATTTTAAACATTTCTATCAAGTCAACCCAGACTCTCCTACTTACTAATATTGTTAAATCTAATTCTTTCAGTTTGTTCATATAATTCACATTCGGTAAATCAATTACTAAACTTTGTTGGCTTTTTTAAGCAGATTTTTTTTTTCACAATTACAGAGATCCCTGCTCATACACAATAATTTAATAAATGAGTTTAAAAATATTGAATGTTAAGTGGAAGATCAGTTTTATATTGTTACTTAATAACGGATTTTCTTTACATGAAAATATACACATAGGAAAATTAAGAGAGAAATAGATGTCTTATGGTTATGTGTTCTTAAAGAAGGCTAAAAATGTATTTATAAAACAGGGGCTCCCAAACTATGTGCCCAACAATGTTGCTGTGCTATAAGACCTTGTTATATTTGTCATTAAAAAGGATACACAAAGCCAGTATAAAAGAGATGCTTACTAAATCTAGAGAAATAATTACTCGTATTTTCCATCATTAGACACTGAAGATTGTTTTCATAAAAATTTCATCAAACATTTATTTGAAATTGTATACCATCTCTAGTGATTAATAACTTAAAAATTAAGCATGAAAAATTACATTTGGGATTTCCATTAGAGAAAAGTTTTCTTCAATAGGTAAAAAATCCTTAACTATTTTGATCCAGTTTTTCTCTTCACTTTTATAAAGAAGGATACAGTATCTGTTTCACATACACACTAACAAAAAATCATTACTAAGAAACATCAAACCCTCATTTCACATTAATCATTATTACTGAATAAAAATCATTACAAATTACGTTCTGTTGTTTGAATTATTCAGAAATATTATAGTATATAAAAACCTTTTGTAAATAGGCTTTTTAATTAATGTAAAACGTATTCAGAAATATTTTTGTGGCTTCATAAGGGTTACCTAAACAAAAAGTTTGGGAATTAATGGAATAAAATACTAGCTAAAGGGAGATAATCCCGAGAGATTTCGGATTTCGTTGGACTTGACTCGGCTCTCCAAATAAAGAAACTTAGTAACTTAATGTCTAATTTAAGGTATTTGAAAGGTGTTGTTGGTTATCAATAATTATATTTCAAACGAAATAGTGAAGGTATTGAGTAAAGAATTAGGTAATCAGATTATATAGTATAAATAGCATAAATTAAACTGTATATCAGAAAAGAAAATATAAGGAACTTTTTATTATTGGTTCATATTGATAATAACTGTATTCTCATATCAATCTCATGTCTATTTAATCTTTGATTTATGGTTATGGAATCATTAATTTGTAGAATTAATTTTTGAAGCCAAGGTTACTCATGTCATTCTGTTTATATTTAAATTTCAACCTTATAATATCATTATGTATAGGCTGATGGCAATTTTTTACCTAATAATTAGATCCTCAATAATCAACCTATACATAGGTATATAATTGAGAAACTGGAAGAAAATCTGATGATATGAAAATGTATAAATATTTAAAAAACCACAAGGTCTTCAGAGGATTTTATTTTTAGTTAGAATTATTTATTTAGTTTCACATTGGCAAATAATGCAAACTATAAATAAAATCATCCTCTGAAGACCTTGTGTTTTTTTCATATTTGCATATTATATTTCCATAAGAATATATGGTAAAACATTATTTACACTGGTGGTGGTGGTGCTAGTAGTAGTATATACTATCTACCTATTATTACTACTGTTGTCATGTAGCCAGTCATTTCTCATAGATTATTTACATATGGATCTGCATTTCTTCCTTAGATCAGATTATAGTATCTAGCTCTTCTATCTAGGATAAAATGTTGCCTCTCAGGCACTTTCACCTAGGATCAGATTATAGTATCTGTACACATAGAAATCCAAAGAATATTTTAAAAGCTATGATAAAAATATGCAAATGAAAATAGTTATTTCAAAGGGAACACATATTAAGAAAAAGCAAATATAGATATATTGAGGATTATTCTAATTAGATTTTCAAGGGTACATATTACATATTGATCCTTGGCAGTATAGAAAATTCCAAGATTATTTAAAAAAAATATATATAACATTTAAAAAAAACATGAAAGTAAATTATACAAAAGTTTTAAAGAATGATAATTTATAAAATTATTACTTTAACATATTTATACTACCTTAAATTAACAAAAGTTAGACCAAAGATTAATACTAATGCAAATGCAAAAGCCTTGTTGTCATAGCAACAAAATTTCTCAATTCTCAATAATGATTAATGATACATTGCTTGCTCTGTTGGTGAGACTTAACATATGCTTATTGTATCCTCTGCAGATTATGAGACTCCAGTTCTGGAGATCTGGGGAGTATCCCTTCATTGCCATTACTCCCAGAGTGGGAGTACTTTTTAGAATCTCATCTATTGGTTGAATAGATTTATTTAGAAATTATTTTTATTTGATAGAACCATGAGCAAAAAATACTCTTAAGACAACTACATAAAAATCGTAAATTTCAATGTACAATGAATGTTATTCCTTAACCTCTAAGCATAAAATAACCCAACAGGTTGACATGCTGTGAAAACCAGTCAGTAATCTCATATATTGCAAAAAGTTTCATATTTTACCTAGTATGTTTGTGTTTAGAAAAATTGGCATGTAAATGAATAATAATACCTTGTATTACCATAATAATGGAATTTCTCATTACTATGTGTGTGGTGGCTGGAAGAATGTTATTCAGGGACATTTTAATGAAGTGACACCACCGGCTTACAGATATGCATATTTGCACACACATGCACATGCTATGCAAATATAACTATACAGCACACATATAGAGGAAATATAAGTGGTTGTCAACAACAGTATAGCTGACCAGTCAGCTAATAGATACCTCACTACTAACACTCAAGTCTGACCACAAACAACACTGCTGACCTCAACCAACCCAACACTATGTAGTGAGATGAGATTTCATGACTAATAAATGTGTATCACATTGTATTTTTATATAATAGATTTGTTTATATTTATAAGTTTTCGTATAAATTACGATGACTTTCTCTGGACATCATGTAAGAATAATACTCATCAATACTTCAGCACTTACTGTTTTTTAGCTGATTTTTGTAATGTTGTCATGTGGATAGTTTCTCATCTTCCTCTGATTTCTAGGTCTTCTACAATATCATCTTATGATTATATATATATATATATATATATATATAGAGAGAGAGAGAGAGAGAGAGAGGAATCCTCAAGTTTGTTCCATGTTCATAAATAAATGTGAATGTGGGTACAACTTTCATCTTTATACCCTTCAATGTTTTTGGTTCTCTAGCAAGGTCTTACTATTTTTTCAGTCTGTAGTCCTTCAGAACAGCAACTCCTATACTCTTACAGATCTTTCTGCTTCTTTATTCAGTTAAACTCATTTATTTTATTTGGTGTTATATTAACACAACATTTTATGGTAAAGAACCAGAAGTCCAGAATTCTTTGTTTTATTCTACAGTTAAAGTTAGTAAGTAAAAAAAATCTCAATTCACATAAAGTGGAAGATCAAAATAATCAAAACTTTCTAATAGAAATCCAGAATGTATCAATACATACTCTTTGAGCTTGATTTCAAATCCACAATCACTAGTTATAATGTATAATTTTAAATGAAATTTTCATTAATGGCTTTTGAACCTAATTCTAATTTTCTGCAGATAATGATTGAAAATAAAATATTAGTCTGTTACAAATTTATCAAATGCTCTATTGAAATAAGAATCATTTATTTCTTGCTGGTTTTGTGTATGCTTTTATACTTGAACAGAGCTACCTCAATATGCTATGGCACATAGTTTCGGGACCTTTGTATCAATCGATAAAAATTCAGGATTGGAACAAACCTAAACCAATGAAATCAAGAAAAAACTTGTTTTACGAAAGAAATCTAAACTTCGAAAACCTTACAGAAAAAAAAAGAAAAAAAAAAAGAGTTCATTCCCTTGCATCCCCTAATTCAAAATTACTTTTGATAAAAGCTCAAGGGAGTTAAATCAAGGAGTTTAAATTGTGTTTCTTTTAATGTAGACCCTTATGAATTATTCAGTATATTAAATACTCAAGTATCATGCCACAAACAATTCTTTTCTGTAATGTTCCACTCAGAATAAAATTTCCGCATGTGTTCAAGATAACTCAATCAAAAAAACACACTAGGCAAGACTAATTTTTTACTTCAATTTTAAATTTCAATTGCTCAAAAATGTCACAAAAAACAGGAGCTGATTAGCAGTCTGTTTCTTTTTTTAATTTGCTAAACTGATTTAATTACTGTATTTGCTCATTTATATGTCAAATTTGTTAAACTTAATTTTCAGACAAAAAAACTGATGCTAGCCTACACATGAACAATGATTTTGTAAGGTTGAAATTTTAAAAATTACAGGAAGGATTAGGAGCAGTTCTTGGCTTCAAAAATTAATTTCATTAAGTAATGATTCTATGATCTTAAATCAAGTGTCAATCTATAAAAACAAGTGACTTGTACAATATTCTTAGAATATCTTTAATGCATAATCTAACTTTTAAAAGATTATCTGTTGGATTTTTAAATTTTCAATACTAATAACTGTAATACTGTAATTCATATTGCACAGAAAAAATTAATTTGTTATAAATACACCTGTTACATTAGTACACACAATTATTCTTATATAGACTATTTTGAAAATAGTTTAGAAAATTATTACCTTTCATAAAGTAATTTTACATCTAACCTACATTTCATCTAAATTATTATAAGTATGATAGCTATTTCATGTCAGTAATGCTTGCATTAATTTCTGACAATTGTTAATCCTGATTTTCAATGCATTTCTACTGTAAAATCATTAACAATACATATATATTATACCTATAATCTCTTTTTTTATTGATTTAAATTGAGCATTTCTATGGTAAAATCAACTATGTACAACATAGAAATTGAGTAAAATTTCCAAAAACAAATTTTAAGATGGAATTTTAAAAATTTCATCGTTTGCCGATGACACGGGAGACTGGGGTTCACCCCCAGATCAAGTCATACCCAAGACTCAAGAAATGGTACTTGATACCTCCTTGCTTAACACTCAGCATTATAAGGTATGCATCAAGAGTAAAGTGGAGCAATCCTAGGAAAGGAGTAGTGCCCTTCTCTACTCTTAAGTGTAGTAGCTATTGAAAAGGGAGCCTTTGAGTATGGTTGCCAACTTTACTTTTAATAAAAGAAATGTAAATATCTTTACTATCTATTATTTTATAACAATAGCTCCAAAATCTTTTTTATTGATTCTTTACTTGTACCAACCAGAGATCAAAGTGCAATATCTTTTTTTGACAAATAACCTTGCATTTAGATTTTATAAGTTTTTTTTTTCAGTGCCAAGGTTTAACTTAAAAATAAAATACTTAATAATTAAAATATAAGTCTGGTGTGAAATTAAAGACAAAAGATTTGATTTAAATTATAAAAGAAAATGCAAATATTATACTGTGTCTATTGTGCACATCTAATGAAACTCAAAATGAGTTATTATAAGGCTTGGATGAGTTGTTAATCCCCACCTTTCCAGAAAACAAACAAACAAACAAACATGTGTCTTATAGGCTGGCAGGGAAATAGGGACAAGCAGGCAGGCTGATTTTATATAACTATGTGTTGTTATACAATGTTATATTTCAAATGTATATTTTTTTAAATAATAAAAACATTGTTTGTAGGATTAATTTCTTATTGGATATCTTGTGACTGTGACCCTGGATCAAAATTAGTAATATCAAACAAATAAAGAATGATTGTTTATTTATATATAGATGTCCCCCTTCTCTGTTGTTTCATGTACATATTGTAAATCTCAGAAATAAACAATTTATCGATTAGTTGACTAAATTTTTGAGACGAAGCTTGTTGATTTTTATCATTAAGGGTTTTCAGACTATTGTTATTTTCACAACGTTTCAGCCGATATGTCATCTGGCCTTCTTCAGGTGTTTGTCGAACTCGGGAACCTTCACGGAACTTTGAACTACGTCCTTTATTGAATCCATGGGGTTCGCCTGTTCTGATTCCATTAGCCATAACCAGGTACAAGTGTTAAGTATTCCTTAATACTTAACACTTGTACCTGGTTATGCAGGCGACTCCTGTGGATTCAATAAAGGATGTAGTTTGAAGTTCCGTGAAGGTTCCCGAGTTCGACAAACACCTGAAGAAGGCTGGAGGACATATCGGCCGAAACATTGTGGAAATAGCAATAAAGATGAAGACAATAGTCCGAAAACCCTTAATGATAAAAAAATTCATAGGTTTTACTTAATAATAGTCCTAAAGCAAATGTGATGCTATCAATTCAGATATGCAAAAAAATCCTGTAAAGTGCTTTCTTTAAGTGAAAAAGTGCAAGTTCTACATTTAATATGGAAAAGAAAATAATCATCTTTGGTAAGAATGGATTTTGTATCCATCACATATATCACTTTTATCTTAGTATATTGTTATTATTATCTTATTTTATTTGCAGTCACTAATTTCTTATTGTGCCTAATTTATAAATGAAATTTATCATTGGAAAAAAACTTAGAATATATAGGATTTTATTACTATCTATGGTTTTCTGACATCCATAGGGAATCTTTACAGATAAATGGAATTGGGACTATTCTATCTTCATACAAGTCCTAAAGAAACTATTTTTGTCTGTTACTTTGTGAAGGAGTAGCGCCCTCCCCTACACCTTGGTGTAGTAGCTATCGAAAAGGGAGCCTTCGGGTTACCCTCGACTATGGTCGCCAACTTTACTTTACTTACTTTGTGAAAGTGCTTTTGAAAAAAATTAACAAACATTTCTTTAATTGCATAATTGTATCTCTACTGCTTTGCCAGCAAAAACAAAAACCTGAAAATATTATACTGCATGCAATGTGATGGTATTATGGCTAAAATACTATCTGCTGAAGCTCAAAATAGACGTTGCTCAATCGGCTGCTTCTCTGTAGAGGGTTAAGACCCCCAATGAGTGTCCTGGATATGACACTAAACAATCTGATGATGAGGTTCCAGTAATTCTGGAGCTTTGGGGAATGCGGAGTACCCCTTTATTGCCATTGCTCCAAGGTCCACTCTGGCCCAGAGTGGTAGCACCTGATAAGGATCCTATCTATAGGTTAAATAGAACTAAACCGTAGTTTTAGTTTACTGTTTTTTGCATTTAAACTGCACATTTATGCTAAACGGAATTGTTTAAAATAGAACTGTTTTGACATCTAAACTGTGTACTTATGCTAAACTGAATTATCTGAAATAAAACTGTTTTGACATTAACTCTGTGTATTGCCCAGTTGGCTGGGGCTGTAGAATACACCGACTGCTTCTCTTCAGAGGAGTACGACCCCCCCCCTCCCGACGCGTGTCCTGAATATGACACTAAACAATCTGATGGTGAGGTTCCAGTTATGTTGGAGCTTTGGGGAATGTGGAGCACCCCTTCATTGCCATTGCTCCCAGTTCCACTCTGGCTTGTAATGGTAGCACCTGATAGGGCCCTAGCTATGGGTTAAATAGAACTAAACTGCATACTTATACTAAACTGTATTGTTTGAATTAAAACTGTTTGACTAAATTGAATAGCTTGAAATAGAAATGTTTTTGACAATTAAACTGTACTTATATTTAAACTGCGTGCTTATGCTAAACTGAATTGTTTGAAATGGAACTGTTTTTAACATTGAAACTGTACTTATACTAAACTGAATTGTTTATCTAGAACTGTTTTGACATTTAACTGTGTGTAAACAAAATCTGTACTTATACTAAACTGAATACCTTGAAATAGAAATGTTTTTGATAATCAAACTGTATATTCATGCTAAACTGAATTGTTTGAAATAGAACTGACTATTTGCATAAGAATGGATTTGATGTTAAATAACCTACAAAGGTTGATATGCCATAAAACCCAACCAACCAACCAACCAACCAACCAACCAACCAACCAACCAACAAAATAGACAGCGATGTAGATTCACTGAATTATAATGGATAGTAGTCCCCTAAATACTCTTGTAAATCAGTTGTTTTACAGGCCAACAAATAGGATAGTTGTTTCAGACTTAAGAAGCATTACAGACAAAATAGTACATGTAGAAATATTTTCTTACATTTATTCTTTATATTTGTAGAAAATGTTTTTATATAAAATTAAATTTAAAACAACTTGATTTACAACAGAGGTGATCTGATGGTTGTCAATGAAAATTAAGTGATAGCAAGTCCATCAATACTCCATCACGATCTGGCATTAATGCTAAGTAATGTAAAAAAGGAATCAGCTCAGCTTCAAAGAGTATTCTCTTCTCCCCAGGCAGCACCTGCCTTCTCATATGAAGGGTTAATTGTTAGGTTTATTGCTTGATGCCTGAGTTGCCTCAAAAAGGAAATGGGCTATTTGGAGGCTTGCTTCCTATGTGGTTCTCACATTAAATTGATCTTGTGTCAAATTCTGGTAATGTGGTGATGGATTAAATATTCATCAGTGTTTTATCTGATTTTAGTAATGATGTCATCTTTTTGTAATGAGTTTAAGTCTCTAACATAATTTTGACTGGATATTTCAACTCCTTTCTTGTGTTCTTGACTTTGTTCACATTTCAGACTATCCATTCTGTAGCCTTTTAGGTGTACAAATGATATAAAAAGATGAAAATTTCTGAAAAAAGAAAATTATGAAATTATCTGCCTTACTATGAGGTTACAATGTAACTTAAGAAGAGTGTTAAGACTCATATGAGTAGAGACAAAAATTGTCCTGTTCCTTCAGCACAAAGTTCAGATATTCTTCTAGTATCTCACTTTCACTTTGCCATTTGCTAGAACAGTGACATTCATTATCTGACAAATCCTATTCATTTTTATATATAATCTGATTTTCTGTTTGAATTTTATAACTCTATTTTTTATCTAGGCAGATTCTGGTTCGTGTACATATGATATTTTTGCTTGAATAAATCTATCATTTGCATTGTTCCCATTAGTAACCTTTCCAGCCCAGTCATGTCTATTTTTGTAATCCTTCTCTGCTAATTTGCTCTATTTGCTTAATGTATGATTAATGGTTTCATTTCTAGCTCTACACAGTATCATCCATAATGTATGTCTGTCTTGGTTTTAAATATAAGTTGGTTCTTACAGAATTCTCCAGATGCTAGCATTATTGGAGACTCAGCTTTTATTACATAACTCATAAAGTCACATGGAAAGGTGAAATCTAAGAGTTATGAGTTACTTATGTTTTGTATTTGGGATTTAGTCACTAGTGATCTTCTTCATCTCTTCTTTCTTCTTTTGAAGCCCTGACCCCCAATCCCTCCTTTGAGGCTTGGATCATCCAACAAATTCCTTGGTTCATCTGTGCCCAGTTCTTCTATGACTTTCTCTAGTCTGCAATTTATATTTAGGATATTGAGACATTCTGACTTTCACTTACAAAATTCCTTTTCAATACAAATATTTTTGCTTATATAGTGTCACTTTTCAACAATAGGCCTCTGCACTTTTCTCCTGTTTCAGTGACAAAATTCAGTAACTTGCATAACAAAATATTTTCTTTATAGTTATGTCTTCGTTTTTTTCTGCACACTTCCTAATTGATCATATTTCCAATTCAGTTACATTTATTTTTGTACTCATTTTGAGCTAATTTGCTGCTTGTGCATCATATATGATTGATGATTTCATCTCTGTACAGGGCAATACTTACTATTCTACCAATCTTGGTTTTAATATACATATTTGTTCAATCTGACTAATTTCTTGCTGATATCATCATGATTTTATTTATTCATCTGTTGTAGGAAATAGGAGAAACATCCGGAGGTAAAAGAACAGCATTAATGTATCCTGACTGTCACAGGGAGGTCCTGTCCTCTCACGCTGACAGTGCACATGGCTGGGACAAGGGAGATGCAGCACAGAGAGAAGAGACGCCAGGTAAATAATTAGGATTTTCAGAATACATAATAGATATATAAAGGGAAGTGCTGGATGCATTGTGGTTAACATGGTAGACTTTGATATGGTAGTAAACAAGTTTAAAATTCAGTATCATTATTATATTCACTTTTGGACAATTACTCTTGGCAAAGTTTTTCCCAAAGCTATGGTTTGCACTAACTCCACAAAGATTATAATTTCTTAACTATTAAATGCTAATTATAGAATAAGTGACCAAGGCCAGAGAACAACACTAGAACAATGCTAGACAGGGAACATAACTTTAATGCTACACTGAACCATATCAAAAATGATTCATGGCAGAAGTACCAGTAAATAACACTTTGATCCTAGGCAGAAGTGCCAATAAATAACACTTTGATCTTAGGCAGAAGTACCCATAAATAACACTTCCATTTTAAACAGAAGTGCCAGTGAATAACACTTCGATCTTTGGTAAAACTGCCAATAAATAACACTTTGATCCTAGGCAGGAGTGCCAATGAATAACACTCGATCCAAGGCAGAAGTACCCATCAATAACACTTTAATCCTAGGCAGAAGTGCCAATAAATAACACTTTGATCCTTGGCAGGACTGCCAATAAATAACACTTTGATCCTTGGCAGAAGTACCCATAAATAACACTTTGATCCTAGGCAGAAGTACCCATAAATAACACTTTGATCCTAGGCAGAAGTGCCAATGAATAACACATTAATCCTAGTCAGAGGTGCCAGTCAATAACACTTTGATCCTAGGCAGAAGTGCCAATAAATAACACTTTGATCTTTGGTAGAAGTGCCAATAATTATCACTTTGACCCTTAGCAGAAGTGCCAATGAATAACACACTTTGATCCTAGGCAGAAGTACCCATAAATACCACTTTGATCCTTGGTAGAAGTACCCATCAATAACACTTTGATCCTTGGCAAAAGTGCCAATAAATAACACTTTAATCCTAAGCAGAACTGCCAATGAATAATACTTTGATCCTTGGCAGACATACCCATAAATAACACTTTGATCCTAGGCAGAAATTCCAGTAAATAACACTTTGATCCTAGGCAGAAGTGCCAATAAATAAGACTTTGATCCAAGGCTGAAGTGCCAATGAATAACACTTTGATCTTAGGTAGAAGCTCAAGTAAATAACACTTTGTTCCTAGGTAGAAGTGCCTATGAAGAACACTTTTATCCTCAGTAGAAGTACCCATAAATAACACTTTGATCCTAGGCAGAAGTGCCAATAAATAACATTTTGATCCTTGGCAAAAGTACTCATGAATAACACTTAGATCCTTTGCAGAAGTGCCAGTAAATAACACTTTGATCCCAGGCAGAAGTGCTAATTCATACATGAATTCATACAGTATTCTAAAAATTCTGGACTAATAAAGAAAAAAAATAATTTCAGAAGAAAAATATTTTTCTTACAAATCTAATTAATTTTTTTTGCATATTTTCAATGTCTTTTTATCAGTACATTATTAAGGTGACTAACTCTTCAGCCCCTGAAGTAAACAGTGTGAAATCAAAACAGCTCCTAACCAGACTTGAACTTGCATCCCATGTTTTAAGAAGTGGTATCATTAAAGTGAAAGTGTGAAATTATAAAGTTGTCTATCAAATGTCAATGTAGGGCAAATCATAAAAATTTTATGATGAAACCAAAGGAAATAATCAGAACAATTCTTTAAAAAACTTTTTTAATTACATAAAAATAATTTCATAAAATATTTTGTTGCAGGTCAAAAATATTTTTTTGGTGAAACAAATTTTCAGCCATTTTGGGATGCTCTCATGAGAATATCAACTGTAAATTTTATTTTTAACAACTGTAATGTTCAGTTTCTTTTAAAAGCCACATTTCATTACAAGCCTTTATTGAATCCACGGGGGTCACTTGTTCTGATTTCATTAGCCATAACCGGGTACAAGTGTTAAGTATTCCTGTATAGTTACTCACCTGCAGTCAGGATTGAACCTGCAACTTCCAGATGATTGTCTCTTTAAAAGCTTAGCTTTTTAAATAGAAAGATAAATGTGTCAAAAAACACTATGGTAATACTCTTTATTTGGGAGCTAAAAATAATTTAAACAATTAATCAATTACTATAAGAGAAAATCCAATTCGATAGATAGGACCCTTATCAGGTGCTACCATTCCAGGCCGGAGTGGACTTGAGAGCAATGACAATGAAGGGGTACTCTGTATTCCCAAAAGCTCCAGCATTACTGGAACCTCACCATCAGATTGTTTAGTATTATATTCAGGACACTCATTAGGTCTTACCTCTCTGCAGTGAGGCAGTTGTTGTATTCAACAGCCCCAGCTGACTAGGTAATGTTTATGAAAGTATTTCAAACCTAATTATAATCATCTGTATTCACTGATAAGTGAAATCAAGATCAATGATGATGTTCTACTGTTAATACCTTTCTCTTCTGAAATGATTATTTTTGTGTTTATTTTGTCTTTTCAGATCAGTATAGTTCCCACTACTCCCTGGCCCATACACCATGGACCAACCAGGACACATATATGAAACACATCAAACAAAGATTCTCTTGCCCAATTGATAGAAATATATCTCCCAGATGTGTGCACAAAACAAATGCTGGGAATGTTGCTGAAGGTGGTTCTAAATGGACTGGCATGAAACCATCCCAGCCCTGGACTTTACCAGAAGCCAGAAGAAATGGATCCAATTCGCAACAGTCAGTAACGGAAGCAGACCTTAACTACCCAAGTCAGGTGGACTGCCTTGTACAGTTACCACTGCCAAAATATTACGTTCTGGAATCAAATCCGGAAAAATCTTCACAGCAGATACCACATCCTGAACCCCATGGTGAGGTTGAAGTCTGCCCCCAAATGTCCCTCCCAAAATACTATATTCTTGAATCCAGCTTAGATGCCCAGTCATCATCACTACCAATGACAGCAGCAGCAGCACATTCTGACAATTCAGAATTGTTTGAAAAGCCTGTCACATTATCTCTACCAAAATATTACATCTTAGAGTCAGAAACACAAAACAATACACAAGCATCACATTTGCAGGCTTCTGACCACGTAGTATAACACCTGCTGGGGGGATTAACAGATAAAGGTACAATTAATGAGCCAAAACTAAGATTATAGATGCTAAAACCATGCGAAACTATAACATTACATAAATGTTATTAACTATGTCTCATAATAGTTGTCACATAAAGTATATGAAATTTATATGCAAATGTAACAACTATTATGGGACAGAGGTCGTATAATAGAGGGAGCACAATTCATTGTCATATCTTTCTTTTTTAGACCAGTTCTAAAGTTCAATCACTTAAAATTGTGATTCTAATTTCACCATAAAATGAGCAAAAAGTTTACAAAAATAAACAAACATTTTCATTTTAACTATTACTAATTTCTGACTAATATTTCATTCATCTTTATTTCAGTAGTTTTTTTTTTATTGAAACTACTCAGACCATCAATGTATGGCCATTAGTAAACAGTATGGATTAGAAATAAAGAATAAGCTTTCTGTTATACTAAAGCTCACATTCCTTTTCCTCAGAAAGCCTATCTTAAACTGATAGCTACTGTTTGAGCTATAAAATCCAGTAGTTGCAAAAGATCAAATCTAACTACATAGATTTGTTTCTTATTGTTGCCAAATGCTTGGCACTGCCATCTTTGACATTTTTTTCCATACACAACCAAAATAACAGTCTAAGTAGTTGTAATAAAAAGCCACTAAAATTATGAAAAAAATGATATTCAAAAATTAGTAATAGGCAATGTTTCATCTAAAGATCATAAAAATTCAAAATAGTATTACTCTCTAGTTACTTTCACAATAAAATGCACACGCACACACACACACATATATATATATATATATATAATTAACATGGTGACTCTGGAAGACTAAGCTGAAACCTATATATATATATATATATATATATATATATATATATATATATATATATATATATATAGAGAGAGAGAGAGAGAGAGAGAGAGAGAGAGAGAGAAAGAAAGAAATATGAATATTATTCAGCATATCATCTTGTTAGTAATAAGAGAATAGAATAAGAAAAGGAGAAAACAAAAATAATGAACACTACTTTTATAATAATGTGATATATTCATAGAAAACTGTTCACACACACACGCGCACACACACACACACACACACACACACACACACACACACACACACACACACACATAGATAAACATACAAATATGCAAAAGAACTACATATGCATACACACACCCACAAATATATATATATATGTTTGTATATGTATATATAATCCATTTATGTTTTGTATATAAGTATGTAAATTTAAAAAGGCTATCAAAATATATATTACAGAAATAATAATAGAAAATACTGCCTCTGTTTCATAAGTTGCATTTAATATATGACATTTATATGCAAATTTAGCAGCTATTATAGAACTGAGGTAGAAATAAATAGTTAACAAAGAGCTCAATCAGTAAAACTTGCTATAAATGTGAATTTCAATAATTCAAGTTCCAATGATCAAATTCTCTCCAAAGAGCTGATAACTTTGAATGTACGATCTCACAACAGCAAATTGCAATCAGCCCCTTCACAAAATCAAAGAAACCAAATCAAGTAAAATCATACATTCCTTACCAACTTTCATATCTTGCTATACCCAGGTATCACAAAGAAATGTACTCAGATATACTGAAATGGGTGGAGGAATGGGATTGGGATTAAATTTAAAGGAACAATACAAGGTTGGAAAATTTGCATATCCCCTCTAAAAAGAAGGTGAGGGAACATTTTAATGTAGCAACCAATGGCAAATAGTTTTTATCAACTTTTTTGTATTATTTTTTGTGGCCAAAATTGAAATTTACTAATTTTCTGAGAATAGCTGCTGGACAAAAATTCTTTACCAGTTTTAGCACTTTTTTGCCAGTCATACTGAATAGTTGATTTTCAATTGCATCATCAAAGAATAATCAGCATTTATCTTCTTTTTCAAATTTGAAAAAGTTAAGTGTTCATATACATGTAAAATTTGCCATACACACAGAGCTCCTATAAACTAAGTGTTACCTTTTGGAGATGAGATGTACAGATTGTCCATTTTCATATCATTTCCTAAAAACTTAATGACCTTTGTACAACTTAGAATTGTTAAACATCCTTAAACCTTTAAATCAAAAGACAGACAGTCAGCCAAACTATTGAAATATTGAAATTATTCAAATAATTTTAAAGAAAACCTTACTTTTGATAGAAAACAAAATCAAATTAAATTCTTACTCACCAGGTCATCAGAATAATGTTACTTTTCACTATAAACTTAACTATTCAGTAACGAGAATTTACATGAATAAATAAATTAATCATTATTATTATTATTATTATTATTATTATTATTATTATTATCAATAATAATGATGATGATGATGATGATTATTATGCATCTAAAATATGCATTAATTTGTTTAGAAAAAAGAATTTTCAACAAATAAATGAATGCATAAAAGTTTAAAAAGAGAAAGAAAGGAAGAAAATGATCTTTGAATATGCATCTCACTACACAAATTGTTTTCCCCTCCCTCCTTTCCTCTCACCACTGCTGCTAGCTCTTAGCAACAGCAGCTGCAGCAGCAGCAGCATCAATACCAGTCTACATCAGGATATACATCTCATCTCAGTATGGATTGCAGTGGATTTAACAGCACAGGTAAGTTGTTGATATATTCAGCTATTAGAAGCATCTGTTAACTTTATTAGTTTCTTAAAAGGAGCAGGGGCATTTTGTTTGGTTGCTTTTCCTTTTTTTCTTTTTCAAACTTTTTTTTCTCTTTGCATATATATCATTTCTCAGTTTTGTCCACTTCTCAATATCTACATATTTTCCTACATATTACCCACTTTCAAACTGCCCTTTTGCAGTTTGAAAGGGAACAGCTGCTTCAAGCTTGGGAAAATATTTTTCCCTAGTTACTTATATCAGTAAAAATTGTGCCCCCTTTTCAAACTGGGCTCACTTTAATTGAAACTCCTATAAAAGAAATTCAAAAAACATTTTATTAAAAAAATATATTTATACATTGTTGAAAACTATGATGCAGACTTATCATCATCATAATTATAATTATTAGTATTGGTTATTTATTCTCTTCTTAAATCAGTTTAATTGTTTATTTATTTTTTATTTCATTTTTCAATGAAGTAAAAAAGGTGTAACTTTCAAAAGTGATGATCTTTTTTTCGTTAATAAGTCAACAAATTTTTGAATGCACAGGTATTTGTGTTTGTTCAAAATGCAGGGCCGAAGGAAAGAGAGACTTTTGAAAATTTGATGCAATTAAAAACAGTTGTTTGAGTGATGCTAGTGTGGCTTGATCTTGATAACCTGTTGACTTTATTCACATTCTCAATACAATGCATTTGAGAATTCTATATGATGAGTTTTAATACAAACTAAAGACTTTTCTCTTTCCTGATAAATCTATGCTTAAGGCTTTGGAAAAATATGCTGTTGTTGTAGTTATTTAATTCAATTTTTTTTAATGAATTATTTACTTTTTTCTCAGATAATTCGAGCAAAGTATACAATAGTTATTTAAAAGATAGAGATTTGTTTTGTTCTTTTTAAAGTGAATGATTTTTTAAATTGTATTTAAAACACATTTGGGATATAAAGGGTTGTTATCAGCTTTCTTCTTTCATGTGATGGTGATACAGTTTTTTTGTTTGTTTAACTAATAAATGCATAACAAAACAAGTTGATTATATATATATATATATATATATATATATATATATATATATATATATATATATATATTAGAAAGTAAAATAAGAGGTCTTTATAGAATGAATATAAATAGCATCATAAATGAACAGCCGGTTCAGATGGACAATTTCATATTTTTCCAGCTGCACAAGTTGTAATTTTAAAAAGACCTAATTTGAAAACTTTCTGTGTAAAGTTAATAAATTTTAAGAAGTTTCACACAAATGTTTCTACAATATAATTTTAGGTAGATGAATACATTATATTTCCTCAATAAAAAAAAATCCCGTTATTGTTTTGGTTTTTGAAAAGGTATTTTTGAGAAAACTGGGAACTAATCGCCAAAGTTTGGACTAAAATGAAAGTTTAGTTTTTCACACTATCTATTTTAAACAGAATAAAGAAATGCATTTAACACGTTTTTAAAAATATGTTAATCGATTTTTAATTAATTACAGAATAATAATTTTTAAAAAAGAGAAAATATGTTAGCAATAAACCTACTGACTCCTTGTGTATTTCAATGTCTACATTTTATCGTTTCATTTTCTATTAGTGCCGATATAAATCCAACAAGCTGCTTTATAATTTAACAAGAATTGATGAATTTTTTTGTAAGTGGAGAAATGAATAAAAGTTATCAAAATCTTTGATTATAAATCAGACGTATGTTATTGTTTATGTTACATACCGACGTTCATTTTTTGTTCAAGTTAGCAATGTACACCTACTTTCACTATCGTCGGCGGCGGGAACAGTGAGCGCGCACGCACGTTTCCCTCTTGCAATGGAACATATGGCCAGTAATGGACAAAAACTAGAAAATAAGTTTCACGTGCGCACTTATCACTTGAAAAAGAAAGAAAAGAAAAACTGAAGCAACACGTTTCCTACTCGGCTGCATTCATAATTTCTTTTTTTTTCTCACTTCATAATTAAAAAAAAAAAAAAATTAAAAAGGTAAACAAATAATTTTTTTAAAAAAGTGCTACAGATGGGTCAGCGTTCGTTTCTTTTTTTTTTTTTTTTTTTTTTACATTTGCTGATCTTAAAATAAATAAATGATCGCTGGGGAAAACATAAAAAAGTGTCGAAAAGCCCTCTCCCCTCTTTTGTAATCTTATTTGTTCAGTAAGGGCAAATTGTATTGTATTACAATTTTTATGAAACCATATGGTCGGTGTGAGACCGAATAAAAAAAAAAAGAATCGACGGACGGTCATTCTTTCAGTATTTTGGTGGTGAGGAGGAAAATTAGATAAAAGAAAACGTAAAAAAATAAACTCGGCTAATTTTTTTTCTCCTCTCCCCTCTCTCTCTAACAACCCACGCATTAAAAAAATTTTAAGCAAATTAAAAAAATAACCCCAACCCCTTATGAAAGAAGGAAGGAAGGAAGGAAGGAAGAGTGAATAATTGTTGTCGGAGATATCTCGTGTGTCAATCAAGACGAACATAACATCTGGGAAGATTAAAAGCCTCTTTCTTTGCATATTCAGATATCAATTTTCTGGCCACAGGTTAGTTAGAAGTGTATGAAAATGTAACACCTCGATAATTTTTTGATAAAAGGGCAGTGCGATGTCAGACCAGTCACAGACAAAACATATGTCATCCAAAGGCAAAAATGGTGTCATTTGAATAAGCAAGTTAAGGGGAGTTAACTCTGCGTTAACCAAGTCACCACAGCAACAACTCGCCTGCTTGCATATCTGGACAAAGCATCAGCTTTGCATATATATATATATATATATATATATATATATATATATATATATATATATATATATATAAAATTGTTAATGTATATATATATATATATACATTAACAATTTTTGGAACCTACGCTCTTTCAAGTGTATGTCATTAAAAATGTATATATTTGAACGCCCACATTACTTTTTAATCTGATGTTTATATAATTGTTTTCATAAGGAATAAGAAATCAAGTTTTGAAAAATTCACAGTACTTCTAAGTGACTTTTTTTGATGATTTCAATTTTCGGTTTATAATCAGTTAATTTTAGGAGAGAATTATGATTAAATTGAAATCATAGGTAAACCCATTTCCTGCAACAAAGAGGAGTAAGAAATGTAAACTGCATTCAAAAATAAACTTTAAGCAAATAATGCTTAGAAGAAAGGCAGTTGTATCTAGTTAAAAATAAATAAATGAATAAATGTACCATTTTATTTTGTTTATCTGAAATTGATTGTTTTAAAAATAGAACATTTTTCAATATTCAAGATTAAACAAAATATTTAATAAAAAAACAAATAAGATAAGAATTCTAAAATTATTTGTTATAAATGTTTTATTTATTCAGTTACACAGTGCACATAAAAAGAAAAGAAGCATTTCAATTTGTTTATTCTAGTGTACAACATGAATACCAATTTGTTGATAGGTTTACTTATAATTCACAAAAATAAGAATTTTATTTAAAGGAAACACTTGTTTTGAATTAACTGAAATACTATAAATGTTTTTAAAAAATTATTTTAGATTAATCTCTCTTTGTTTTTATTTACCATTTTCTGATTATCATGTGACATCTTGTGAGTTATAACAATATACACAAAATGTATTGTCATCTTTAATACGATACATCTTGTTAAGTATATGTACCTTAAGTACAATTGTCTGATATTCCAAAATGGGATATTTTTCTGTCTTTCTTTTTCTTTCCTTTTTTCTTTTTGAATCAGTAACATCTTTGTTTATTTTGATCAAAATATTTCCACCAGTGCATTGTCTGATTTTACTTTGGAGTATGTTATGTCTGCTGACTGTCAAGAAGCTTTGAATAGACCCTTCTTTAATCTTCATTATTTTTAATCTTTACTGTCAGAGAATGACGGCCAAAATAAATTACAATCAAATAAGCCACTAGGAATTAAAATGAAAGAAAATGCTAGTCTAAACTAATGGTTGACTATGCTTTGTCTAAAAATAAAATAAAAGAAGATACTCATACTACCAATGTAAAACAACAACAACAACAACAACAAATATGGAAGTGAGAGAGATCATGAATAAAGTAACGGATGAGTTTGAAAAATTGCATTTGTTCTTTTGCAAACTAATGGCTCTTCATAGAGTTAAAACAGCTGGCATGTTAACTAGACTTCCTGAGTTTGAATTTCACTGAGAGCTTATTCTTTATTAATCCAGTCTGCGCTGATCCTTATTGTTATATATTGAAAGCCTGAGTGAGATGATATTAAAAACTTTGAATCTATAAATTAAAATGAAAAAGATATAAGGAAAATGAATGGTTGACAATTCTTTATCTAAAACGGAAAATAAGTAACAGATGCTGTTGATATTACTCATGTAAAAAATATGCCATCAATAGAGACAAAGAATAGAATAAAGGATAAATTTAAAAGGGTTTCATTTGGTCTTCTACGAACCAATGGATTTTCATTGAGTTACTTGTGAGTTTAATCAAATCCTCAAAACAAAGGGGACACAAGTTTGAATCTGACCAACAGATTTATTTCTGACCTTTATTTCTATCATTTTGTGATGTTTTTCATTGCTGTAGAGAAATGGCCAGTGTGAATTTCAGTAAATCCTGAAGATAAAAGAAAATACTTGTAAAAAATTTTAATGCTTAATCTAAAAATAAGAATAAGCAAAATAACTCTATTTTACTTTTCCTAATCTTATGATATTGTTCTTTTTATTTCTTTATTGTCTCACTACACTTTCTTCACCAGGATTAAATTCACTACCTATGTTACTCAGATGTATAAATTATCTTACCTGAAATACAGAAATCTGATTTTAAATAAATGAAAAATAAATAAAATAAACCTTTGGACATAATTGAACAAGAAATGAAATAAGAAATAATTTAGCCCAGATGGCTGAAGCTGTAGACTTCATTGACTGCATCTTCCCACTGGATCTGATGGTGAGGCTCTAGTTCTGAACCTTTAAGGAATGTGTACCCTTTCATTGCCATTACTTCTAGGTTCACTTTGCTTCAGTGTGGTAGTAGCTGTTAGAGTCCCATCTATGGGTTAAATTGAATTATTAATACTAAATAGCAATACGTAAAACCATTTAGCTATGTGTGAATTGAATCATTATTGTTTAATAGTAATACTTGAAACCATTGAACTGTGTGCAAGCAAATGAGCTCTGGCTGGTTTAAAAGTAATGTTTCCTACAAACTATTCACTTACAAATCATATACATAATATATGTGTATAAATAGGATTTGGCATTAAATAACACAATGAGTGATGTGCCATAAAACACAACCAAGTTGAGCCAAGAATTAATTTATAATGTATATTCTTAAATGTTTTTGCTTTTAAGAAACTGGTTCATTCTTTGATTCTTTTGCAGATGCAGTGGAAATTCTACCTAAAATTGGCCTGGATGGATGTTAGATTCAGTTATTGTAACAGACCAATCAAGGAACATGTTAATACTATTGTATATACTATTGCTGGTCCAACAAATGTGTCTGTGTGTGGACCTCACTTATTCTGTAGAGGAAGGCAGGAGACCAGGTACTTATGTGGGTGACATTGCAGCTGATTCCCATTTGTTGGACACTGTTACTTCACAAGAACGTAACCAGATAACATTTAGTCAGTTACCAGTTAGCCAGGCTGATGGCTCCCAACTCTTTTGTATTTCCAAGAAAACTGGAAAGCTTTATACTGTCCACACTGTGGACACAGAATCGATGTGTACATATAACAAAGAATGTTTCAAAATGGTTGAAGTGGCTGTACAGAAAGGGACTTCTTTTATCAAAGTGTTAGAAATTAAGGTAATGTTGAAAGACATTAATGATAACCAGCCTAAATTCCCAGTGACACGAGTCAACATAGAGTTCTCAGAAAGAGACAGTAAGGGTACAAAGATTTTAATCCCCAATGCTGTGGATAATGATATAGGGGATCGCAATTCTCAGATTACATATGAGCTGAAAAAGAAAAGAGATGAACCATTTATACTGTCTATTTCAAAAAGTATTGATGGAACATCGAAACTTTTCATTAATTTAGAAGAAAAACTAGACAGGGAAGAAAAAGACACTTATTTGATTCAGGTAATTGCTAAAGATGGAGGCTCACCACCAAATCAAAGCACATTAGATGTACATATTTCAGTTACAGATGTCAATGATAACATACCAATATTTTCCCAAAAAGTCTACAATGTTTCTATAAAGAATGAACCAAGTGAAACATCTGCAATAATCATTCTCTCTGCTAGGGATTTAGATTCTGGCTTATATGGCAGAATAACTTATCATTTCAGTTCTAAAACTTCCGATGTGGCTAAGGCCCACTTTAAGTTAAATAAATTGACTGGGGAGATATTTCTAAGCAAGAGGTTCACATTAGGGCAAGAGTTAACCAATAAGTTATATGTGGAAGCAACAGATGGAGGTACTCCTCCACTGAGTTCCATAGCTTTGGTTCTAGTGAATGTGATCAATCAGCAGAACAATGCTCCAACAATAGATGTGAATTTTGTCTCGGCATCAACAGGAAACACAGTTTCTATTCCAGAAGACACTACAGTAGATAGTTTTATTGCTTATGTAAGAGTCACTGACCAAGATGCTGGGCAGAATGGTGAGGTCAGTTGTGTACTATACCATGATAAATTTCAGCTGCAAAGCTTAGGCAAAAAAAGGTACAAAGTAATTCTTAAAAAGCCTCTTGATCGAGAAATTGATGAATATCATGATATTACAATCACATGCCAAGACAAAGGAACCCCCCGTCTTCATAATGAGAGTAAATTCACTATACATGTAATGGATGTCAGTGATGTACAGCCACAATTCTCTAGGAAAATCTACAAATTCAGTATAAATGAGAATGAAAAAGCTAAATTTCCTGTTGGTTACATCAATGCCACTGACCCTGATCTTGGGCCTGGGGGAAAACTCACCTTTTCTCTCCTCTCAGACAACAAATATTTTCTACCTTTCCAAATTTCAGATAGTGGACTAATCACAACAGTTATGTCATTGGATCATGAATTTCAAGACATTTATGAGTTTCAGATTCTGGTAAAAGACAATGGGAAGCCACCGCTTAATAACACAGTAAATGTCATTGTTGAGGTCAGAGATGAAAATGATAATGCTCCATATTTTACATTTCCAAGTATTAATCCTTTTACAATGGATGTTGTTTACTACCCACGTCACACAATCAACATCACAGTCCTGAGGGCTTCTGACAGTGACAGCCGAGAAAATGCATTCCTCAAATATGAAATAACTTCAGGCAATGATAAGCAATTGTTTGCAATTAACCAGTACACTGGTTTGCTTTCTTTCACTCGGGTGGTTACTCAGTATGATGCAAAAGCATATGACTTGGAGTTTGTCGTCAAGGACAGTGGCAGTCCAGTGCTGTCAGCCACAACCACTGTGATTTTAATAATAACCATTAGCAACAAGACATTGGAAACTGACAAAGTACCAAAGAGAGAAGATGAAGCTGAGGAAAACATACAGTTTGACTTTCTAATAGCCATTGTGTCTGTGGCTGTGACAGTATCTGTGGTCATCACAGCCATTATTTCAATATGCTACATACGGTACAATGACCAGAGAAAGGACTCACAGAGAAGTAACACAAATTTTTCTACTAAATGTGAACAAAGACAGTTAATGTGTCCTTCCTACCTTGCTACCTCTTGTACTGATGTTCCTGTTGTTGGGACAGAGCACCGGCCAGAAAGGTCAAGAAGTGCTCAAGTGACTGATTCTAGGGGTGAGTCCCACCTTGAAGATTTGGATACTGTTCAAAAAGGAGTTGCATCTGGAATAGATCTCCAGACAGCTTCAGAAGTCATATATCAGGTAAGTTAATAGATTTCTTTAATATTATATTTGACATATATAACTATATTCTACATAGTAATGCAATAACAGTTCCAGACTACTGACAATCCTCCTTTTTTAAAAATTGGTTTTCAGTACATAACATATAGATTAAGTGGTTAGACACAACTGAAAAAATTTATGCCAAAAACTGCAAAATCCACTTACTGAATAATCAAATTCCGCTCATTAAACATTTATGTTCATGTAGAGATTTTTACTCATTCACTATCATATAAATGAGCTTCAGAAATTGGTTTGATTGTATAACATGATAATTTCATTGAGAGTACTTATGCATATTAAACATAACAATTGTAACTCACATATATATGTGTTCTCCAGATAGGTACGTCAATAAACAGATTTACATTGGATAGATACAAATATACATCAATAGAAGTGAAGCCTAAAGATTACAAAAAAAACATTTATTTTACTCAACCAGTATTAATTTTTTTAGCATTATCTCATTCCTTGTCAATGCACTTCATTCAGAGATAAATATTAATCATATATATTGAATATTATACAATGAAAGAGTTCATATAAAAGCTCAGCTAAATGTTACATTCAAAGTCAAGGACTTTTTGATCCACCCTTATATATATATTCATTATAGTGGCTCAGAATTCTGACATTTAGTTAATAATTACTATTCAAAAGAGTTGGATATCATTAAAAAATATCAATTATATACTGGTATAAACTGAATGTCTTTTCATATAAGTTTAAATGGTTCATCAAGGTCATTTTTTGTGCTTAATAAGCATTAGACCATGCCTTTACATACAATATTGTTGAATTAACTAAATTTTGATCTGAACTTCTTACTTCATAATGTTTATTTATATTATTAATGATAGTGCATGTATGATTTGCCTCTGTTAAAGCTTAGCAGTAAGGTCATTATGAGAAAGTGTTTTTCCTTAGTTTTCACACACTTACTCATTTCTCCTTTAACCATAATAAAATGCCAGAGATAAGACAATTTGGCGGGTGGTGTGTGTGGAGATATCTAACTATGGGTAGAGAGGGATTCAAATGAATTAGTGACTAGAATGAATATGAACAAACCTTGATAGAATCTTAACCCTATTTTTCAATTCTATTTTCCATATTGGTAACTGTTATGCTACCTCACCCATCCAACATATTTTCAAATGAATATTTACAGCTTAAATTTTTTTTAACTGTCATTACTTATAAAAAATATTTATATGTAAAGAAAATAATAACAAAAATGAAACCAACTTTAAGTATCTTAATATTCTTAATATCACAGCAAACTGCTGATGTCATTTTGAAGTAAATATGAAAAAAGTATTGATGTGTTTAATCTTCTTTTTTTACAATAAAATTTGTCCAATTATGAGTATTTGCATGTTATCACTATGCTCGAACACTATAATGTCAAACTTTAAAAATTGAATTTTAAAAAATAACTAATATCTATAATTATAGTTTTTGTCCTCCATCATTAATGTCTTGAATCTTGAAAATGATTAAACAATTAAACACTTTTTTTCATATCAACTAACCACTGATTTGTGTCTACTTGCATAGAAATTGGAAAGTTGATTTTCTTTAATTCCCTGTTTGTGACCCTTTATCAGATATGTATCATCATTTCTTGTTGTTTCTCATAGGTTCTTCTATTATGCTTGATCCTCTATAGTGCTTGGTTCCTCATAGAGCTTGATTAGCACTTTCAGTCGCAGGTGAAGTACCAAGCCAATACATATCCTTCCACATATACTCACACTTGGGTTACCTGGTTTTTTTCAATGAAAGTAACCTTCTCTTGGACTGCTTTTATGAAGCCAAAAGTGTTTATGGTAGTTCTTGTAGCATAGTGGCTAACATGCTGGACTGTGGCATCATAGTAAGTGAGTTTGAACTCCAGTCAAGTTATTTTATTCACTTTTGGACTAATACCCTTGAGAAAGGTACAAAGCCTCTTATTCCCCCAGCCATAGGTTAAATAGTACCACTACTGTTCTTCTACTAAGATGGCTTTGGTATTAACCCATGAAGGTTGATATGCCATTAAACAAAGAAACTAAACCAAAATGTCTTCAAGGGAAAAAATATGAATTCATGTGTTTTTCTGTGTTATCTCAATCAGAATTTGAACTTGGCTTAGTGATTCCATTGTTGTTTAGCATTTGGCTACCAACAACTCAATCCCCTCTCTCTCTCTCTCTCGCTCTCTCTCTCTCTCTCTCTCTATATATATATATATATATATATATATATATATATATATCAGTAATGCAAATAGAAGAAAACTCAGCTTACAGTTATCATGCCATTATAAATTTATTTTGATAAGTAATATCCAACCTCTTCAGATAGTGTACAAATTTTAAGGAGAAATCAACAAATATTATATATATATATATACATACATACATATATATATATAATATATATATATAAATAAACAACTGAATAAAGAAAAATAAATAAAAAAGTAGATATACAGCTGTCAGTGTCATCTGAAGAGGTGGGATATCACTTGTTGAAACAAATGGTTTGGTAATTGTATGTTAGTTTTCTTTCATTCGTGTTACAGATGTATTCGCCCTGTATGTAAGTATTTTTATATATATTTTGATAGATCTATATACATTGAACACTCCTGTTAAAATATATATATATATATATATATATATATATATATATATATATATATTTCTTTTTAACCATTTTGACTATGTGGTCATCGATAGGAGAGACATAGCAAGAAAGGATTAAATGTTTTAAAATTTGATTGGGTATTCCTATTCCAGTTATTTTCATAAGTATTCCTAATCTGATTTTTTCAAAGATTCTGATTCAAAAAATAGTACATTAGTTATATGCACATTTAATTGAAATCAGTCACCTTGAATATATATATATATATATATATATATATATATATATATATATATATATATATACATGCACACACATAATCACACACACATGAATCATGTTCAAGAAGTTATGAAAAGGTTAAAAATATCATATTACCTCTATCTCAAAAAAGTTTTACATTTAGTGTATGAAATTTTGGAGCAAATGTAACAATCATTTTGAGACAGAGATTGTAATATTAGTTTTTATTATTAACTTTTTACTAGTTTTTCTTCTATATTATTCTGTTGCTTTTTATCACAACTTGGTGGAACAAATGTAAAAAAATAGCCACAGCCAACAACCACAAAAAAGCCACAGTTGCAACAAAAATAAAAGAACGAGTAAAAAATTTATAATGATGACAATGGTTAATTGAAGAAATTTGGATAAGTCAAAAAAATTATATCTTTTGCTATGAGTTATAAATATTGCAACAAAAATAAGAAATAAATTCTATCCAAAAAATAAGCATTACTTTTACAGTAGTCAAAAACTAATTAGAAACCTGAGAATATTTGTTTATTAATTTCTTTTTGACAAAATGGAGGTAAATTAAAACAAAAGAAGGAAAACTATATGCCCACCATTATTAACAAAAATAGTATAAAAGTTGAAAACTGATTTAACTTTTGAAAAACTATTAATGTAAATGTTTAAATATGTGTGTGTCCTGACCTTTGAATAAAGGTTTTAAATACACACACATGCCCACGTTCACATGGATACACACACACACACACACACACACACACACACATATATATATATATATATATATATATATATATATATATATATATATATATATATATATATATATATAGTGTGTACTTAAGACAGCAAGTCATTATTTAAGCATGTTCTGTTGAAGAATGAGGAGTATTTTCTTTTTAAGATCTTTAAATGAAGATGTTTGAGTCTTCTTATTTTCTTCATGTCTGAGTTGAGGTAGTGAAGAAAGTGTCCCATTCTAGCACAAGCACTTTCAACCATTTTGCTGGTCGTCCTCAGGGGTTTTTGTTTAATTGTTTATTGCTGTGAGTCTTTATATTTATTTGGAATGAGCTTTTTTTTTCATAATATATAGTTGGCTCATATAGAAAAAATCCTCATTAAAAATATAAAAATCATATATAAGAATAACAATAAAAAACACCAACAAATCCTCAAAGCAATGAGCATGAAAAATAAAAAAAGCTATTATTAGTAAAATAGCATTCAATACAGGTTTTAGCATATTAAACATATTCAATAACTAACCCTTGCACCATTCCAAACAAAATGAGCTAAGTATATATTGATAGATTTGTGAGAAGTTTTTTGTTAAAATGATCTTTATATGTATATTGAGATTGTTTACATTTATTGTCATGAATTTGGTCCTTACTCTATGCCCCACTGTTGTGGCCTTGTGCCATATTAAGTTAAGTCTAATATAAACACTGTTCTATCACTCCAGCTTATTTTAAATCCAGAATACTTACAAATACTTTTTTACTAAAATTTAAAGTGCAACATTCTGTTTGAAGGTATATTCATCATCACTGGAATGCATGGAACAGTACAGAAGAGCCTTTGAAAGACTGAAAACTTGAGGAATCTGTGATCATTATTGCTAAAATCAGTTAAAGTACTGAGGAGAGTCCATGAGTATTAATGAGACTTACTTGATCTATCAATAAAAGTCAATGGATATTATTAATGTCCAGATTTCATTAAAAAAGGAAATATTAACAATCAGATGATAATTAAAGTAGTGTTAAATTTCTTGCTCTCCACTGACAGAAATATTTATTTTGTTTCTATAGGAAATGACTTAATCAAAGTAGTGGACAGATAGAGTAAATCAGTGGGCAGGGAAGAAGAAAAAACTCAAACCTTGTTCAAATACTGTTTGCACTAAAATACAACTATTTTTCTTTTTTTTTCCCCTCTGAATTTGTCATGTCACAATATATATAAGTTGCTTCCCTTGACCTACAATACTAAATGATATTGTGAAGCAAGGCCTTGATGCCACAGTTTCCATCCCAAATTGGACACCAAGGGCTTGCAAACAACTTTATGGGATTACACTTTTTCCATTTGAGGATGACAAGTCACTGGTTAGAAATATTACCAGCAGTGATACATTTTCCTGTGGCAAACTTGTCATATCAGTTCTTCACCTCAGATCAGCCATCTGAGACACAGAGGATTGCAAACCAGTTAAATATTTATCTCTCTCAAGCAGGTTCATCATGGCACTAGATTCCATCAAAACTTCTGGGGTTATCAGCTCATGTACAATTACCCTACTTCAGAGCATTGGCATTGCCTAAAGAAAAAGCTTTGTGAGAACGAGTAGCTGATATGATGTATCCTGCTGGCAATTGTACATGGTAACATATTTGCCATTGACAGAACAGGTCAAGATTAATAAGAATAAGATGCATAAAAAAATGGCTTGTTTGTATTGTGCTTCCCTCTCAACCCTCCTTGGATAAATTAAATCAACAACTGTTCAGTATTAGAATGAATTACAATTTTGATTACAATACTACTTAATAATTAAGTAGTATTGTAATCAAAATTGTAATTCATTCTGTGTCTTGCTTCATATTTCCCACATAAGCGATGTGTAAAATATGAAACAAGACACAGTTAGTTCACAAGAAAATTTAAAACCTCATTTCTTATCAATTTTTTTTCTCCTTTTCACCCCTTAAGTCCTCTAAAGAGTCCCTGTAGTATATTAGCTAAAGAGCTGTACTGCAGCCTCAAAGTTAGTAAGTTTAAACTCCAGTCTCACTATTATGTTCACTTTCAGACTAATACCCTTGACAAAGGTATGAACTTCATTATCTCCACAGCTATGAGTTAAATAGCATCATGACTGACTTTCAACAAGGAAACCACTCTAAACCAAATAGGTTTAAATGGATAATTAAAGTATAATTGTGTTGAGCCAATCTTCCAAATAGAGAAGGTTGCTTGCCTTGAAAATCAGCATACAAAATTCACCCAAGACTGAACACTGACTGCTGATGTCGCTGGTGGCAAATATATTCTATATCGCTTTGTAGCCCTAAAGAATGTGTTTGTGGACAGAGATAGATATGATCAGATATCTATCCATACATAGCAGTCACTGTGTCATTTATAATGGTCCTGATTTGAATTTATCATTTTAATTACCAGTAAAAAAGATTTGTTTAAATCATTAAAAGAACACATTTTCATCTCTTTTTATCTATATTATGGTTAGAATGTAGTTATGCCTGTTCCAAAACAATCAGTATATTGTGAATATTCTTTATTCTTATTTACTTATTATTTTTTTAGTCAACAGTCTCTGTGAATGAACATAAACTCTATTAAATTGACTATCAATCAGTTCATCCTCTTTAGATAGTGTAAATGACATCCTCCATTCAGTATCCAATATAACAGGATAAGATAATTAACAGATTATTTTAAGTCCACTTAAGGGTTAAGTGCCACAGCAAATGCTATATAATCTATGCCAGAGGGAATACTGCTCTCAGATTCACTGTGTGGACTCTAATACATTTAGAGTACTTTATAAAAAGAAAGGAATTACTCCAGGGAATAGCAATGCATTTTTTTTAACATTTTAGTCTGATTTTATATTAAGTAGCTCTATTGAGATTAGCAGTGAAGATTATATCATTATGGAAAACCTTGTAATGATTAATAAATGGATGAAGACAGATACCTCAGTATATTGATATGAATATGAGCAGAATGAAATTAGATAGATAGATAGATAGATAGATAGATAGATACATACATACATTTGGAAAGGCAGATGGAAATAGGAAAAAATGGATATAGATAGGTAAGAAAATACTGAGATAGATATGAAAAATTAAGATAGATGACTAATAAATAGAGAGAGCCGGTCTGTATTAAACTGATAGGGTTATTAATAAGAAATTTTTCAGCAGCATAAAAGAGCATAAAAAAGTATATTTCATTTATGACTCACTCTCTAAACCTGCAGTAGATAAATATCTAAATAGATTAATAAATAAAGCAATCAAAAACAAATATATATGGTGGCCAACTAGGTTTGAGATTCTTTCTGTCTTTTAATGCTTTTATTCATTTTTTTTATGACAATTCATACCAAAATGAATTGGTAACAAATATCAGTATTAACAATAACGATATGAACTACTCATCTCAGTCTCTAGATATCTAAAGCAAGATTTTCTCATAACTGAGATGAACATGCAGTAATGAGACTCATTAATCTGGTTCCAACAACAGATAGTCACTACCTCAGACATTTTGTATGGTGTTCTAATTATACTGAGCTGTTTCCACAAATATTAAAACATGGTACAAATTCTTCAGGTCAGGGACCATTCATTATTACTGGTATATTGTAACTCAGCAAAACCTGCCACATGTTAATGAAAAGATAGATAACTCCAAGATGGTCCATTGACCTGACCTGATTGATTGATTTGAACAGCATGTCAATCCATCTTGTGTTGAATTAATGTACAATGAACCTGATTCCTTAACCTCTAAGTTAGGGAATGAAGTTCCTTGTACATACATGTTTCCATTTTTTGTGCAATTGTTTCTTAGAGGGTTTTTTTTCACACAGTTCTATTGGATCAGAATAATTTTTAAACAGATCTATTCAACCAATACATGGGACCCTAACAGGTGCTACCACTCTGCATAAAAGTAGACTTGGGAGTAATGGCAATGAAGAAGTACTCCATACACCATAGATCAGAACTGGAGCCTCACCATCAAATGTAATTTAGAGTCTTACACCTCAGCTGTGTGTCCATTGTCCTGAGAAATGGCTTGAATGGAAATTACTTGACATGGAACCTTGAGGTAAATAGTACAAAGAGGAGTTTTATAAATAATAATAATAATAATAATAATAATAATAATAATAATAAAACTCCTCTGAGATTTTGGGATATAAACAGATCACCTAATCTTGGCCAGACAACCAGACCTTGTAATAATCAACAAAAATAAAGAGATATATGTGGGATTTGTTGTCCCAGTTGGCCACAAAGTAAAATTGAAAGAAAACGAAAAGAAAGATAAGTACCTGGACCTTACTAGGGAACTGAAAAAACTGTAGAACACGAAAGTGACAGTGATATTAATTATGATTGGTGCTCTTGGTACAATCACCAAAGGATTAGTACAAGGACTGGAGGACTTGGAAATAAGAGGATGAGTGGAGACCATCCAAACTACAGTATTATTGAGATCAGCCAGTATACTGAGAAGAGTCCTGGAGATTTGAGGAGATTTGCTGTCACTTATAATCCAGTAAGAAACCATCAGCTAACACTGGTGTGAAAAACTCAAAAAAGAGTAAATAATAATGATAGTAATAGGTCCTCCAACCCCGAAAAGATCAGATCTACTTTTAGTTGGTAAAAAGAAAAGAACTTGTTAACTAGCAGACTTTGCCATTCCAGCATTATGTTTTTAGAATACTTTATAAAAAGAATGGAATTACTCCAGGGAATAGCAATGTTGATTTTATTTTTATTCTAGTCTGATTTTATTTATTTTTATTCTAGTCTATTTTATTTATTTTTATTCTAGTCTATTGAGCCATGAAGATTATATCATTATATCATTATATATATTTGTAAAGATTAATGAATGGATGAAAACAGATATATTGATATGAATATAAAAAGACTGAAATTAGATAGATAGATAGATAGATAGATAGATAGATACATACATACATACATACATACATACATAGATGCAAACAGACATACATACATACATATACACATGCAAACATTTGAAAAGGAAAAGATGTGAAAAGTTAAAGTGTTAAAGTAAAGGAAAGCAAAAAAACTAAATAAATAAATACCAGGACCTCACCATAGAGCCAAAAATGTTATAGAACATGAAAATGGCATTGATATAATAGCTGGAGCTCTCAGAAGAAATCCAAAGAACCTATAAAAGAGACTTGAAGAACTAGAAATCCAAGGAAAATTTGGGACTGTGCAGACCACAACACTGTTGAGATCAGCAAGAATCCTGGTGATCTAAGGAGATTTTCAGTCACTTAGACTCACAAAGAGTATAATAATAATAATAATAATAATAATAATAATAATTGTTGATTTTACATATTCCTACCAGATACTGAATGATTATTGATGGAGGTTAAGTGCCTGCAAGTCTCCTAAAATTCCCAGCACCTATATCAGTATTCTTAAAACCCTAGCAATGCTTTCTTCCAAACAGTCTCACTTCTTTCATAAATTCCTAATTTATCCAATTTTGATGCCAGGGTTTTTAGTATGGACTCAAGTGCTTTAACTATTATAAACAGAGCCTTAATCTTCTCCTTATTTAATCTTTGTATTTCTTGAGTGTTTCACTTTTTTCATTTTCACCCTCTGTTCCACTCGTACAGTCAGATCTCTGATTTAACAAGCCTTCTTGTCCTTGTTTGCAACTATCAGTTTCAATATTTTTTGCATTGGTTGCTATGGTTACTAAATTTGTGAATAGCTTTCCCTTATTTTCTTGGACAATTCAGGATTTCTGTTGATATCATTTGTTTATATTTGTATTTATATTTAACAATAGTAACAACTTTTGGTTTACGCTGCAGAATGAATGACAGTCAGTCTCATCTATATACCAGCACTCTCCTAAGTACTCTAGCTATTTTCAATAGTGCTATTCACTGGAAGGTTTCAATTCATTCCTGGATTTCTGTAATATTGTGAGTGGATGCTAAAGTAAACTAGCTGTAGGGTACGAATTGATAAATGATTCTTTAAAAGTTCAGCTGCTGAAAGAGAGACAAGTTGACAAGATTAAAAATCTAACCAGTGGGCTAAATCCTATAAAATACACTATATTCGACAACCAAGTATGAAAATAACAGATAACATAGGGTTGCCAAAATCATCAAGACTCCATCAGGCATCTAAGTGGTCATGAGAGTAGGTTAAACATTCCTCTCAAGATGAAAGTTATGGTTTGTTGTTCATTCTGAAAACTCCCATAAAAGAAGCTCAGGTTTTTACCAAGTTGCTCTCTTTTATGGCCAGAGACCTCCAAAGGTCCTTGAAGTGTTGTTTACTCTCATAACAAAGAAAAACTAGCAAATTTAAGAGAATAAACAATGGAATGGTCTATATTTGAGGCGAGTTGTATTTTTATGTTTTCCCTTGTCCACTAGATGATCAGTTAATCACCATCATCAACATAGCTGTCATTGGTGACAATGTAACTTTTCTAGTTCCTCCAGTTTTTTTGTTTGGTTTTTCAGGATCATTTCTAAAGCAGGATTAGCATAACTCTTATCCACTATAACCTGAGAGTTTCTCACACCAGCATTAGCTGATAGTTTATCACTGGAGTTTGAGTGACAGCAAGTCTCTTCAAGTCTCCAGGACTCTTCTCAGTATTCTGGCTGATCTCAACAATGCTGTAGTTTGGATAGTCTCCACTTGTACTCTTATTTCCAAGTCCTCTAGTCCCTGTACCAATCCTTTTGTGACTGTATCAAGAGCATCATTTACAATTGGTATCACCATCACTTTCAGTTTTTTCAATTCCCTAGCAAGGTCCAGGTACTTATCTTGCTTTTTTTCTTTCTTTCAATTTTACTCTGACAGATTCTGGGTTGTGCATATACCATTTGTTAGTATGGTCAAATTTCAGTTTCTTGCGCAATTCCCGGTGGATCACCTTACCCACCCAGTCATGTTTAGTCTTATAACTCTTTCTGCGCTAGTTTGCTGAATTCACTTATTATGTGATTGATCTTTTTGTCTCTATCACCATGTAACCTACATTTGTTATTTTGTTGTGTCATATCTATTTTTGTTTTGATATAATTGGTCCTTTTGGCTTTGTTTTGTGCTGCTTTTTGTAGAGATTCAGTTTCTCTTTTAAGGTTTCCATTTTTTAGCCACATCCAAATTTTCTCATGTGAGATGTTGCTTGTTTGTCACTTGAAATGTCCATACAGTTGTTCTTTGCATTTTTGTTTTCTAGTTATTTTCATTTTGTTGGTCTCTGAGTTGTCAGAATTGTTTCCATCGGCTGTAATCAGTCTTCCTCCATGCTTTTCTATGTAGTCTTTGAGTTGTTGTATCGATGCATCAATGCTATTACCATGGTATTTGTCAAAAAATACGGCACTATTATTGAACTATAGGTCAGCATTTCCGTGTACTCTGGCAAGAATCAAAGTGTCACTTTCTAGTCATCTGCTTAAGATCAGTATATTAACTGTGTACTCTGTCTAACATAAATATTTCCAATTTTACCATGCTGTTCTTGCAGTAGAATACTGGCATAGTAGATATATAATTTACCAGTTTACGTACTGGTCAGATTTCAAATCAGGTTAGGTTTTATTTGTTAATTTTATATATTAGTTTGCTTTAATGTGATAGAAGTGGTGGATAGAGAGACAAGAAAATATTTGAAAAAGTCACACTGTTCATTATTATATATGATATGTATATTGTAAATACTGACATTAGTTTACCTTTGTTTAAATAATGCACACGGCAATAAAACTGATCAGAATACAATTATTCTTTGCTCTGTGATATATAACATTATATATATTTCTAATATATGATCAAATTATAAGTTATATCTAAAATAATATAATACAAACACAATTTGTGGTTATGACATTTTAACACATTGTTTTTGTTATAATTGATGTCTATTATACTAATACCGGTTGTTCACATTAAATCTTAAGTAGCAGTGAGTATAACATCACAACATATTGTATGCAGACAGTAGCTGTGACATCACTGCAAATTGTACATAGGACATCACTATTAATAATGAATGTTAGATTACTGTATTATCATGGGCAATAAATTTTCTAGATAAAAGAATATATTGTAAAGACAGTAAACATATTGGGTTGATTTCTCAGCAGTATACAAAATAATTAGTTGCAATGTAGTAATATTATTAGCTGACCAACAAAAGAAACAGTTATTGGTGTTGTTATTGTTGAAAAACCTATTTTACTATTCGTAGTAATGGTAACTTTAAATATATAAGACATGATTCAGTGCATCAGTCTGCAATCCTCTGTCACTTTGATTATCATTAGATGTGTGTAGTATCTGTGCATTCTGATTAGAATCAAAATGCCATTCTCCAACCCTTTGCCTAGGTTTAAGGTAGTATCTATGTGCTCTGCTTGACTTAGTATCTTTATACAAGGATATGCTACAGGTATTTTAAAGCAGTAAAATGTACTTTTTTTAAAGGTTAGAAAACATGTAATAGAAAATAATGAATTCATAAAATTATCATTTTAACATACTTAAACAAAATTTACACCAAAGCTTAATAATAGAAATAATAGAGAAACTATGTTTACATAACAATGATTTTCTCATTACACAATTATGAAATCAGGAAGCTAATAATGTGCAGAAAGCTTCTTTTCCACATGTTGATGGCTAATCATGTCATATGTTAATATAGCAGCAGAATTTCTTATTACTTTATAGTTAGGCAAAGTTGTCACAGGCACACATACATACACACATGCATGCATGTACACACCTGTACATGTATATGCACACACATGCACACACACACATACCCACGCATATATATATATATATATATATATATATATATATATATATATATATATAATCTTTATTTTAATCCTGGTGATTTTCTTCTTGCTAATATTTTTGTATTTGTTCTATGATATTTTTGTATTGAGCACTTTTATTTCTACTGTTGGTACTACCATCTTAGTTTTTAAACTGCTGTTATAATTTAACAGTTTGTAAATAAACTGTTGTTAAGTTACTTATTCTATATATATATATATATATATATATATATATGTGTGTGAGTGTGTGTGTGTGTGTATTATATGATAGTGTCTATGACTTTGGGTTTCATGCCTTAGACATTCATCAGACAGATTGTTTGTTTGTTTGTTTGTTTGTTTGGATTTTATGGCATATCAACCTTTGTAGGTTATTTAATACCAAATCCATTTTTATACAAATAAACAGTTCTATTTCAAACAATTCAGTTTAGCATAAGTACATTCTTTTCTAAAAACATTTCTATTTCAAGGTATTCAGTTTAGTCAAACAGTTCTATTTCAAATAATTTTGTTTAGTATTAGTATAGTTTTTGTTTACACATAGTTAAATGTCAAAGCAGTCCTATTTCAAACAGTTCAGTTTAGCATAAATACAGTTTCAATGTCAAAAATAGTTCCATTCTGAACAATTCTGTTTAGCATACAAAAACAGTTCCATTTCAATTAATTCAGTATAGCATAAGTATGTAGTTTAAATGCCAAAATAGTTCTATTTCCAGCAATTCAGTTCAGCATAAGTACACAGATTAAATGTGTAAACAGTTCTATTTTGAGCAAATCAGTTTAGCATAAATACGCAGTTTAGTTCTATTTGACCCATAGATATCAAGTTCTACCACTGGGCCGGGGTGGACCTCTGATAAATGACAATGAAGGGGTACTCCATATTCCCCAAAGCTCCAGCATTACTGGAATCTCACCATCAGATTGTTTAGTGTCATATCCAAGACACTCGTTAGTGTGGGGGTTTCACCACTCTGCAGAGAAGCAGTCAATGAATTCTACAGCCCCAGCTAACTGGGCAATCAGACAGACTATATATATATATATATATATATATATATATATATATATATACGTGGTGCATTCAACAACTTTCCAGACTTTTTTGTACAGACATTTAAAATTGTTGTAGACTCTTGAAAATTCAGTATGTTATTGCTATACATCTTATGAGATGACTGACCAATTTTTATGATTTCAGCTTCAAATGAACAGCTACAGCAGGAATTGGAATACACCCTACTAAAGCCTGATTGTCACAGCTGGTGAATTTCAAAAATGCAATCTGGACATGAGGACACTTTAGAGGAACAATATGCAATAAAATTCTGTTTTAAACTTGGAAAAAATGCCACAGAAACGTATGGAATGCTTCAGACTGCTTTTCAACCATCTTGCGTGAATCAAGCATCAGCTTTTGAGTGGCATAAGAGATTCAAGGAAGGCACGGAGTCAGTGAGGGATGATGAGAGGTGTGGGAGGAGTTAGGAAGTCAAGAGACCAGAGTTGATTGGCCAAAGGGAAAGGGTTAGGGTTAGGGTTACTATGTTGAGGTTTTAAGGGAGTTCAGGAAGAGATTCTGTCAGAAAAGGTCAGCATTCTTCAAATTGGGTCAGTAGCATTTCCACCAGGACAATGCACCAGTCCCCAACTCCATCCTTGTTACAGACTATTTGACCAAGATGGGCATCAACACAGTTCCTCACCCTCCCTATAGTCCAGACCTTGGTCCCTGTGACTTTTGGTTATTCCCTAAGCTCAGAGGCTGTCGTTATGAGAAAATTGAGGAGATGAAAGAGGCAGTGACAAAAGTCATTGACACGCTCACACAAGAGGACTTCCATGGAACCTTCCAGAAGTTGTTGGAATGGTACAACAAGTACATTGTAGCCAGAGGAGATTACTTCGAAGGGGACTAGAGTTTCATGTGTGTACTATCAATAAAACTGCCCATACAAAAAAAGTCTGGAAACTTATTTAATGATCCTGTATATATATATATATATATATATAGCTGGGAAAAAGTTGAAATAGATCTGATTATGAAAATAGTTGAGTAGTGCTGAAAATTTTGCAGCACTTTTTTAATTAGTTATTTTAAAGTAATATATATATATAGTGTAGCTTTGGTATAGCATATTCAGAAGTCTGAAGAATGTTAGTGGATATGCTATGCCAACAGTACATTTTACATTGCTTTTCATAAAGTATATCCACTCCTTTAAAACATTTTCTTTAAAAAGTTTTAACCTGATTTTTCAAAAAAATCTTCAAAAATGTTCTAAAAAGCGTTCTTTTTTTTTTTCAAAAAATAGTATCTCCTAATCACTTAAGGTTGAAACTGGTTGAGAACCATCAAAAATAAACTATATAGGTATAATGTTACTATTTGTCTTATTATGTTCATTCATCTTTTATATATATATATATATATATATATATATAAGAGATAGTAGTGCTGAAAAGTTCTCAGAATTGACAAGTAAGAAAATAATTTGGTGAGGAGATTTAGCAATATAGAGAATAGCATGTACACTTCCTAACTCCATGCTATTGCCTCCTTGGTCAAGTCAGGAACTTTTCAACACTTTCTCATTTTTATATAAAGCTTCATTGTGTTTTTTATATACATATACATATAATTAGACCTTTGTCATACATGTGTGTGTGTGTGTGTGTGTGTGTGTGTGTGTGTGTGTGTGTGTGTGTGTGTGTGTGCATAAACCACCAGCATCATAACCATAGTAATGCACAAATAATTCAGTATTGATAGCAAATATGTGCACAGCATTATTATTATTTAGCCAGATGTGCACTGCATTTAGACAGAATGGTGCCAATGCAAAATATCCAATGTCAGTATGTATTACTTGGTTGAATAAAGCTTAACACTTGCATGAATGTCACCATCACAGTCATTTATTTGTATAGTTATTTGGATTCTGTTTAGGATAAGATTCTGTTGTGTTTCATGCTGTCTCCTTGTGTAGATCATATTTGTTGCCAAATCACATGATGTTAGGAAAGCTGAAAGTTCTGAACAGCAGACATATTCATGATAAATGCAGAGAGACCATTCTGTCGATTCTTGTGTGATTGTTATGGAATTTGTGACTCAAAGATTCATTTGGACTAATTTCTCTATCTTGACTTTTATCTGTTTTGACATTTTGACAGGTGTATTTTTCGTCTTTAACTGCCATTACTGATATAATGTTCCTATAATTATGAAATGGAGTTTCAATCTAATTGAACAATGTTTTTTATTGAACCAATATTTACAACTGTTTCTTTTTATAATTACAAGTACTGCCCATTTAACTGCTAGATTATATTATTATTATTTTGCACTCATGAAGTTTCCCACCAATAGTATCAAGAAATTCATTTGTGACATTGGTTTTAATGACATTTCAACTTGTCAAGAGATATTTATACCAAGAGGTTAGAGAATTTCATTCAAAGTATGCTCATATTTCCATTTTTTGTGTAGTTGTTTCTTAAAAGGTTTTTGTTTTTGCGCACAATCCTATTGAATAGGAATGATTTTAAACAGACCTATTTGACCCATAGATGGGACCCTAACAGGTACTACCCATCCAGGTTGAAGTGGACTTGGGAGTAATTGCAATGAAGGTGTACTTCCCACTGCCCAGTTTCTCCCCAGATTCATTTTAGTGTCATACTCCAGGTAATTCTATTTTTCTTGATGGTTCTTACTACAAGAGATACAGTCAGTATATTCTAAGGCCTTCTGACAAAGTGTAATTTATTTGGAATTAAATGACTGCTAATCTTCTAGATACTCCAGCACTCTCCTCAACATGCTGACTTTAATTATGCTGTCATCTCAAAGGTTTCAATTTTTCTTCAGATTTCCAATTTTAATTTCTCTGAAAGGTTCTTTGGGATTGCTCCAAGGATGCCAACAATGATGAATCTGTTACTTTCATGCTCCACAAATTTTTCAGTTCTCTAGTAACAACAAAATATTTTCAAGTTTTTCATCCTTTTTCTAGATATATATATTGATTTTTTTTTATTATTTTACTCCTTGAGAGTTTTTACACCAGCATTTGCTGGTGGTCTTTCAGTAGAGTCTGAGTGGCAGCAAGTCTCCTCAGGTCTCCAGAACTACTATTAGTATCACCGTCACTTTCATATTCCACAGTGTTCTCGAGCAAGATCCAAGTATTTGCCTATCTTTTTTGCTTTCTTCAGTTTTCACTCCACCAGAACAAAAAATCCATTAGACAGCATGTTCTTTTTTTTCTTGTCAATTAACACTAGGCTGACATTAGGTAATTTGTTTGTATTTCAAATTCCCAGAGAATTTTATGCATCTTATCCTCCAGTACAAATTCTGGTTTTTGCATAGACCATTTTGGTAGTAAGGTCAAATTTTAATTTCTTGCACTATTCCTTGTGAACACCTTTCTCACCCAGTCATGACTAGCTTTGTAGGCCTTTTGTGCCAATTTGCTGCATTTGCTTATTGTGTGATTAACCTTTTATCTCTTTCCCCACATTATCTACACTTGCTATTTTGTTGTGTATTATTGATTTTTGCTTTAATATTATTGGTCCTCATGGCATTGTTTTGTGCTTCTGTTGGAAGAGCTTCAGTTTTTCTCTCGAGGTTTCCCTTTCTTAATCATATCCAGATCTTCCCGTGGACAAGCTCACTAGTTTGTCACTTGAAGTATTCATACAGTTGTTTTTCTTCTCATTTCTGTTTCCAAGTTTTTGTTGATGTTCTTTTTGTTCTTATGTTGCTAATGCTGTTACTGGCTGCTGTAATAAGTATTTTTTTGCTCTTCTTAATGTAGTCCTTGAATCCTTGTAGGGATACATCTACCCAATCCTCAATGTTGGCAATTCCTCTTCCTTTTTCTTTTCTTGAGACATAGAATCTGTCTACATCATCTCTTGAATGTAAGGCCTTGTGTGTTGTCATCAATTTCTACTCCTTTGGTTAATTTGCCTGAGTTTCTTGCTTGTCCATTTTAAGAATGGTCCTGAGTATCTTACAAAGGGGACTGCCCAGGTGTTTATACTTTTGATGAGATTTCTGCAACAGAGATTGCTTTTGAGAATTTTTTTTTTTGTTCTTCTGAGGTACTTTTTTCTTTCATCTATTTGTTAGATAGTGTCTGTTTCCAATATTCCCAATTTATTGTAATTTTCTTTCTCTCCAAGTGCTCTGATGCTTTCCTGATTTGGTAGTTCTATTCTTTCAGCTGTTTGTCTTTTCCCACTTTTTATTACCAGCATGGCACATTTTTGATGCCAAATTCTATTCCAATATCCTGGCTCTATATTCTTTTTGTTTTGTATCAGAGTCTCCAGTTCTTTTCATTTTTTGCAGATAGTTTGATATCATCCGGTAATTAATTACATAAGGTAATTAATTTTTTCTTGTGATTTCATAAATTTGTAGCCCTCTGTGTACTTCTTATGTATTTGGTTGAATGGCATCATTGCTATTTGTTGTATTAATGGCAATAGCAAGTCTCCCTGAATGATGCCTCTTTGGATTTTCACATCTCCTAATCTAACTACCTGCTATTAATTCCATTTTCCAGTTTTTCATGATGAAATTTATGACTTTGTTAGATATTTTGTACATTTCAGATATTCTATTATCCAGCTTTGTGGGACCATATCATAGGCCTTTTTGTTGTCAATCTATGCCATTGCTACATTTTTCTGTATTGTTCAGCCTCTTTGAGGATGTGATGATCTAGAAATAGCAAGTCAACTGTTCTTCTTCTTCTCTTGTGGTATCTTTTCTGTTCTTCAGTCTGATCACAACAATGCTGTAGTCTGGATGGTCTTGATTCTTCCTCTGATTTCCAATTCCTCCAACTCTTTCATCCAAGCCTTTTGGGTCCATTCCAAGCACACCAACTACATTTGGTAATACTGTTATCCTCATATTCCATGGTTTTTAAGTTTTCTGGCAAGGTCCAAGTATTTGTTTATCTTTTGGCTTCCTTTTATTTCACTCTGTGGTTCACCTAGAATGGCAAAATCCACTAGATGGCAAGTTCTTTTTTTCTTTTTGATTAAAACTAGGTCTGATTGTCTGGCTAGGATTAGGGGACCTATTTGTATTTCAGAAGCCCTGAGAATATTATACATCTCATTTTCTAGGATGGATTCTGGTTTGTGCAAATACCATTTCATTGTATGATCAAAATTCAATCTCTTGCACAATTCCCTATGAATCACCTTTCCTACCCCATCATACCTAGTCTTGTACTCCTTTTGTGCTAGCTTGCTGTATTCAGTTACTTTGTGATTAACTGTTTCATCTCTTTCTCCTCATAACTTACAATTGCTAATCTGTTGAGTCTTATCGATTTTCACTTGAATATAATTACTGGCCCTTATTTACATTTTCACACTCTTCCCAGAAATAAGATAAATTTATTAAAAAACTTAGGTCAATAACTTCACTCTGTAAAATTTACCTGTTAATGAAATGACAACAGCATCACTGATCTACTGCTATTGCAGCCTGATGCTCCATAAGGAATTTACTGAAAAAAAAAGAATTCTTAAGAATGCTTTCTGGTTTATGTTTTTATTCTTTGTATGGTCTAATCAAGTTTATTGGCTCATTTCCCAGTGTGTCATTCTTCTCAATTTATCTGCTTTTTCTTTGGTAGTGGAGGCAATTTTCTGTGTACATGTATAATTTACATTATGTTTCTTCGTTTTTTTGCTTTGACATTAGCCTTTTCAGTTTATACATATTGACTATGACCTCATTGTTATTATCCTTTTCTATTCAAGAAGTTTATTTTGATCTATTTGTTACTTACTATTTTAGCTTGCAGTTGTTAATTTTGATCTAGTTGTTATTCCACTAATAATCGAGGATCATTAAATAAGTTTCCAGGCTTTCTTTTGTATGGGCACTTTTATTGATAGTACACACATGAAACTCTAGTCCCCTTCGAAGTAATCTCCTCTGCCTACAATGCACTTGTACCATTCCAGCAACTTCTGGAAGGCTCCATGGAAGTCCTCTTGTGTGAGCGTGTCAATGACTTTTGTCACTGCCTCTTTCATCTCCTCAATGGTCTCATAACGACAGCCTCTGAGCTTAGGGAATAACCAAAAGACACAGGGACCAAGGTCTGGACTATAGGGAGGGTGAGGAACTGTGTTGATGCCCATCTTGGTCAAATAGTCTGTAACAAGGATGGAGTTGGGGACTGGTGCATTGTCCTGGTGGAAATGCTACTGACCCAATTTGAAGAATGCTGACCTTTTCTGACAGAATCTCTTCCTGAACTCCCTTAAAACCTCAACATAGTAACCCTAACCCTAACCCTTTCCCTTTGGCCAATCAACTCTGATGTATTGACTTCCTTACTCCTCCCACACCTCTCATCATCCCTCACTGACTCCGTGCCTTCCGTGGATCTCTTATGCCACTCAAAAGCTGATGCTTGATTCACGTAAGATGGTTGAAAAGCAGTCTAAAGCATTCCATACGTTTCTGTGGCATTTTTTCCAAGTTTAAAACAGAATTTTATTGCATATTGTTCCTCTAAAGTGTCCTCATGTCCAGATTGCATTTTTGAAATTCACCAGCTGTGACAATCAGGCTTTAGTAGGGTGTATTCCAATTCCTGCTGTAGCTGTTCATTTGAAGCTGAAATCATAAAAATTGGTCAGTCATCTCATAAGATGTATAGCAATAACATACTGAATTTTCAAGAGTCTACAACAATTTTAAATGTCTGTACAAAAAAAGTCTGGAAAATTATTGAATGCACCATGAATCTTGACCTTCTTGTTCCTACTATGTGCTATTCTAGCTAATGATTATTAAAATTGACCTAGTTGTTATTATGAGTTGCTATAATCAGTTGCAGTTCATAATAGTTGACCTTGACCGAATTATTGTAATTTTAGTGAGTAGTTGTTGACCTTGACACAGATGTTGATATTGGCTATTTTATCTAATAATTGTTGACTTTGACTTAATAACAGAGTCATGCTTAGTGTAACAACTATTGTTCTAAGACACAGAATCAGTGACTTGAGCTTTAATCCTAGATGAAGATGATTGCATTTCACTTTGTGCTAATTCCATGGGAAAAAGCATGACTCTCTCTATGCTTTCCCTCACCAACTATGGGATAACTGAGTTCTTTAGCCTTGGTTTGGCTACCAATTTAGGAGGAAAACTCTAAATTCAAACCAGCTGTACTTTGCATGAAAATTAGGTCTTGTGTCACATACTGTCCATGGCATAAGGATTGGGTAAATACATACTCTAACTCATGATGGTTCCCATGACCTATTTGTTTATATCATTTACAATTCTAGTTTACTTTTTATATTGATCTTATTGACATTTACTATTCTAGTTTGTTGTTATTTACCTTGACCCACTTGTTGCCATTATTTGCATTATTGACCTTGACCTATTTATATTTATTATTTTGATTTATGACTATTGATCCTGACCAACATGTTATTTACTATTTTATTTTATAAGTGCTGTACTTGACTTAATTTTTCTTATTTGATATTTTATTGAGTATATCTGTCATAATAATCATCTTCCATGACAAGCTCTAATAAGCTTGACTAAATGATAAATTGAGAGTTATTAAGTTCAGAATTTTTGGTTTCTTGATATTTCCCCTGTGCAACTTCATATGGCACACAGCCATAATGGAGGCAGAAATATCTACGTAGATCAAACTCTATATGTTAGTTAATGATTGCCAAGCTAACTTACTAACCATCAATCTAAACCAGGTACCAGTCAGGTTTTAGTTTATTCAAATAGAAAACATTTTTTTTCAAAGTTGAAAAAGCAACTTATTTTTATTGCTTGATACATGCTTGTAAAATTTCCAATATTCAGAAAATAGGAATAACAACTCTATAACATCAGTGATAACTGCATTAACGAATGCATAGCTTTTATCACAAGAGGATATCATTAAGTTTAATTTATGTGTCTTGGAGGTCTGAGTCAATGATATTGTAGCCAACAAGCTTAGCATTTCATAAAATGACTGGAATTTGCATGAATATGAAAAAGTAGAAAAATAATGAATGAATAAGAAAGAAAAGCAGAATTATTGGCCGAATTGATCAAAACAAAATAGAAACAAGTTTATATTATCAGGGTGGGTAATCAGATTTATCGCAGATTTTTTGCTAAGAAGAAAGGAAATAATTCAGACAAAACCATTTACTTAAACATCAGAGAAAAAGGCTTTTGTCTGTGTTTGTGTGTATGGTGGGAAGTACATTTTTGTTTTTACTGGGCAGTCGATTGAAATCAAATACTGAAAGATAGCCAAATATAAAAATTGCCAATTATAATGTGTATATATATGTAATTATGTAAATATTTCTCACTATCTATCTATCTATCTATATATATATATATACTTATAAGTTTAAATATTCATATGTATAGACATCATCATCATCATTATCAGCCATTGTGAGTTCACTGCTAGACAAAGACTTTTCCCAACTGCTTCCATGACAACCATTAATGTGCTAATCTCTGTCATGACTTACTAGTAAACCCATTTATCTCATCTCTCCATCTATCGAAAGATATATAGACATGTTCACACACACACACACACACACACACACACACACACACACACACACACACACACACACACATGCGCACACATGCGCACACACATGCACACACAAACAGACTCTCCTCTATATTTATATCACAACACACACCTAAGCATATTATAACACAAAACACAAGAGTGAAGCTGTATTTAGCCATACAGATATGAACAATGAAGGAAACATTAATTCTCTTCAAAACAGTCCCCTTAGCTTTCATTGTACAACTCTAGAACTTCTCTTATGACATGGTATGAAACACCACTGTCATATTTCTTTTACTGTTCTCCTTATACTTAAACTTTGCTCTTGATATAAATTTTCAGTTTAGAAAACAAAAGTAGCATGAAATTAGGTCTGTTGAGTATAGAAGATGAGGCACTTACATTCTCCTGTGTTTTATCAAAAATTGCTGATCAAAAAGTATTGAAACTGCTGATTAAAAAGCATCAAGAATTTGGCATTTACTTGTCATGGCCGAAGTCTAGACATCACTTTATTACATAAGTTACTCAGCTGTGCATATGTCTTCAATTGAATTTTGAATAAAAAAAGATCACTCTCAGTACTTTTTGATCACAAAATATATGACAGACTATAGTTTAGTAATTTTTATATATACACACACATTTAGAGAACATTTTCTAATAATCTAATCCTGCTGTTATTTGCAAAGCTTTGCTTCATCTGGCACATAGACTTCAGCTTGCTTAGAAGGTTTGTTATTTTTAAATGGTCACCCACTTAAATAGTGAACAGGTTTATTGTGGCTTAACTTTAGTGATCTATCTAGAATCAGTGCTTTCTGCATGAATGATCATAAGTTATTCTAATTCTAAAATAGTTAGTTGCTAACTATTTAAACTGGAAAAATTCTACTAACTTTGTCCCATAATAGTTGTTACATTTGCATATATTACAGAGGAAATGATAAAAAAAACAACAAAGCTACATAACTACAATTATATAGATTTGTTTTTGTTTTTCATAATAAAAACTGAGTTTATTTTTTATCCTTCCTAATTTTATTTACATATTTTTAGGATGCTGAAAAGCAAGGATAAAATAAACTCTTAGAAAAGGAGTTAATTTGTATATCATGAACTTTCTTTTTGCTCATAATATACAAGATAAGACAAAAATGATTAAAAATTTGGTTTCTGACAAATTAATTTTCATAATAAAGGCTCAACAGTGAATAATACTGAATTGGATTAAGAAGCACTGAGATCGAACATCAATATAAGACAAACACTAAAGAGAAAGATCTTATACATTCTTGTTGTGGTTTTTAAAAGAAACAATTGTCTGTGATCATCTGACAAGATGCTATTTAAATGTGAGTGATTACAGAAATCAATATTTTATCAATACTGGATATCATGATTACTTATGAATTCTCCATCATACAGTCTAAATATTTAAATGAAAACTTTTCAATAATTAAAATAATAAAGTTTAGCAAACTTTACATTCACCATGCAGTTGGCATATTAATGAATAAGTAAGTAACAATTGAAATATAGATTGGTCTTTTTATTATAATAATCTGCAAGAAAGGAGGAAAAACTTATTTCTTCAGAAAATGTGAAAAGAAAAATGATTGCTGATAGTGAATTTTTTTTCACCCTCATTTTTTTCTTATTGATATATATACAGCTATGGAAGATTCAAGAATGGACAGACAGAAACATTATGCTGATAACATTAAAAACACATCAAGAAATTTGAAAAATGATATTATATATATATATATATATATATATATATATATATATATATTCTGGTTTTGAAAAAATTAACAGATATGTCTGAATTTCTATAAGTTTTTTAAGAAACTAAAAAAACATATTTGCATGCATTTACATGTATTTATACCAGAAGTTATTTAGTTAGCTTATTTTTGTTATTGAGGCTGCACAAATCTTACTTAGTTCAAATAATTGAATGCATGCTTTGTGTTACTGTAACAATAGATTTTCTCATTACTCAAATTGTTCATGTCTTGTAATGGAAGATTCTGGAGACATGAAAATGTTATGCATATATATATATATATATATATATATATATATATATCATCATCATCATCATCATCATCATGTCATGCCACCAGCACGGATATCCCTGACCCTCTCTCACCACTTCTCCTTATCATTCATTGCCTCTGGTGGGTCTTCAGGGCTACATCCCATATCCTCATAGAGCTGCTGTATGTATGTTCGAGCTGGCCGTCCATATGTGAGGGTCCATAGGAGTACATCACTTATGAGCTCATCCCTGCTTCTCCAGCAGTGTCCTGCATGTCTGGTTCATCTAACTTGGATAGTTTTTGTGATGGGAGGTAGGTGGCTGTATAGTTGGTGCTTTGTGGGGTGTTGCCTCCAGGACTTGTTCAATATTGCTCACAGCATCCTTGTGTGATTGCTGTGTAGCTTTTTTTTCCAGCCATTTTGTTAGCGTCCAAGTAGTGCATCCATATAGCAGTATTGATACGACTGCTGCTTGGAAGAAACTGCATTTCATTTTATCGGTCAGGTCTGACTTCCATATAATCAATAGCTTATCAATAGCTCTCCATGCCTTCGTTAGCCGCATGTCAATGTCTTTTTTGCTTGATGAGACACTGCTTCCTAGGTAGGTGAACTTGTCTACCAGTTTCAGAGAGCTTCTGTCTAGTGTGGAAATGTTGCCTGTTTGATTAAAGCACATGTATTCAGTTTTGTGTGCATTGACATGGAGGCCAATACATGCGGTGGCTTGTTCCAAACTATGCAGTAGTGTTTTGGCTTGGATGGGTGTATTTACCAAAATCGCTATATCATCGGCGTAGTCGGCATCAGTAATTGTTTTTGCGGTGTACCTTCTGCTTCTTTTCTTTGTCAGCTCAAAGCCGTTTTCTTTGATTTTATCAATCGATGTTCTAAGCATGTACTCTAGACAGATGATAAAGAGGTATGGGCTAGTGTGTTCCCTTGCAGTACTCCTGCTATAATGTCAAAGTATTCTGTGTCTCCATCTGGTGAACATACTTTCACTTTGGTGTTTCTATAGAGAATCGTAATTGCTGCGATGGTCTCTTTTGGTACGCCGTATGCTAGTAGGATTTGTTATATCTTCCCTCTGTGAATGGAATCAAAGGCCTTGGTAAAGTCAACAAATAGTATAGTCGCCTGCAGGTTTTTTGCCTGTACGCCTTCAAGGATTCTACAGATGGTCAATATTTGTGAGGTCGTGGATCTATTTCTTTGGAAGCCATTTTGGTTTTTCCTATGAATGTTGTCAATTTTGGGTTCTATGCAGTTTCGTAGTAGGGCATAGTGAATTTTGACTGCTATGGATGTAAGTGTTATACCTCGGTAATTCTTGGCTAATCCGAGGTCACCCTTTTTTGGTAAGGGGAGGATGCATATATGTATGTGTGTGTGTGTGTGTGTGTGTGTGTGTGTTTACATATTGTATTATAAGTTATATCCAACAATGTGGTTGAGAAATATTACTTGAAAAATGAAAACCAATTTGTTGAAAATAAGAATTTATTTGTACATGTTTATATATATATATATATGTATATATATAGGGACATAGAAATTTAATGTTACTGATTACAATATTTTTCTCTGCATAAATGCATACATACCTATAGTTAACTTTTTGCAGGAAGACAGACATTTTTCTAGTTACTGGTAAGTCAATGTAAGGCATTTTATTGTTGGTTGCTCATTGACCAATTCAATGTTAATGAATAGAAAATAATATGTTCACTCTACAAGGATTTAAAAAATGATCAACCTCTGAAAAGATTAAAAGATTTTTTTATTTCTTTTTAGCTTAAAAATGATCTCTCTGAATCCCCATCATAACATAATTAGCTTGTATCAGCAATATTTCCACAATTATTTCTAACAATTAAACTCACTAAATACACTTTGATTAAAAATAAACAACTCCACTTATGAAATAGTTGAATATGAATTTGTTTTAGTAAGCTCATGTCAAAAAGCTGCTTTGTATTCAATCAAACCACTAGAGAGATGAAATGACTTGTCAAGTATATTTGGAATAATGACAGCCAAGACATTGACTTATTTTCAAAGTTTAGCCAAAAAGATGTTAAAAGGGTTTCATAAGCTAGGAATAATGAACACAGAACATGTGGTGGACAATGAATAATGAAAGCAAAAATAATGTCAGTGGAGGAAATACTGGACCTTTAATGACAACCATGAAAACTTTGGTGAACATGAGGCAGAGACAAGAAAAGACAAACTTATTATGAGATAGCACATATGCTTGTTTTATCACATTGATGTTGGTTCTTTATGCGTTACAGTTGACAGTTACCCATTTCAGAGGCTATTCCAAAACATTTCTCCTATTCACTGCTAATTTCTTTTTTAACATAACTAGAGACTGAACAAAAGATATTTTTCTTGAATTTCTGTGATAAGAAATGATTATTATATGTTGATGATTCAGAGTAATGTTTTTATTATAGTTGTTACATTCACATTTTGTTCATTGTACTCACTAGCTTTCTTCAGAAGTTTGCTATAGTCTGTAACCTTGGAATTTCAAACTAAACTATTTATTCAATCCATAGGAGTAGATTGTTTTCATAATGCTGTCCATTCTTAGAGGATATCCCATTTCAGTAAATTCTTCCTTGCTTTTTCATCTTTGTCTATCTTTTACACTGATCCAAAATATATAAATTTTTTTGTACCCAATTTTGGGATTGAACTCATGATTGCCAAGTAGTTTTATATGTCATAATCAACACTTTTATCTTCTAAACTATAGGACTGAATAAAGTTCAGGTTCAAAATTCTGAGAAAGTTACTAAGAACAAAAGACAATAAAAGATGATCAGAGGATACAATGGCTAAAATGTTGTAACTATAACAAAGATTTGGACATTATTAGTCATAGAGAATATTTTAACAAAGAAGATAAAAACCAGAAACCAATATTCAGAGTGAACAGTTCTTCTTTTCTATTTAATAAGATTATATCTGTGATCCTAGTCAATGAAATGCTCTATTTAAAAATAAGTTTGTTTTAAATGAAATATCTCAGAAAGTTTGCAAGTAAAAAAGTTTAAAAGAAAGAATCCAGAATGTTTCGACTTTTAAGTATTATTGATTCCTATTCATATACATGTACAGCAAATAAACAATATAGTTTTGGTATGAGATGCCAAAATAAGTCTGTAACCATGATTAAAAATAGGTCCAGTTAAGATTGTTCCCTCTTATAACCCAGTAGAATCCATTATATGTTACTTGGAAAGGATAGTAGCATTGCCAAGTAATAGTCATTTCTCTGAGAAATGTCATGAAAGCCTAGGATACATCCTATAGTATCATTATATCAAAATAATTTTCATTTATGTACTATATATATATTTACATAAATACATGTGTGTGTGTGTGTGTGTGTGTGTGTGTATATATATATATATATATATATATATATATATATATATATAAGGAGGTGCCCGTGGTGTAATGCTTATCGCTGTTGGAAATGGACACAGAGACATGAGTTCAAATCCTGGACAAGACTGATTGCATTTCACATAGCACTAATACCCTTGGGAAAAGTATGAATGCAATTATTCTCTCTCCAGCTATGGGTAAATAGTAGGGCAGACTGGGTTCTTCAGCCATGGGGAGGCAACTAGTCTAGGAAAAGAAAAACTCTGAATTCAAACCTGTTAAACTCTGCTAAAAAATTGACCTTGTGTCATATCCTGTCCAAGCGGAGGGGTTGGTAAATATATATATATATATATATATATATATATATATATATATATTAGTGTATCAATAAATCCACTCCCTCAATGAATAACTGAATTTCTGTCTGAAATTTTCACTTTATCATGTTTGATCTATGGAAGAGAATTTGATTAAGTGCATTAACAAAAAAGGTGTTCTATAGAAAAATAAATATTTGTCAAGCAAAATAATTTTTTTCCAGTCGGCTACAAACTTATTGATGTACCTATGTATTTTGAGTTAATGCCAAAATTATTTTGAAATCTAGGCCACAAACTAAAGATTATTGATAAATTTTCATAAGAGCAATAAAGCAAATCATTTGACATTCAGTCTCCTCTTTCCATACCCATTTCTCTAAATCTTGTGACCCACATTATGCTCAGGCGCCTGCCTCTAAGATAACACACCAGGCCCTGGCCTTCTGCCAGCAAAACTAGCCCAATATAGTTTCCAAGATCTGCTATTCATCCTGAGGCCAGTCCCCAAGAATCCAAATGGAACATAACAGCCTTACAATGAAGATTTGTGATATGCTGTTTTCACAGCTGGGGTTCTTTTTCTTAATAACCAGTTATATTTAATATGTGACTTTTGTTTTATTAAATGGTCATAACACTCTACTTACAATATTCAATAGCATTGTTTATTATTATCATCATCATCATCATTATTATTTCACTTCTTTTGAGGTTTTCACACTAGTTTTAACAGGTAGTTTTTCACTGGAGTCTGAATGACAGTAAGTCTCTTTAGGCCTCTTCCAAGTATTCAAGTTGACCTTAACAATGCTGTGGTCTGTCCTGATTTTTCCACTAATTTCCAATGCCTCCATTTTCCCTTATAAGCCCTTGGGAACCATTTCAAGCACACTAACTACAATTGGTATCACCGTCACCTTCATATTTCACTGTTTTTTTTTCAGCTTTCTGGCAAGATCCAAGTATCTGTCAATCTTTTTGCTTTCTTTTATTTTTATTCTGGTGGAACAGCAAAATCCACCCGATAACAAGTCCTTTTTTTCTTGTTAACACCTAGAATTAGGTGATCCATTTACATCAAAATCCCAGAGAAATTTTTGTATTTCACTTTCTGCGATAGAGTCTGGTTTGTGCATATACCATTTGTCAGTATGGTATTATTATTATTACTATTATTGTTGTTGTTGTTATTGTTTTTCAATCATACATCCTAGATGCATCAAGGTAGGTCTTCAGTGATGCACTGTCTTCATCGCCGATTTTGGGTTTTTTGCATCATATCGGCTCCGACAGAAACCCCAGCATGACTCTGGAAGAGCCAAGCCACCTCCTTGATCGTGACATGCTATGCTTGTGCCTCTACCAAAGCAAAACAAGAAATAGTAAGGCCGGACTTCGACCGTTCTTATAGATATCTGTCCTTCAGTAACAGCCAATGAAAAACAGAGCATTCCACACTGGTGGTGTAATGGTTAGCAAGCTCGGCTAGCAAACCTACACGAGTGAGTTCGAGTCTCATTAGGTGCCCCTTTCATATGGCCTTGTGCCACATCTAAGCAAAAAGCTTAGTAAATTTCCACACTCCTCTACTATATATAATACCATCTTTACCTCATCTGGTTTTGGCTGACTACTTCCGGATTCGGTACTGAGGTAAGATGGTATTTTTAATACTTGTCCACGTCCATGATTTACACTTAACATGACTTACACATATCCCCCCACCCAAATCTATCCTATGCTAATACTTCCAAAGTAATATGAAATAAGCCCCTACTCTAACTATTCAGTCAGTCTTTAACTCTTAGCTTATACCCTTATTCAAAGCTAAAAAAAAAAGGAAAAACTCCCATTTATTTGGCTCACGCAATCATTTGCTACAGATTAACTCATACTTATTTGCCTAGATCTCCCTCCCCGTTTGTCAATAATCTATGCTCATATTACCAATCTAATGCATATTTCTCAAAAAAAAAAACCCAAATGCTACTCTATTCACCTCCTTACATTCTAACTTATTACTATTACGAACCTATCTCCAGTCCCCCCCGCCTTCCTCCCATAAACTATTTGCAATTAAGTTTCAATCAATTAACTAAAACTACTAGTGGGCGCAGGCAAATAAACTTATTAAAACCTTAAATTAGTAGCGGACTGTAACCAGTATACGAGGACAAAAAAAAACAAAAAATGGATAATTAGATATTCATCCCCCCCTCGCAAACGCCAGTGATTCTCAACCCCTCCCCCTGACATTCCGACTACCCTAACTTAATATTAACTCAATATACTCTTATAATGTCTCCTAGTCTTAATTCTTAGGCTCCTCCATCGTCCTCTTTATTTCTTCTGTGGCTCTGATCTCTTAAGCCAAATCCACTTTGACGCCTTCAAAACTGTGTTGGTAATGTCCTTCAGCACCCTCACTCTAGCTGCCCCGACTATACCAATTTTTGCTCAGGCTCTGCCCAAAGACTGTCCAGCAAAGCCCCTACAACCAACTTCTACGGGGTCATAATGTATCTTCCATGAGTTTTGTTGACATTGTTCGACCAGTTCTTGGTATTTGGACCTCTTCCTCTCATTAGTGAGAGTAATATATTCCTTCCATGACACAGTCAGTTCCAAAATAATGCACTGCTTTGTGTTATCAGAGTGCAATATCAGGTCCGGTCTTAGCGATGTTACTGATATGTGTCTGGGGAACTTTAGCTGAGTCTCCAGATCCACTATCAACTGCCTATCATCTGCGGAAGATAACAGGTTTGTTTTCCTTCTCCTCTTTCTCTGTATCTTCTCTCCTGCTTTTACGAAGTTGATCTGCTTCAATTTCTTTCCTGGTTGATGATTATTAGCCCTCATAGCTTTAGTCACCTCATTCGCAATTACCTTGAGTGCTTGATCGTGACGCCAACGGTACCGTCCATCACCCAAAGCTTTTGGGCAACTACTAAGGATATGTTGTAAAGATCCTTTCCTAGCACATAGTTGACAATTGGGGGTCTCTCTCTTCCCCCATATGTGCAGGTTCATTGGGCTCGGCAACACATCATACACTGATTTAATGAGAAATCGAATCTCGCTAAAATCCAGCCGCCAGCAATCTAACCATGTAATCCTTTTTTCCTCTACATCCTCCCACCTTGTCCAGGCTCCTTGCTGATTCAGACTGACCATTTTACAGTAACGCACTTCTTCTATGCTCTCACGGACTTCTTCTTGGATGAGTTGGCGTCTTTCTTTACCTTTAGCACTGTTGGTATGCGTTGAGGGGAAAAACCCCAATCCCGCTCTGCCTTTAGCTATCGACCCTAAGATAGCTTTATGCCTAAGCCTCTCTTCCGCCCCTTGCAACTCTCTCTTCACGCTCCACTTCCTGCCAGATCTTATCTGAATTCCTGCTGCCGCCACCTTTGGATCTTCAGACTCTGTATACTGCAGCAGTTCCCTTGTCTTCTTGATTTTGAATTCTTCCACGAGACTGCTGCAGGGGAGGCGCAACGCATTGCTGTTCCCGTAGATAGCCACACCACTTAAGCATCTCGGCAAGCCCAGCCACCTTCTCAACCGATTACTAATTGCTCTTTCTAATGATTCCACCGTGGTAATCAGAATATCATAGACAAACAATGGCCACAATATCCGGGGCAAAACTCCATGCTGGAATAACCATGCCTTAAATCGACCAGGCAATCCAGATTTGTTGATCTTCGTTAGCCACTCCTCAAGATCTTTTATAGTCTTCTGTTTTGTGGCTGTATCCTTCAGACTACTGTTGAAAGTCTTGCCCAAGCTCTTAAGTAGGTATTGTTTCTCCTGCGACTGTAAATCGGACTTTCTCCATGACCTTGCCTTTTTTTAATACTAGTGAACTGGATTTTGCTGGCTTGAAATACATTCTAGCCCAGGTCATATTTCTCTCGAGACCCTTTAAGAGCCATCTACCACCCATGACAGATGTCGTCGTCACGGTTAAATCATCCATGTAAGCCCTTATTTGTGATTGTCGGACTCCTGATGTAAACAAAGGGCCTCAGCATTCCACCTCTGCCGCCTTTACAAGCATGTTCATAGTCAATGAGAATAGGACGGCAGACATAGAACACCCTGTAATGATACCCTTTTCCAGGGTCTGCCACTCTGATGTTACTGTACTTGAACATGCTCTCAGACGGAAATTCTTATAATAGTCAGCAATGAGATTGCATACTGATGGCAGTACGTGATGTCTCTTTAGGGCTTCTTCCACCAGTTTGTGTGGCATGGACCCGTAGGTGTTTGCGAGATCCAACCATAATCCTATTTACCAACCCCTCCGCTCGGGCAGGATATGACACATGGTCAATTTTTAAGCGGAGTTTAACAGGTTTTAATTCAGAGTTTTCCTTCTCCTAGACTTTGCCTAACCGAAGCTGAAGAACCTAGTCTGTCCTACTATTTACCCATAGCTGGAGGGAGAATAATTGGATTCATACCTTTCCCAAGGGTATTAGTGCTATGTGAAATGCAGTCAGTCTCATCCAGGATTTGAACTCGTGTCGCCATGTTCATTTCCTACGACAATAACAATTACACCACGGGCACCTCCACAACCATAATACAGTCGAGTCCCCTTTGCTTTCCTTTACCTCTCTTAGGAGCTGTGTCAGGACTCCTGTATGTTCAAGGCACCCTGGCATACCGGCTACCCCGCCCTTCTGGACTGATGTATCAATGTAGCTGTTACCTAGAATGAAATCTGACAAGCGCCTTGGCAATAAACCAAAAAAGATCTTACTTTCAGTGTTTAATAATGAAATTATTCAGAATTGGTCCAATGACTTCGAACCTTCCTCCTTCGGGATCCATACCCCCTCAGCAAATCTCCATTGCTCCACGATCTTGCCTTTTCTTCAAATGACTCTCAATATCTTCCACAGAATTTGTAGAATCCCTTTACACCGCTTGTACACAATGTAAGGTACCCCACTTGGTCCCTCCAGACATTTCATCCAGCTTTGATGTATCTTCAAGCCTCTTTGGTTCTTGCACGACTTACCACAAATGCATCTGCTCAAAGTTGGTTGGGCATTCCTGTTCGCTTCCGTTAAATTTATCCTGTTGGGGATCTCTTCCGCCTCCCTCTCTATTTTACTCTTTTGAGAATTTTACTCTTTTGAGAATTTTTCACATCAGCGTTAGCTGATGGCTTCTCTCACCGGAGGGTGAGTTACAGCAAGTCTCCTCAAGTCTCCAGGACTCTTCTTAGTATTCTGGCCAATCTTAACAATGCTGTAGTTTGGAGGGTCTTCACTCGTCCTCTAATTTCCAAGTCCTCCAGTCCCTTTATCAATTCTTTGGTGACTGTACTGACCACACCAATTACAATTGGTATCATCATCCATTTCATGTTCAATAGTTTTTTCAGTTTTCTAACAAGGTTGAGGTACTTATCTTTCTTTTCGCTTTCTTTCAGTTTGTTCATTTGATTGTTGTAGTTATTATTAGTAGTAGTAGTATTTACTCCTTTTTCTTTAGCTCTTCCCTTTTTGATTATTTTCCTTATTGACAGCAAGAGTGAAACAATTCAGAGGACTCAAGCTGGTGGAAAGAACTTAGAAGCCAATCTTCTAGAAGAATGACACTAGATATGTGTATGTCCCATAACTGATTAGGTTATCAAGATGCTATTGGGTAATTCCCCTTTTTAGTATTTCTATAGTGACAATCATCATCATCATATTGTGCTGGCAGCACGGATATCCCTGACCCTCTCTCGCCACTCCTCCCTATCGTTCATCGCCCTAGGTAGGTCTTCAGGACAGCAACCTGTATCCTCACATAGCTGCTGAATGTACGTTCGTGCTGGTCGTCCTGCTTTTGCGCGGCCGTGTGTGGGGATCCATAAGAGTACATCTCTTATGAGTTCATCTCTGCTTCTCCAGCAATGTCCTGCATGTCTGGTTCACCTAACTTGAATAGTTTTCGTGATAGGGGGCAGGTGGCCGTACAGTTGGTGTCTTGTGGGGTGTTGCTGCCAGGACTTGTTCAGGATTGCACGCAGCATTCTTGTGTAATTGCCATCTAGTTTCTTCTCCAGCCGTTTTGTTAGCGTCCATGTAGTGCATCCATATAGCAGTATCGATGTGACCGCTGCCTGGAAGAAACTGCGTTTCATTTTATCGGTTAGGTCTGATTTCCATATAGTCGATAGCCTATTGATAGCTGTCCATGCTTTCGTTAACCTCGTTTCGATGTCCTTTTCGGTTGATTCGACGCTGCTTCCTAGGTACGTGAATTTGTCTACTAGTTTAAGAGGGGTTCCTTCTAGAGTGGAGATGTCCCCCGTTTGGGACATTAAACTTGGACCGTTCACACAAGGAGAACTCGACTCGGTTCTCAGAAAAATTAAAAATAGGAAAGCGGCAGGACTGGACGAAATTCCCCCGGAAGTATGGAAGACCAGACAATTCGACGACATACTGCTCCGACACTGCAACGCAGTATACAATCAAAATCCGATAGATAGATGGACGAAGGGATGCATACTCCCCTTCCCTAAAAAGGGGGACCTCGGATTAGCCAAAAACTACCGAGGCATAACACTTACATCCATAGCTGCCAAAATCTACAATGCCCTACTACGAAACCGCATAGAACCCAAAATAGTGACAATAGAAAAGCTAAATGATAGAATAAGAAGCTTCTGAGAAACTTCTGCAACTTATGCTTATGTTTAACTGTCACTAATATTCATATGATAAGAAGGTAAGTCTTGAGAAAATGATACTTATTTTGGAAGCTCAAGAAAAATAATTTATGTTATCAAAATTATTAAGTATAAAACCAGAAGGCTTCACTGGTAATTGAGGCAAGACCTTATAAAAAGGAATAAGTCATTCACACCAAAAGAGTTGAATGATTATTTCTCATTGTAACTCAAGTTAAATGTCTTTGTTCCATTTTCTTTTATAATTAGATTGTGAAAGCTTCTTGTTCATTGGAAAATATACATACAATGTTCTCTTAGCAACATAATCAGAATTTTAAGAACCCTATCTGCGTCAACTTTTTTTCTCAAGATTTTGCCATAATTTCAGCTTAACATTTTGTATTCGGCAATCACTTCTTTCTTAAAGTTATGAGTTTAATCCTAGTTTTGTTCAGTTGTCATTTTCAGGTGTTCCATTTCATCTTTTACAACGAAAAATACATTTATTTCCTATTTCAGCCAAATCACAGATGATTTTTTATGCACACAGCATTGTTTTCTAATGATGATTTACATTGATGATATGTAGAAGGGTGATGGTGCCAAGGCTTAAAATAAAGACCAAGGATAAAAGTAAAATATATTTTCATACTTAATATTGTAGTGATGCAGAAAATATTAATAAAAGTATTTTTTAAAATGATGATAGCTGTTTCTTCATTTGGAAAAATCTAGAGCAGGGGTGGGCTAACAGTGGCTTATGCGTTGCACAAGCTTGATCTGTGTGGCAAGCTTGATCTGTGCAGCTCATGAGAATTTTTAAAATTGTGAGATATACCTTCCATATTTCCCACGTAAACAAAAAAAAATCTTTGCGTAATGGTTATCATCATAGGAAATATAATTGGCGACCCAAATTCAAATCCTGGATGAAGCTGTTTGCACTTCTCTTCTAATGCTTTTAGTAAACTCATGAATATGTTAGTTCTCTCAGCTCTGGATAAATAGTAGGGCTGACTTGGCAAAGATAACCAGTTTTGGAGAAGAAAAACTCTGAATTCAAACCAGCTTCACTCTGCTTTTAAATTGACCTTGTGTCACATCCTGTCTGTGATGGAGGGGTTGATTAAATATATACTCTTATGTCTATTGTTCAAATTCTGACTTTGTCAATAATCAGATTAAATAGCAATTGATTGCATCAAATCAAAATATTTTGCACTTTAAAATATTTAAATACCCAAGTCTGTTTCCAGGTTTGACATTATTAAGTTTATTATGTGATTGGAATTTGTATTTCAATTTCTTCTCAAAATTGTCTAAAGTTATAATAGTAGATTTTATAGTTATCTTATTTTTAAATGAAATAATTTTCACTTAGAATTTTAATACTTTCATTTGAACACATCTATGTATCATACTAGAATTAGATTATGTTATCAATTTTTATGACAACAATTGCAAAAATAGGTAAATATATAGCTACAATTTCATAAAACATTTAAACTTTGCTTTTTTTTGGTGAGTCTTATGGAAATTATTTTCTAAAGTTTATTTACATGCATTACGTTTAACATTAATGTGTATATAAAATGATGAAACTGGTAAAAAAATCCCCTACCAATAGCAATAATATTTCATAAATTTTGGTGATTGATGTTTGCAAGATTTTCCAAAAGTTCTAATATGGCTTTCAAATGAAAATTATTAGCCAACATTGACTAAGAAAGAAGAGTAGGTCTACAATTGCACTGACACATATGTTAGAGACTATCAAGTCTAATCTTAAAACTGATCACTAAGCAATGTGGCAGTGGAACAATGGAAGTAGTAATGCAATCACTTTTCTCCACTTGTATTTGACAGTTGCCCACTTGGAATTCTTGAATTGCCTTGCTGTACTGGTGATTCTCTCTTCCAGCTGTTTCTTGTTAGGTGCTAGCTTCTGCCACAAAGTGATCTTGATTATTTCCTCAGAGAATAACAGTCCATAGGCTCACTTTTTTTACCTAAAGTCATCTCAGGGCTTTTTTTCTGCAGATTCCTGTATGGTTCTTATGTCTTCACTTTTAGAAACTCCTTTTATATCAATTATAGTCAAGACCTTGAGGAGCGAGTGTCCTGAAAAGCTCCAACAGCCCACTGCTCTTGGCTTACATAAAGCATACCAGCTTTGGATTCTCCACTGTCCCACAGGAAATATGCTAATATATTGTAATCAATGATTAGCCAAAGTATAGAGTATGATTTTTTATCTGCTATTTATTGAGCTTGTTATTCAATACATTCAAACATTTTTCTTGTAAAAAAAACCCAACAACATAACAGACAATAATACTTTATCTTTCTTTTACTTTGGTAAAACCAAGAAAGCAACAGATAATCTATCACATGAATATTTTTGGAAGCATTTGATCTTAAAAATACATTTAAAAAATATCAAAATATGAACATAAAATATCATGTCTCATTGCTTCATAGTATTGTTTGTTTTGTTGTCAAAACATAAAATACTGTTTGTGTATATTAATTCAACTTGTTAACAAAAAAATTGACTTCATTAATGCTATTTTATATTGTAGATAATACATATTATAAAAATAAGAGAATTTGGTGATGATCATAAAACCATATCAAATAATAATAAAATATGGAAAATGTTTTTTATTTTATTTCATTTTTAAATGGCTCACATAAGGTGATTACATGATTTCCTTTTCTCTTTATATTATTTTGTATAAGACAGAATGTTGTGAATTTATTTTTATGTATTACTTGTTTTTATGAATGATTTTTTGAGCTTATTTTATATAAATTCCTTCAAAAATCTATGCTGGCAAATAGCATAAATAGGCTTTATTTGCGATATTAAGGATGGTAAAAATATGACCATTACTTGCAAATGTTTTGTTTTGTTGTTAGCACTGAATAACACAAAACATATTCTGTGCATAATCATTTTAGGAAACATTTACTCTTCTCCCATGTTTTGGCTTTTTATTTTTATTTTTTTGCCTAAGGTGAATATTTGTTCATAATTCTCAAAGAAAAAATTGTTGGTATTTTGCATTAATTTTGTTTGTGGAAATGAAAATTTCTCTCTAAAGAATATGAATAAGTCTTTTGTTTCAGACATAATTTGTGAACAAAAGAAAAAAAGAAAAAGAACTGCAATATAAAATTTTTAAAAAAGGACATAGAAAAAGAAAAATAACAAAGATAAAATATTTCAGCATTCTTTGAAATTAGAATCTATTCACAAATCTATCAAACAATATTGAGATGAAAGGTGTCTCAGTGTGAAAGATAAAGAAAGAGCAGAAAAAAAGGAAGTAACATAGACAGAAAAGACAAAGAAAGAAAGCAGGAAAGAGGTGGAAATAAAGCAAAAGAGAGACAAAGGAAAACAATGTGTATAAGTGAAAGAAAAATAAAGAGATGGGGAAAGGAAATGTGAACTAATTGAAAGAGAAAGATAAGTGTGCAGGTATTTAGAGAAAGAGAAAGAATGAAAGAAGTCTGGAATATGTTAAAGAAAAGAAAGAAAAAAACAGAGTGAAAGTAAAAGAAAGAGAGAAAGCAAGAAGGAAAAAAGTGTGAATGAAGCAAAAAAGAAAGAAAGTGGCAAAAAAGTATGAAGGAAGAGAAAAAGAGAAAGAGGAAAAGAAATGTGGAAGAAGTAAACTCAAGATAGAAAGAAGCATGAAGAATATGGAAGAGAAAGAAAGAGTAAAAAAGATAAAAAGTAAGCAAAGTGAGAAAGTGAGTCAGAAAAAGGAAAAGGAAGAAATATAAAATAAATGAAAGTGAGAAAAAGAAAGTGGAAAAGACGTATAAAGGAAAAAAGAGAAGAAATAAAGGAAAAACATGAGCAACTAAAAGAATGAGAAAGAAATTGGAAAGATGTGAAGGGAGTCAAATAGCAAAGGTTAGAAAGAGGGAAAGAAGTTTTAAGTATATGAAAAAGAGAAAAATAAAGAGAGTGAGAAAAAGAAAAAGAATAGTGGAGAAAAACTACACAAATTCTTAACAAGAGCACAAAGATATAGAAAGATTGTTTTGTTTCATGTAGAATGTTAAAATAAAAGGTTATTTGCATTATTTTTTTTTCAAGGAATAATATTTGCTGTTCCAGTACTATAGACTTTCAAGAAAGCTTTTTCTTCAATAATCAACATCCAATAATTCAAGTCAAATACTGACCTTTGTTTAATCCTGTAGCCATGTGGATCTAATCAAATCAAGAGAAGAACCTGTACCAAATTATGGCCAAGTCAATTCTGTTGGAATTTCAGCTACAAAATAGAAAATATGTTAACTAATGTATGCTTGTACATTATGAAATGTATTTTCTATTTTGTAGCTTTTTCTTCTGCAGATTCCAGAATGTTTCTTATGTCTTCACTTTTAGAAACTCCTTTTATACCAAATATAGTCAGTGCCTTGCAGAATGAGTGCCCTGAAAAGCTCCCATAGCCCACTCCTCTTGCTTCACATAAAGCATACCAGCTCTGGGTTCTGCACTGTTCCACAGGAAATATGCTAATATATTATAATCATTGATTGGTCAAAGTATAAAGTATATTTTTTTTTGTTTGTCTTCAAAAATATATGCTGGCAAATATCATAAATAGGCTTTATTTGCAATATTAAGGATGGTAAAAATATAACCATAACTTGCAAATAAGTAGTGAGCCTTGTTACTAGTTCCTGGTTATATCTTATCAATACTTTCAAGTAATATTTCACTAAATCTAAACATTTTCTCAGCATATCCTTGCTCTCATACCCAACTCTTTTACATGTATGTATGTATGTATGTATGTATCTATCTATCTATCTCTGGAGTTGTGATGGCTATTATGATAGGAAATAGACTTGGCATGGCAAGTTCAAATCCTGAATGAGGTTGTTTATGTTTCCTTTTGTGTTAAAGGCACAAATCTAACTTTTCTTTTCTCACAGCCATAAATATATTAATGGATACTAGGCTCTTTAGCCTTGCTAAGCCAGCTGGTCTATAAGAATCAAAAAACTCTGAACTTAAACAAGGTGTGGAAGGAGGTAAGCATTACCTAGTAATTCACCCTTTGAGCTGAAGGGGAATCACTCAACATGGTTCCCTAGCAATCTGAAAAAGGTTATGGGATATGTAGGTAGTATATTGATGGCATCTTTCTGTAGTAACTCGCATGGTATAATGTTTATTGAACTAAGCTTGTAGACCATTGCTAGTGAGTTTGTTTCTCACGTGGTGCCTCATATTTTTGCCTTGTTCCACAAATAAGCTTTGTAATTGAATATAGATAATATCAAAATGAATAGTCATAAGATCCTGTATTAATATCAACCTCTGGTTTGGGGGCATGAATGGGTAAACAAAATTTCATGGCAATCTTCATATTACTAATGAATTTATTAATCTTAGTTTAGCACATGACTAGAAATATGGGGTGACTAATGAGATTGAAAGTCACAAGCAAAGGTCTTCTTGTTTAGCTTGCAACATACATCACACAAAATGCTCCTTAAAACTAAGTGTTGCATAGATTTAGTACAAGGCTACAAATATGGGATACCTAATGAGGAATGAGTCATATATTGAAATAAGAGGAGAGAGAGACATATATTGAAAAAGAGATAAGAAATATCCAAATACAGAGAAAGACAGAGAGAGTGGGGAGAGAGGAGTGGTGCATAAGACGTATGCAGAAATACATGTCTTACTTTAGTATAACACTGATGACACAAGTGGAAAGTACCTGTTGTACTCTTCAAACTGAGATTTCTGTTGTCTTGAGTTTTTCATGTAACAGACCATAGTAAACATTCATTGACAAAAGACAACAACTAGAAAAGCACTCAGAGAGCACATAACTCTACCAATGCCATTGTCATTAAAAACTTGACAATCAGGTGACAGATCCCAAACATTGCCATAACATAACCTAGTCATAATTATCCATTAGAGACTGTAACAACAATTATAATGCAGTTTATCTTATTTATTTATAGCCTCCTTAACAATAAATCAAGACAAAATGTGAGAAAACATTTTCAATAAATACTTGTATAAATCTCAAAATATTTATGCAAACTTTATACATCTCTTAAGAAAGAAGAATTTCCATGAATATTCATGCAAATACTTTACCCATAATATTTATTTACAAGCCATGTGAACAGTATTTGGCACAAAAATGTAAGAAAATATTTTGTATGAACAGTTTTATAAATCTTAAAATATTCATAAAAGCTTTATATAAACAACTCTTAAAAAACACAATGCTTCAAAAAAAAAATTTTAATTCCTTGATCCACTCCCAAATTTAATCATTGTTTTTCCCTTGGCCTATAGCCCACCCTTCCACAAAAATAGCATTGAAATTCATTGAGAACTTCAGCAGATGATTTAAACTATTTTAGGAAAATATGCTTTGGTTTTTATAATTTAATGCATATATAAAACCCTATAAAAGAAAATGTGACTCCAAACGATTTTATGTAATGTATTGCTTTCACCTTTCTTTTGCTTTCTCTTTTTATTTAAGATTGATATAGGGAAAGAAAAAGTTTAACTAGTTTTCCTTACTCCCATTAAAATAAATCATCATCATGTCACGCCGCCAGCACGGATCTCCCTGACCCTCTCCCGCCACCCGTCTCTATCATCCATCACTCCTGGTTGGTCTTCAGGGCTACATCCTGTATTGACACAGAGCTGTTATATATAGGTTCTAGCCGGTCGTCCTGCCTTTTTCTTGTTCATATGAAGGGGTACATAGGAGTATATCGCTTATGAGTTCGTCCCCACTTCTCCAGTAGTGTCCCGCGTGTCTGGTTCGTCTAACTTGGATAGTTTTTGCCATGGGTGGTAGGTGACCGTACAGCTGCTGTTTTGTGGGTTGCTGCCCCCAGAACTTTTTTAATATTCCTCACAGTATTCTTGTGTAATTGCTGTCAAGCTTTTTCTCCATACGTTTAGTTAGCGTCCACGTAATGCATCCATAAAGCAGTATCAACACGATCACTTCTTAGAAAAAACTGCGTTTTATTTTATTGGTCAGATCTGACTTCCATATCCTATCGATAGCTGTCCATGCCTTTGCTAGTCACGTGTTGATGTCTGTCTCGGTTGATGAGACACTGCTTCCTAGGTAGGTGAACTTGTCTGCTAGTTTCAGGGAACTACCATTTAGTGTGGAGATGTCGCCGCTTTGATCAAAGCACATATAATCCGTTTTGTGTGCATTGACATGGAGGCCTATGCCAGCAGCTGTTTGTTCCAGACTATGTAGCAGGGTTTCGGCTTGAGCGGGTGTATTTGCTAGAAGCGCTATGTCATCAGCATAGTTCGCTCTGTAATTGTTTGTGCGGGGTATCTTCTGCTTCTTTCCTTTGTCAGCTTGAAACCACTTTCTTTCATTTTATCAATAGACATAGTCTAGACAGGTTATAAAGAGGTATGGGGCTAATGTGTCTCCATGCAACACACCTACTATGATGTCGAAGTAGTCTGTGTCTCCATCCAGAGAGCAGACTTTTATTTTCGTGATTTTATTTAGAGCAGAAGTGAAAATAAAGGGATATGGAATAACTGAATGATCCTCTTGCCCCCACAAGCGCTAAAAAACACGTGTATATCTGTATAAAAAAGAAATTTAGGAGTCTAGGCGACTTAGACTGTTTTAAACCTACTACCAAAATACTAGGCAAATCAACCCCACTTTTGGTAGAGTTCAAGTAATGGTCAGATATATTGTCTTTTACTATATTGTCATTTTAAAATGCATGAATGGTTTTATTTTTTATTTGTAAAATCACTGCTGTATATCATCTGTGCTTTAAATGCAAAAAGACAAATGCTGTAATTCCAGGTAACAGTTGAACCAGGTCAAAAGAAGCTAATACTATTGGACTTTATTAGAAATTGAAAACCTAAGTTAACATAAAATAGAATGCCTATAAAGATGCAAAGAACCATTAATAAGGACTCCGATGAAATTTAAAAAAGAAAGTAATTCTGGACTTTTACTAAGTTAAAACTTGATACTGGCAGAAGTTGGGGGGAGAAGAAAGAAAGAAGAAAAATGCAGCATGGTAGGCGTAAAGGCGAGCGGACTAACTCTCTGACGGCTCAACGCCATGCCTAACCAGGCCCTGAGCGTATGAATCCTACGGTTCATCGGCCAGGATCAAATAGTTCGATTGGGGAAATACTGCTGCTCATCTATAAGGGTAGCTTCTATAGTTGAGAATAAAAACAACCATCGATAGATTACCATGACCCATAATCAAGCCTATATTAAAATAAATAGTGTTTAGTATTACTGAACCTTTGTTCAGAAGTGCTGGTCTGATTCCAGTGAGCCATCTTTACAGGCAACACTTTGCATTGCACCTTAAAGGGACAGAGTCTAAGAGCAAAAGCAGAATCTCTGATGTCCGAAGGGTCCTTAAGAAAAATACTCAGACAATTTTTTTAACTGCCTACACTTATGTATGAGGGTCCTTAACTTTAAACTTGGCCTTGTGTCATATTTGATTTTATAGGAAGGCGAATAATAAATCAGTATTATCTATGAATATCTATTTCTTTGTTGGTTATGTTATGCATGTGATGCTTTGATAATATTTAGCAACATTTTTTGAAATGGTATGCTCCAAACTTCAGCCTTATTTTTAGAGCAATACACATAATGCTCTAACTCGGATAATAAAGCAATTTCCACTCCTGTTTACAACTAAATTAATAAATTGTGGAGTCTACCTGTATCCGCATTGACGTCATTTTTTAAAAAAAATCTAACAAATTCTTGATATAACTGAGGATACTCTTTAGAATCCTGCACTTCTTCCTATACAAAATCCTCAGTATAATTATTGGTTGCTGTTACAATAAAAACCTAATGGGTTCACAAGTCATCAACTTATTCCTCGACAAACAACTGCATAGGATTGGGCAATTTTAGGAACAAAAGAAAATCACAATAGTTGTAGATATTATAGTCGTGTATGGTAACAGAAGAGGAGAGAGGAGAGGGTAAAATAATTGATCAGAAAACAACAACAGTGGTGGAATTTATTTTCAAAAATGTAAACGGTTTCCTTCTCTTATATTAGTTTAGAGGGCTTACGAAGAAGCTAACTTAATGAATGTCCGTTCCATTGTGTTGAGTTCTCGGTAAGTTTATAGCTTATTTTGGGCTATCCTTTGGTATGTATGTGAAGTATTGGTGGCTTGGTTCCAAGAGGATATGGTCTGAGTGTTATCTGTACCTGGCTATTGAGGCAAGCGAAAGAAATATTGTCTGTTGAAGTCGCGCGCTGGCTGCGAAAATGAGAATACCCCATTTGTAGAATATGAGGTCTTATTTATATACATTTGGTGGGACCAAGAAAGCATCCACTGCTTCAGTCTGCGGGGCCTTCAGTTGGCCTAAAAATATTTTTGTCACGTGACAAAGTCCTCCGACACATAGTGACCCCGTTCTATTTTTTGACCACGATGAAGAGTCAATGAATCCTATCGAGATTTGACTTGAACCACAAGGAAAGAGAAATCTGAAAAATTGTTTTCATCAAAGGAAGAAAAGGAAATGTTTGATGTCAACGTTACCTTTTTGGAATTAATTTTTGATTATTGTGCAAAATGTGTTGTTTTTCGTTGGATAATGGATTAGCGACTCATAACTGTACTTATCCAATCAAATAGCTTGGGAAATCGAACTGAGTGTCTGAATTTTTTTTAAGCATTCAAGTTTTAGACTTAAAAATTTTTCTTTAGTAGCAGTTAGAGGCCTCAAATATCAAGTTTAATTTTTTTGTGAGATGAAGTCCTAAGCAAGAAGACATTAATTCTTGCAAGAAAAATTTCCGCACTGATATTGCGAACAAAAATGTTAAGAGCAATTTTCGATTGCCGGTTTTCATTCTTTTTTTAAAAATTTTACTCGATATGAGGTATGAGCAATTTGTCCTTCTTGTACTTGTATAACGTTTTGCACTCATTATAATGAAAATATATGAAAATTACTCACTTCACTTGTTAAAATTTCTTGGTTAGAACTTCTAATTCGCAGTAAAAATCAGTATTTTTGTGGTTTCTATAGAACTATCAATTGTGCGTAATCACAAATAATAATTTTGTGAGAGTGGAGCCGTCTAAATAGGATTAACACTAAATGATCTACATAATAAAAATCTTTTAATATCGTTAACAACTATTTTTCTATTTTGACTAATCTTAGTGAGATTTTGTTTCATATGCAAAAGAAACAGTTTTAATTGTCGTCTGCTCGATAAAGCCTAACGAACAAGAATATCTAAGCAAAGCCGTATTCATTTTATTGTAGCGAATTGAAAACGTAGTTTTTAAATGTAAATGTTCAGTTTAAAAAAAAATGAAGATAACTGATAGAAACTTACTCTTATCTGGTAAATCTGACTATTACATTCCTATATTTTTTCCACTTTTATTACCACAAACGTTTCATCATCGAGTTGTTTTAGATAAGTGTCACCCTTTCTTTCAGTTATTAGCCGGCTGGCTCATAAAATGTTTATCGTCTGTTGTGAAAAAATTGCTCGTGTATATTTCTTTGTACATTTCTTCCTGTTTTTATTTATTATCTTTCTTTCTTTCTTTTCAAGAAATACTTTTAAAAATTAATTCATAAGATTTACTGTTTGTTATTGTTGGATTGTCTGGGGTACAGCTATTTGTCTGGAGCCCCACGTACCAAAATATGGCACAAGCCCTTTTTAATGTGGGTACTAGGCACAGAACCGTATCCTACACAAGCCCGGCGGTCCCCCAAATTCTTTGGGCCCCGTCGGCATTCCCCTCCAAAAGAGGCACCTTAGCTGCAGATGATAAACCAAGGTCGAGTTAGAGCCTGGTAGGACGTACCCCTGAGGCTCGAGGTGTTGTCGGTATCACCTGCGAGACGTGACTGCTAGGCGCCCCCGGCACCAGCGTCAAGCTGTCTCGATCGACTACAACCACCAAAACAAAACTAGACTCAACCAAACTGTATCCCCAAACACGGCTAATCAAGTAAATATTGAATAGGCTATAGTTATTTGTCGGGCGCCCCACGTACGCTAGAGTACGGCACAAAGCCCTTTTAAATGTGGGTAATAATCTATTTAGCTTTTTACTTAGATGTAGCATAAGGCCGTATAAAGGGGGCACTCAATGAAACTCGAACTCACTCATAAAGGTTTGCTAATCTAGCTTGCTAACCATTATACCTCAAGAGGTGCCCAGGATTTGATGTATGGAGGATCGTCATTCCTATGAACTTTCTCGACAGCAGCAGCAAACGCTTCTGGTAAAAATCGGCCAATCAGAGGTAAGGACTGAAAGCATTTAAAATCATTTGCTACTGTCCTCAAATATTCAGAAACTCAAATGCTGGTTGAAGTTTCTGCCAGGAAGAAGTATCTTTTGGATTACCAACACTGGATTTTGTGAACAAAAGATAAAAATGGCAACAAGGATTCTAACAGTTATAAATGATTTTTTTTACATATCTTGTACGATGCACTGATGTTTGAAGTGTGTCAACTAATGTATACATTTCCAAGCATCTTTATTCACTCCAGTGTTGCTTATAACAGTGTAAAACCAAAAGGGACTGCTTAGGACCTTACAGTACTATCACAACATTCCCCCATTACAATAGAAAAAGTAAAGAAAAAAGAAAAATGATAAAATATAAGACTACAAAATGTTCATCAGTTCGTCTGGTCATCATTTTTATCTTTCGGGAAAGATGACTTGTCTGTCACTTTACACTGTACAATGAGGTTGCTGAGCTTCCAGATCCCTCTCCATCCAATGGCATTAAGGATCCTGACTATGAAGAGCTGCTATATCCTCTAATTGGAAAATAATTTCTTAACTAACATCTAGGTTAAAAGGACTTTCTTGTTTTGAGTGAGTGGTGGCGATTGTGTCAAATTTTGATGCTTTTATTGGTCTCCACTAAATAGGAACAGAGATACTTTAGCTTGTTAAGCACCTCTCCCTTCATTTCCTATTTGTTTTTGAGTGTATTTGTACCATATCACCAGGTTTTAGATTAGGTGGAATCTATCAAATTAATAGGTGTTTTTTGTTTGTATTGGTGGTGATGATTAATATAAAGCAGTGTCTTTTGGATATTTCTACCCATAAGTTCTGTTGCTGGTGATGGTATATTATTAAATGGAATAGTCTGTTGTGCAAGAATAGCTAGGGATGAATCTTGGTTGCTTTTCATTGCCTTCTTCAGAATGCATTTGATGGTTTGGACGGAACATTCCTCAAGACTATGGGACTATGGATAGAAAGCAATGGATGTGTCGTGTTAGAAATCCTATTTTTTTAGCATATATTTTGAATTCATTTGCTTAAAATTCAGGACCATTGTCAGTGATGATAGTTTATAGAATGCCGAATTATGCAAACCTAATCTTAAGATGTATGATAACAGTGGAAGATTGTTTGACTGTGAGAGTGAATGTCAGAAAACTTAGTTTTATAATCAACAGCAATCACAGTTTTTTGTGGAGTTTTAACATATCTGTACCAGTTTTAGTCCTTGGTATTTCAGGTATTTCATGAGGTATAATTGGTTCAGCAGGTTGTTGGTTGCTTTCATCAAGACAGATGTTCCAAATGTTAACCATGTCTTTGATTTCTGCTGTGATTCCAGGCCAATAGAAATGTTTTCTTGCACGGGCAATACACTTCTCAATGCCTTGGTATCCCGTTTGGATAAAATTTTGGACTTTTTCATGTAGGTCATTTGGGACGATTATTCTATTCCCTTTTTGCAATATTTTATTTAGCAAAGAGACATTCTCGGTGGAGATTTCAGTTTTGAATTCATTTAAGTATACACCAAAGAGTGTATCAGGGATGATTGCACCTTTCCATGCAATGTAATTACAAGTGATGTCATACCACTGCAGTGCTAGCATGAATCATTGGATGCACGGTGGTGCTTTAGTAAGTGACTTTTTGAAAATTGAAAATAAAGGTTTGTAGTCATTTCCAACTTCAAAGTGATGTCCATATACAAATTCATGTAAACTTTTGCAGCCAAATAAAATACTAAGATCCTTTCTAAATGGCAGTAGTTCTTTCAGCTCCAGTTGGGCATATATTATAGGCTGCCTACCTTTCTTACATTTTTGTTCAAGGATGATGCCAAAGCCAAATTTACTTGAATCAGATGAGATTATTGTTGGAAGTGAAGGATTACAAAATTGTTATAAGGGTTTGTGAACAGATCCTTCAGATTTTCAGTGGCTTTCTGTTGTGGCTAATGAAATAACTGTTCAATTTTATTTTGGGATAATATGCAGAGTAGAGCAGTGAAGAATTTTGATTGATTCCAGTTTGAGTCAGCTGAGCCAGTGTTTATTTCTATTTGCTGCATTGATTTTCCTGAGTGACAACAAATGTAAAGTGTCTTTTATGGTTGTACTTTGTGCATCACTTATGATATGTTTGGCATTATATACATAGGTGAGAATTAACTCAGAATTTGTAGGAATTGAAAAGGGACTGTTTTTTCCTTTGTATTGTTCATTGTGGTTAGTTTGTATGATATCTGGGTTTGTTTTTCTGTCTACATTTGATAAACAAAATGTCCATAGCTAGAGTTTTGGATGTTGCAAGTTCTTAAGCTTGCCTTTTTGTTTATTCGGCAGCTTGACCAGCTTGAATTGCCTTTCTTATTGTTAAATCAGTTTCCCTAAGTAGGTGTTCTGAGAGACGTAAATCTTTAAGACCAACTATTAAGATATCTTTTATTAAGAAGTTGCATGAGTACATTAATGTAGTTTCATTACATAGTCATCAAACCTCTTATTATTTGTTTGCTTGTGAGTAAAAAAAACTTAAAAAGTAATTGAGAAATTTGACAATTACTATGAACTGAGAAAGTTCATAGTAATTGTCAAATTTCTCAATTACTTTTTAATGTCCTCTTTATCTTCATTTTTGAAGCTGAATATGAAAAAATCTACTGCCCAAGCTAGTAAAATTGAAGTTTGAACTTTTCCAATTTTAGGATCTGATTCTGTTGCCTGTAAAAATAGTTTAAATTCCTTTTTCCTTTGGTTTTACTGGTCAAATGTGGGTGATTTGTGTGAAGGCAATCTGTCCATTATTGGTGAGTTAGAGAGTGATGAAGAAGCAAGAAACAAAGTGCAAAATTCAACAAATTTGACGAATTGAAGCAAAATTCTGAATTAAATAAGACCAGAGGAACTCATCTATTTCTGATACCATGTTATAAAAGAACTGTTTTTATATCCCTTGTATGAAGCACTGATTGTAGGAGTGTGAGTCAACATGTGTATACATTTCAAAGCATCTTTTTTGACTAACAAAGTTGTCACTGATAACGTAAAAGCAAAAGAGGCTACCTTAGATCTTACAATTCTATCACAACACTGGTTAGTTGGCATAATCTTCTAACATAAGATTCAAAATGCAATAAAGAATTCCCTTATCCCCATCACCCAGTTATGGGTTAAATAGTACCAGTATTGTTCTTCTACAAGGATGGCTTTGGCATTAATTAATCCATAAAGGTTGATATGCTATTAAATAAAGAACCTAGGAGAAACCAGAAAATGCAATAGATATTATTACTCTTACAATTTCTACACTTCTAGAAGTCAAGGCAGTATAATTTGCCTCAGACAGTGAATTGCCAAATTAATGTAAAAAAAATCCCACAGAAACTGATCAATTAGCAAGCCAATTTCAGTAATAACAGATGGCAGAAGATTTTTCTCTTGCAAAAATTAGCAATTATATTGTGTGTTTTTTAATTTTTTCAAAATTTTTTTATGTTGTAAGAACAAGATGATTGTTCAACCCACCATATTATAACTGAATGTCTGGTTAAACCTGTTGTGACTTTGGATTAATACTCTGATTTAAATAAGTTGATTAATGGGATGATCAATATATTTTAGGTCAAACAAATTAAAATGTGCTAAAGTTAATTTCTTTAGAGGGATACAAGAACAGCATTTTGCTGAAGAAATGACTTATCTCCAAAATCCTGTAAAAAAAGTCTGGATTTATTCACAGGTAAAAAGATATCCAAAGTGAAGATAGAAGAGGCAAAAACTCAGTGCATTGATATGAGTGTATAAATCCCATTTTATTGGCTAAAAACTTTGACTAAAACTTAGAATAATCATCATAGAAAGTGCAACCATCTAGCCTTTCAGTCGACTTAAATCAAGACAAACAATTAAAAAAGTTATTTCCTATTGTATAGCATTTTAGAAATTGAATAACTTAACTTTCAAATATCCTGAAGTTATTAATTTACCTAATATATAAGAATTGACTATATGGGACATATTTAGGTAAAAGGGATAAGGAAAATATATGTCTTTATATTTACTTGTCTTAATATTAAAGCTGCACATACAGATTTAGTTAAAGATATGAGCATTCATTCTTTGCTGGCTTTATTAAAGTTTACAAATATATAGTATTCATTTTTACATTTACAAGGATAATGTTTGATCTAATAAAGTTTGCTGTAATCTTAATGAGGAAGTTTTCCCTCTTTGTGAATTCAATATGCACCTTAAAGTGTTTAATATTAAAACACCTATTATTTACTCAGTCACTTTCAATATTCAGAATGCCGTAATTCTCAGCCCTCATTTACATATATTCTTCTGATTTTAATGTGGCAATCATACCACCAAATTACTTTCTTTGTCATATTGTTAATATAAGACTCATATTATAAATAGATGTTCAAGATATTTGAAACTCTGGTCTTCCTTTAAGACCTAATGTCAACTAAGACTTTTGATTCCTTATTGAATATCTTTTGTGAAATTTGGTTTCATGAATATTTAAGTTTGAGGGAACATTCTAAGAATTGACTTGAAGTTGGTTTTTTAATAAAATGAAAATAGATGATGTGATTCTTGTAAAAAATCAGAATATTCTTGACCATATTGGGTCCTCTTGGGTCTTGTACCTTTGTATAACATTCTTCACTGAAAAAATATAACAGAAGCAGAAAGTACCCCGCAAAAACAATTACCGACGCCGACTACGCCGATGACATAGCGATACTGGCAAATACACCCAACCAAGCCGAAACACTACTGCATAGTTTGGAACGAGCAGTCGCAGGCATAGGCCTCTATGTCAATGCACACAAAACAGAATATATGTGCTATAATCAAACGGGTAAACTAGTAGACAAATTCACTTACCTAGGAAGCAGCGTCGCATCAACCGAAAAGGACATCGACACGAGGTTAACAAAGGCATGGACAGCTATCAATAGGCTATCGATTATATGGAAATCAGACCTAACCGATAAAATGAAACGCAGTTTCTTCCAGGCAGCAGTCGCATTGATACTGCTATATGGATGCACTACATGGACTCTAACAAAATGGCTGGAGAAGAAGCTAGACGGCAATTACACACGAATGCTGCGAGCAATCTTGAACAAGTCCTGGTGGCAACACCCCACAAGACACCAACTGTACGGCCACCTGCCTCCTATCATGAAAACTATTCAAGTTAGACGAACCAGACATGCAGGACACTGCTGGAAAAGCAGAGACGAACTCATAAGTAATGTACTCTTATGGAACCCCACATATGGCCGAGCAAAAGCAGGACGACCAGCACGAACATACATTCAGCAACTATGTGAGGATATGGGATGTAGTCTAGAAGACTTGCCAGAGGCGATGAACGATAGGGAAAAGTGGCGAGAGAGGGTCAGGGATATCCGTGCTACCAGCATGACATGATGATGATGATGATGATATATCTGTACACTTTATATATACTTTATATATATATATACTTTATATATATATATATATATATATATATATATATATATATATATACTATATATATATATATATCCTTTAAATACATAGAATTTGTTTTAAAAGCATTATCCCAAAGAAAAAAGAAAATCTTTAGAAATCCCTTTTACTGGAAATTGTTTTGTAGGAAAATATATCCATAGTTTGTTAAAATTTGCTTCTTTTGACTTTTTATTTATTTTAAAATTATAGTAATTTTCTCTTTTGAATGCCAAAATGTCCTGTATGATCTCCATTCATTCATTCATTCTTTCAGATATATTTAGTATTTTATACTTTAACTTGATTCTTGTTTTATGAATGTTTATATTCCATCCAGTGTTTGCTTGGAAGATGAGAAGTAAGCTTGGAACGTTTTTTGATTATAGGGAAAAAAATCACGGACTTCATTATAAAAATGAAAATCAAATTTCAAATAATAAATGTGCTTTTAACGCTTGGAACTTGCAATAAAATTAATTTATCATTGTGAACAATGTGTACTAACCTTTTCCATTGGGTGAAGGATCAGCAGGTCAGAGACTGCATTTGCTAATTGTTATGAGTGATTTAATTGGATAATAATGTCTAATCAAACTGACAGGCTGGGATCTCAAATTGGGTGTGTGAAAATAAACAAATATAAACCGTCCCCCACCCCGGCACAATTTTCAGTGATCAAGAATGACTTCTAATTGTTTGAAAAATCATTGTACTAATAATCTTAGTTTAAATATTTATTCCCCTTTTGATAAACAATGTTTTAGATTTTCCTTTGTTATTCTGTCTCTTGATTATTTTCTTGTGTATTGCTTAACAGAAGGAGTCTTAATATTAAGACGTTACAAGAACAAACTTACTGGAAGCATGCAAGTTGATACACAAATATTGGTATAAAAATGAACACACATTTTTTTACTTTTGTCTAAAAAGTTACTTTAATATTTGTCATTTGATTACATTCAGAGCATTTAATTTTAACATAATTCAAAAATAATTTAAGATGATTTTAATTGCTACATGACACACATTTGCATCTTAGGGTATATTGTATATAGCTTCTGTATGTATGCTTGTCTAGTTCATAAAAACAAAAGCAACCATAGCACACAAAGGTATCATGTGCCACAATGCAAGAGAAAAAATATCAGTGCTGAAGATGCACATTATTCTTTTTTGATTAATAAATTTAATTTTATTTGCCAAAAGATAAGTGCAAGTGGTTCTAAAAAGTAATTTCTAATGGTAACTCTATCAAGAACATAAAATTATATAAAGGTCTAAATATTAAACATAGCTCTATTAAAATTAACCTGGTTTTGTTAACAATGCTAAGATTGGAGCAGGGAAAAAAGCAACAACATTTGTAGGATATACTTTTAAGTTTAAGAAAGGGAAAAATATGAATCAAACACAACAACACAGTTTCAAAGAAAATGATGATGATATATATAAGGATAACACTCTACTGAAAATTGTTTGCCATCTGAGGATACAATCTGTGCAAATGGTGTTGAAATAAATTCATAATGGATTACAGCTGTTGAGTTTTAGTTGATATTAATGCTATATATATATGCATATACATTAGAAGAGTGTTTATTTAGGCAGCAAGTTATTATTAAGGCAAGTTTTATTAAAGGTGATGGAACACTGTTTATTATTTTTAATTGTAATTTTTCAAGTCAAGTTATTTTTCTTGTGTCATGATCCAGCTGGTAAAAGAATTGTCTCATATCTTCTGCCTAAACACTTTCACCAATATTTTTGGTCTTCATCAGGGGTAGTGTAGTTTGAGTTGACAGTTTGAGTTTTTATTGTTTTGATTATTTGTAGCGTTTTGTTTTGAAGTTGTCAGTTGGAACATTTTCAGCCTTTTGTTTTAAAACATTCAGTTGGAAAGGTTTACTAATAGAATTAGTGCTTTTAGTTATTAAAAATATTTAATATGGTCATGCCTGTGTTAAATGCTGTTTTATTCATTTTTGTTTTTTTTTATTTTTCATACATATTGCTTCTAAGATTTATAATCGTTTTTTATTATTGTTTTTATATATAATTATTGTATTATCTGTGAGAATCTTCCTTACATCAGAATATGTAAATTGGTCAGTACTATTGTTGTGTTCTATGATTGAATGTTGTTTTATGGTGCTATTTTCAGAAAGGTGATAAGTGAGATGACAAGATAGTATTGTGGTTGTATAGCCAATGTAAATATCATTTTTGTTTTTTGGGAGGCACTCTCAAAAAGGACATATAAATTTATAAACTGCATTGGTTTGGTTTAGTGGTATTTTAGTAGAGTTTTTAACAATGAGGTTTGATGTTTTAAATTTAGTGTAGTAGATGATAAGTTTGATTTATTTTTGTTTTTCAATAGGTTTAATGTGTCATTTCATGATATTTGTTATTGCTTGTTCATCAAATTTGTAGTTATAGTGCATTTGATTTCTGTAAAGTTGATTAATTCTGTCAGTGTTGTTATTGTTGGTAGTGTTATTATTTTTGTTAATGTTTTGAAGATATAGTTTATTTGTTGATCAACTAGTGTATTAGAAAAATTGTTATTCACAAGGGTTTGTTTTATGTTGGTAAGTTCTTTGTAAAATATTACCTTGGATGAGGAGATGTATAATGCTCTATGAATTAAGTTTTTTATAATTGGTATTTTATACTTTTTGTGGACATTCACTGTTGTAGTTAAGTAGGGTGGAATTTATATGGAGATGTAGTGAATTTGTTATTATTGGTGGAGTCAGTAAGTACATCAAGGGAAGGCATTTTTTTTATTAATGTTGAGTTTAGTAGTAAAGTTTAGTATGGAGTTTTTTTCTAGAGTTTGTTTAAATTTATTAATTTTGTTGTAGGAGTGTGTTGTGATGAAAATGTCTACATAACAGACATATATCTAAGGTTTAGTTATTATTGTTTTAAATATTTTGTTTTCGATGAGGGACATGTAGAATTTGGAAATGGTTTGACCAAGGGGCGACCCCATCAAAATACTGTCAGTTTGTATATATATATGTTGCTGGAGGGATCATAGAATAGAACTTTTGTGGTACAGTTTTTCAAAGATTTTTGGTTGTTTGATTGATGGGGTGATTATAGACATTTTCTATTATTATTTTTATGGTTTCATGCACTGGAACATTAATGAAAAGGTTTTTGACATAATGTGATGCCATTATGCATTTGTTGGGAGGGGGTTAGAGTTTAAAATTTGTATGAATTCATGTGTTGCTTTGATACTGTATTTATTTAGGATGTAGGGTACCATTACATTGTTGACGATTTTTGATATGTGGTTTATGGGAGTAGGCATCTGTGAAATAATTGGTCTAATTGAGGTACCTTGTTTGTGGGTTTTTATTTTACCATATATATATCCACGTTTGTAGCCTCCACTTATTTTTATTAGTTTAATGGATCTGATTTCTGCAATATCGGCTGTGATAATTTTCTTAATGTGTTTTTTAAGTTGGTCAGTGAGATTTTTGTTAAGTTTTTTAAATTTTGATTTGTTGTGGAGGATATTTAAAATTTTTTTGTTGTAGTTGGTTTCATTAAATATAATGTAAATATTAGTCTTGTCACTAGTATGGATGGCACAGTTGCTTGGTTGCTTCTTGTAGTGACGGGGTTAGTCGTTTGTTTTGGAGTTTGGGGTTGAAATGGTTTTTAATTTTTCAGCTTTTAGTAAGTTGCAAAGGTTGGGTGTATAGGAATTTTACAATTATTTTGTTGGTTCTGTATTTGGTTATATAATATTTCAATTTCATTTTTTTTATATTAAGGTTGTATTTTCTTGAGAGGTGGCAGTTTGGGCCTAAGATTAAAAATTCCTTTTGTGTCTCAGTGAGTTTGATATGTGATAGATTGATGAATTTGTTACATGTATCAGGTAGAAATAGTGTTCCTTGATATAGGTGATTCAGTTTTTGATTTATTTGATTATAAACTAGATTACAGTGTCAGAGCAGTATGTCATTGAATTGCCTGGTCTTCCATACTTCAGAGGGAATTTCATCAAGCCCTGTGGTTTTTATATTTTTAATTTTTGTAAGTACTGAGTCAAGTTCTTCTAGAGTAAACGGTCCTAATTTGATGTTGAATTGCTTACTAATAACTTACTAATAACTCTCATATGTAACTTTTGGTGGGTTTCCTTGTAGATTCTCAAAATGCTGTTTCAACAGTTTTATTCATTCTTGTTGGTTGGTAGCTTTCAGTTTAGCTTTGGGAGTGCTCTTCCTCCTGCTCACTTCGTTTATATGTATATATATAGCATCTCTTTTCAATATATACTGAGGGACTGGAAGGGAATCTTCTATAATGAACTTTCAAAGAACCAAAAAAAGGTAAAAATATTAAAGAACAATAGAATATGAAGCTGCTGGAAAAACAGTAGAACAAAATTGTAAATATTTTCAATAAAGTTAAAGTAAAAAAAATCAATTTTACTGAACAAACTTTTTCATATACATAATATTTACATGTACATGAGTATCTATTATAAATAAATACATGTATCTGTGTACTTATTTTTGTCTGCAATGCTCTAAATCAATTGAAGTTTCATAGGAAATAGATGAATTACTTCTTTAAACATACTATTTTCAAAAGTAAATACAGGTTAACTTATTGAGAAAAGGTTAGCAAGTTATCCTACCCAAACTGTCATGAGTTTAATTCTTATAGAGTACTCTACATTTGTCTCATAATAAAGTTTCATAATTATATAACATATGATCATGCCAATAAAGAAAATGAAGATTTGTATGTTAAAAACTAATAATAATTAAGATAATTTCCTTCATATGTTCACAGGTACACTAATAAAAATGTTTTGGTTTGATTTTATGGCATATCAACCATTGTAGGTTATTTAATACCAAATCCATTTTTATACATATAAACAGGTCTATGTCAAACAATTCAGTTTAGCCTAAGTAAGCAGTTTAAATGTCAAAACAGTTCTATTTCTAACAATTCAGTTTAGCATAAGTATGCAGCTTGGTTCTATTTGACCCATGAATAGGTCTCTATCAGGTACTACCACTCCAGGCCAGAGTGAACCTGAGACCAATAGCAATAGAGAGGTACTCCACATTCCCCAAAGCTCCAGCATTACTGAAGCCTCCCCATCAAATTGTTTAGTTTCATATCCAGGACACTCATTGGGGGGGGTCTTACCCCTCTGCAGAGATGCATTCAGTGTATTCTGCAGTCCCTGCTAACTGGGCTATAAAAATATTTTGTATACATGCTGTCTTATATAGACAAAAACCATACAACAGACTTAATACTCACCAACATCAGGTAAACAGTGTGACAAAGATCGATAGTTCCTGTTGTCAATGTTCAAGCCTATGTAAAGCCAGGATTTCAAATGCTGACTTATAAGGTAAGCAGCTCCTCTTCATTTGGAAAATTAGAACTGCAACACAATCTTCCTAGTCCTCAAAAAATCCCATTTGGTCTTGTTCCAGACAATTCTGTTACATGATATATACATATATATATATATATATATATATATATATATATATATATATATATATATATCCTTTGCTTACTTTGTTCAATTTTGCTACTGATCTGTTGATATCTTTCATTTTTTGTCTTGACAGCTGTTAGGTTTCTGCTTCTGGTTTTCATCTTCCTGTTCCTGAAGTCATGTATACTCACTTCTCAGCTTCTTTGATCATTTTACATTCATCTCTTTTATTTCTTAGCCTCTTCATCTTACTGCATTTGCACTTAGCATTTTGCCTTTCATATTTCTTACTTTTATTCAAAAAATCATTCATGCTGAATCAGGGTCAAAATCAGCACTAATATTTTTCTTTTTTTTTCTCTCTCTGCTTTTCTTCATTTATTGGTCAGTTCTTCATATCATTGCACTTCCTTTATGTAATCTATCTAATTAGTTGGGAGACATTGGGAGGTACTCATAGTGTAAAGGGTTATTGTCATAAGAAGAGGACTTGGCTACCTGAGTTCAAATCCTGAACAAAGCTGTTTGCATCTCCCATAGCGCTAATACCCTTAGTAAAAGTATGAATCAAACTATTCTTCCTCCAGCTATGGATAAACAGTTGGGCAGATTGGGCTCTTTAACTTTGGTATGGCAACTGGTTCAGAAGAAAAATTCTGAATTCTAACCAGAGCTGGAGAAGGACAGGTCTCCCAAAGTTATTTGTGCCCAAAACACGCTACATGAGTGTCACCCCTACAACCAAATCAGGATATAGGACAAGTCCATATAAGTCTATATCTTGTATGTTGATTGAAGCTTTTGAATTTCATTGATAAATTTTTTATTTTACTCATTTCTATTTCCCATTGCTAAAAATCTGTTTATAATACTTTCATTTCATTCTTAATCTCTGTGGATTGTTTAATTTTTTGATTTTTGTGAAAATTTCATGTTACTAATTGTGGCAGTTTAAGATTTTTGTCCCAAGTATTATTTCTGATAATTATAGAATCCACAGTCAAAGATAAGATAAGCCTTTCTGAATGGCTAAAGATTTAATATATTCTCTGGTAAAGAGAATGCAAGAAAGTCCTTTTTAGAGGTCTGGTTTTTGTTGGCATTATCCTGTCGAGCAGTCCTTCGCCTAGTTCTAATTTTGATGTCTCTTTTTTAGGAGGTAAGCAGAAATATGTGACATATGTAAACTTCTCAGAAAGTTAGTCTATTGAGGATTGTAGAGATACTAATTCAAAACGACTGTGTGTTCCTGCATATAGTGAGGGATATGTATGTATGTGGATGAGAGAGTGCTGTCTCTGACTTGTTCTGTTGATTAAAGTTTGGCCCCTCAATCGAATCTCCAGTGGAGATACCAACAGGATTTGTGTCTTTTTTATTTGAAGTCACTTGCACTTGCAAATATCAAAGGCTTGTAATGCCATTGTCCAGAACTATCATATATAAAAAAAAATTGGGATGGATGTAAAAATTTGTGTATTTAATTCTTTCATCATATAACAGAAAAAGGGAGAGAGAGAAAATATTGATAGATTGATAGTTAGATAGACAGATTTTCATTTCTCTTGTATTTGTAAATATCTTTTATTTTGTTTATTTTTATCACACACACACACACACACACACACACACACACACACACATATATATATATATATATAACTTTTTCCTTTTTTTACTATTTTTTGATTCTTTACAATTTGTTATATACTATATGATCAGAGTTGTTATCTTATGATATCTACAAATTACTTTTTTCTAGTTTGTTGCCAATAATATTCCTATAAATATTCCTGTCGTAAATGTTATTACCATTACATTGTTTTAAGGTCATATTGGATTATGAATAGTGTCCATGCTTTCTTGTTATAAATATTTAGTGGGATCTATTTACTTCCACTCTTATATCTTTTATTGTAAAAATTGTTGAAATGTCCTGTATTTCAAATGTTATTTATATTGCATTTTCTTTTACTTAATTATAGATTTGTTAAGGTGCTTTGTTCAATTGATGAAAAATTAAAGAAATAACCTGAGTGTTTTGTTGTTTTTCCTCTTCTCTCTGATTCTGGAAACTATTTGACTATCAGTCACCAAGGTGTGAGGAGTGCCTTTAATATTAATGAATTGGCTTTTTGTACAAAATAATGATTTTAATACTAAAATAACTTTTGTAAACCACAATCAATTTTAACAAAATCTGTCAACTTGTAGAGAATTGTATTCTGAATAACATTTTGATAGTTATGAACAAACAAATCATTCTGAAAGACACAAGATTTAGCAATTTTTTAAAGACTTTTCTATTTGTGTTTATTATTTCATTACTAAAACTATGAATACAATTATAAAATTAGGCAATCTTTTTCTTTATTCTTTTCACTGAAGCTTATTTTTGAAAAGAGAGATTGTTTTATGTCAATTTTCTAGAATAGATAATGCTGATTTTTTTAATTACTTGGTACTTCAATTGAGAGATGTACTCTATGAATTCTTTATTTTCAGGTCTGTCACTTAGTCCCTATTAATTTGGTATCTACTAATCAGAATGTGAACCAACTTAAAACTGAGTAACAAATCTCTATTCTGCTCTACAATATTTAACCACTTACCACTGTAAAATAATAAAACTTTAATTTTGTTTCAGAACTGTTACAGTCACTCCAGCATCCTGAATTATATGTACATTTATGTTTTCCTTAATATTTTGAGATCTTTTCATCGTTTGATATTTTAAGATCTTTTCATTTTCTCAACGAAAAATTTACTTGAGTCACTAAGATACAAGGCATTCAGTTTGGTCAGATATTTTTCACTTTTCTTGGTGGTCAACAGTGAAAAGTTAATATGATCTCAAATGTCTCTTAAGTGTTCAATTTGATATCCATGCATAGAAAATACTGGACATCTATTCTGAGGAGCATGAACAATTATCCAGGTTTTGTTTCAAGACTGAACATGTAATTTTATCTCAAGGAGTTGCATTGCTAATGGTTTGATTACTAACAGGACAAATGAAATGGATCATCTATCTTCAGGCCATTTAATGACTATTGAATGAAACAATAGGAATTCAATGCTGACATAGTTCAAGAAAAGTGCTTGACACTTCCACAAAGATATTGATATAACAATTTTACTTATTTCTCTATTTAGCTATCCCTGACAATGTTTATCATGGACATTTTTTCTTGCGTATCATTTTCATGACATTAAATGTTAAACTAAAGAAAATTATATGAGATGCATCCGTGAATAAAAAAGTTACAGATCCCTATGCAATGGTGAGATACACCTGCAGATGCCAATTTTATTTGCTTACTGGATGAATTAAACCTTTCTGGTCACTTTTAAGCTAAAATGTTAAGAGCATCTGTGGGTCTTCCCTGTCACACCTGTAAGTACCTTTAAAACACACCACAAATTAGACTTTTCTGATTAATTTTAAGCTAAAGTGATACAGGCACCCCTAGGAAAGGGATTACATTAAAATACCTTTAGGTTAAAAGAGTTTACATGCCAAGTTTCATAAGGATTGGTTAAATAGCCTGTAAGTTTATAGGTAACAATCTAATATGTAAAGAAGTGAATTATCAATACAGACATAAAACTATGAATTTAATATCAATAATAGAATACTTTTTCTAGCTGTACTAATAAACTCTAAGGACAACATCTTTTCTTCCTACCAATATAAAAAGCTAATTTGTCTTATTTCCTGCCTCCTAGAGAGTGAATGCTCACATCAATACAAAATACTATCATGAAAAATCAGTTCAATAGGGCTTATCTTATTACCTCTTCCCACACACTATTCTGCAAAAATCTTAACTGTGTAAAACAAAATTAATTAAAAACAGATTTCAAATCATGAGATTGATCAAGAAATAAAATAAGATTTAAAGAAAATAAATAATGACATAGATTAAAATCATGACAAGAGGTATATAATAAACATATTCTCAATGCATACAAACAAGATGAAACATCTATAAAGAATAATATTAATGAATGCATATCATCTTATGATCCTAACTAACATAGATTTCCTGAAATATCATAAAAAAACTACAAAATTTATAGTCATTAATGCTGAACCACAAAAATCTGTATTTAATGAGAACAATATTATATATAAGTTTGCTTACCAAATGGGAAGTTGTATCTATTATTATTATTAATATTATTGTTGTTGTTATTGTTATAATAATAATAATAATAATTTAGCCGAGGTAAAGATCCAAAGAGGCATATTCCAGGGAGATGCACCATCACCATTACTATTTGTGATAGCTATAATGCCATCAATCACATCCTTAGGAAATGCACAGCTGGATACAAACTCTGTAAATCACAAGCAAAGATCAACCATTTGATGTATATGGACGACATCAAACTGTTTGCTAAAAATGTAAAAGAACTGGGAACCCTAATGCAGACTGTGAGAATATACAGTCAAGATATAAAAATGGAATTTGTCCTAGAAAAATGCACCAAGCTAGTAATGAAAAGTGGTAAATGGCACATGACAGAAGGAGTTGAATTACCAAATACTTGGGAATATTAGAAACTGACAAGAAAAAATTAAAAAAAGAATATCTCAGATAAACTAGGAAACTACTCGAGACAAAACCCAAGAGCAGAAGCCTTGTCAAAGAGATAAATACATAGGCTGTTCCCCTTGTAAGATACTTGAGACCATTCTTAAAGTGGATCAGAAAAGAACTCAAATGGACCAGAGAACAAGAAAACTAATGACCATGCATAAGGCCTTGCATCCCAGAGATGACGTTGACAGACTATATGTGTCAAGGAAAGAGGGAGGAAGAGGACTTGCCAACATTGAAGAAAGCATTGATGTATTGATGCAATGACTCAAAGACTACATAAAAAAATGCTGAGGAAGACTGATTACAGCCACTAGGAGCAATACTGATGACACAAGGATCAGCAGAACGACAATAACCAGAAAACAAAAATAGGAAGAAAAACAACTCTATGGGCATTTTAACTGACTAACAAGCAACATCTCACACGAGAAAACATAGATGTAGCTAAGAAAGGGAAACCTTAAGAGAGAAACTGAATCTCTTCTAAAAGTAGCACAAAACAACACTGTAATGACCAACCATATCAAAGCAAGATTAGATAAGGTGCAGCAAAACAGTAGCATCTACTGTTTTGCTGTGTCTTATCTAATCTTGCTATTTATCTTACGTCTTATCTAATCTTGCTTGGTTATGTGGTGATAGACATGAAACCATCAATCACATAATAACCGAATGCAGCAAATTAGCACAGAAAGAATATAAGGCTAGGCATGACTGGATTGGCAAGGTGATCCACTGGGAATTGTGCAAATAATTAAAGTTTGACCATACAAACAAATGGTATATGCACAATCCATAATCTGTCCTGGGGAATGAAACACACAAACTCCTCTGGGATTTGGAGATACAAACGGATCACCTAATCTTGGCCAGACAACCAGACCTTGTAATAATCAACAAAAGAGAACTTGCTGAATTCTGGATTTTGCTGTCCCAGTGGACCACAAAAAAGCGAAACGAGGGATAAGTACCTAAACCTTGCTATGGAACTGAAAAAACTGTGGAACGTGAAAGTGATGGTTATACCAATTGCAATTGGTTCTCTTGGTACAGTCACCAAAGGATTGGTACAAGGACTGGAGGACTTGGAAATAACAGGATGGGTATAGACTGTCCAAACTACAGCATTATTGAGATCAGCCAGAATACTGAGAAGAGTCCTGGAGACTTGTGGAAACTTGCTGTCACTCAAACTTCAGTGAAAGACCCTCAGCTAATGTTGATGTGAAAAACTCTCAAGGAATAAAATAATATTAATAATAACAATAATAATATGTTTATATATATATATATATATATATATATGGTTATACAACTACAACATTTTAGCATTGCTTAACTTGTCATCGATCTTATAATAGCACTAAAAAAACTTACCTCTGTCAACATAGAATGCAAAATCAGTTTATTTCAAAGAACATTAGAAAAAATGGTGATCAAAAAAGAAGTGTACAAATATTAGAAGTCATTACTGTAAAAACAAAAAATCTAAAATAAATAAAATTTATCCTCAGAATTAGTTTACTAGATGTGATTAATAACAAAAATATTTTATACAACTGTTTGACATGTGTTGTCCTTTGCCAGACAAGTATATTTAGTGATGTTTGAAGTGAGTATTATTGTTTAGCGAGAGGAAACCATTTTTGTAGCCAGAGTTTTTGTTGTTGGTAAGCGAGGAAAAGTTTGTTTGGTTCAGCGAGGAAGATGGTGTAACGTATGTGTGTTTACATTGTGTTGTTTCCTCGCCAAGTGTTGTAAGGCCCTCGCTAATGCTTGTTGGAAATAATAAGGTGGTTGAAGTAAGATGGCGAAGGTCGAAAGGTGTTGTTATGAATAGTTTTTATATTTTGCAATTCAGAAGGTGCCATGCGGGGTAACCAATTTATAGCAGTTGGTGAGATTGTGTTTTGTTTAGCACTATATTTTTTGGCAACACAAATGAATTATGAAACTTTGCTTTAACAACACAACAACGAAAGTTCTTTATTTGCAGCTTTAAATATGGTTTGCTTTTGGTGCTGCAAGACTCGTGGTGTTTAGGCTTGTTAGTGTTGGAGACAAAATGGTTTAGCGGGATGTTGAGATGGCAGCGTGTTGTTGGACGTGTGAGGGATGTGTTTAAAGTCACCGTGTAGTTTTGTATCTGGTTTTTGGAGGAGAGTATGCATTATCTCCATTAATGTGGGCCAGAGGTGAAATGATAGCTAGTGTGTCGAGAGCAGAGTTATGCTCGGATCGACATAGCCAATTTTGGGGGTGACGTGAAGTAGTGCCTGTGAAAGGCATGATGAATGCATCCAATTCATATTCAACGGGGATTCCTTGTAAGAAATCCATAAATTAGATGGTTCCCTTGTTGAGTGTCCATGTTGCTGCTGCTAGTGTTAAAGCCACAGTGAGTTGTCCACACTGGGTGGCTTGTCTATCTAAAAAGCATCGCTAAGCAGGGACGACCAGAGGAACGTCTGTTCTGGTCGCCGTCTCACCCGAAGAGACTGGGTTTGGCCGCTCACCCATTTTGCTAGCCGGAAATGAAGGTCTGGGCTGAATAGGATAAGTCATCCTGATTGGGTGAAATTCAGTGTTGAATTAAATTGCGCGCCATACCAAAATACGAGATTTTCCTCTTCTCTACATATATACTGATTCCATGTTTGCCATGAACACTCAATGATCTAAATGTAAAAAATCTAATATAACAAAACCCAGTAAACAAACTATAAATATTCAAAACCTCTTCATTCATGCATGTCAGACAACTTTCCATCATTATTGGTCCTTAAAAATGACCAATGATGGTGGAAAGTCTATATGGAAAATTTTGGGCAATTCTTATATAAAACTGAATCAAACTTAAGAAATTTTATAAGACTAGAAAAAATCAATAAAAAGGGCTAAAAAGCACCTTGCCTGTCATTTTTAATGAAACATATTTCAAGGAATGACTGTTACTTAAATATACCTCATTTATCTCTATATATTTGAAACAAATAAACAGAAACTGACATTTTCATGGTTACAATAAGAATAAAAAATTGAAAAATCAGTTATTGTGTCTGTATATTCAATTTGAATGGATATCCTTATTACACATATTTGTGTGTGTGTGTGTGTGTGTGTGTGTGTGTGTGTGTGTGTGTGTGTGTGTGTGTGTGTGTGAGAGTACATTTAACTGTGTACATATTGTGCATGATGTTTTTTAAAAATTGCTTTCAAAATTGTGATTTGTCAGTATCGATCAAAAATGAATTATTTTTCCATTGCTACAGTAAATAAGGTGTGTGGGGACAGAATTAGATTGTCTATAAATTTAAAACAAACCTAAAAATTTATTTGGTAATTTCACCATCAAAACTACAAAATCAATCAAAAGTGGCAATATTTTTTTCTTTTATTTTTGTTTGAGTAAACACTTTCAAAATGTCATTTCTTTGTTTTTGTTTTCCTCATTTATTTTCTTTTTTTGACAATGGTTGATGGTTCTGTTGAGAGTTTGTGATTTATATGATTTATGTTATGTTATTGAAAACTGATATTTACCAGAGTCCATTAAGGTTTTCAAACAGATTTATATAATGTCCAAATCATTAAAATTTTATTGTAGCTCATTAGTTGTATAAGATTTATAAATAGTTCACAATACCTTGACTTAATTCAAATTGTTGAAATGTCTGAATATTTTGAAGAAAGCTATAACTTGCTATTATTATTATTTCTTGGAGCAGCCTACTGTAAAATTACCATGGTCTCATTTTCTATATATTGGCCGTATTCTCTTACATTCTGAAAGAAACAATTTGAAATTTTTTTTCATTTTATAATTGGCCTTTTTATTTCTGGATTTGCTCTTTTTTTCTTTAATTTTTTCCTCATAGAAAGTTATAAAGTTTTCTCTTTATCTTTCTTTATTTCTATCAATGGTAGCACCTTCTAGCACAAATTCATTTTTTTCTTTTTTCTAGGCATTTAATTTGAAGTGAGATTATGAGATGCACATTGAAGTAATGCCTTCAATTTTTTCCATGGAAACCATAACAGATAGAGGGAGCATAATAACAATGGTGAATAGAACAAGTTTTCAATTACAAAACACAGTTTTTCTTCATGGTTACCACCATTGGCTATGCATTTTTGCTAGCAAGGTGCAAGAGCCAGCATGCTATACTTGTAAAAATCGGCACCAGCAGAAGCAATCTAGTTTTTTGCTGCAACAGCAGCAGTGATGATTGTACTGTCAGAAAAATTTCCATGTCGTTCATCATTCAGGAGCCCAATTCACACAGATAAGCTGATCGAGTAGCCCTTCATTTCCTGGGTTAAGAGATGTTTTCAATATGGATTGTCACTCACATCATTGTTTCAAATGCTGAAATGTATTATCCTCTGTCTAACTCTACTCACATCTACCATTTGGTCTCCATAAATGTTCAGCAAGTGTCAGTGGGTGCAATATTTTTTGTGTAATGATATATCTCTGCTTTCATGTCAGGTGCCCTTTTGCTAGATTTCTGCTCAGTTGCTTCAACAAAGCAAAAAAAAATGGTTATCGGTAAAAAGTTCAGTTTCTACTACTATACTACTAACATTCATCTTTGATATTGGGCAAAATAATAAAATAGAATTCAGACTAACTTTATTATGAGTTTGGCATACAGAAAAATACATAGCTGTAGTGACTGAGGAAAAATAGTATCTTTTTGCTGAAAACTTGCTCTATTCAGTGGTGTTATTGTGACCCCAGTATCTATTGTAGTTTTCAAAAAAATAAATACAAGGCTTTACTTTCAGATAATTTCTCTTATTTGGAAGAGTTTGTTTGTTCTATAACTTCTCAAGCTGTTTGATATTTTGACCCATCAGATTTGATGTATATTCTCCTGAGATCCAAGAGAAAGTTTGAAGATTAAAAAATAGGTAACTCTCACCATCATTTTTGAAATTTTTTAATATCTATCCAATTCACTGTTTGAGAAAGAAGACAGAGGATAAAGAAATTTCTCATAAGATATCTTGTCAGTTGCTCACAAGTGTTTAAAGTATTGATTTCTTTATGAGTTAGTCAAGATGCAAAATTGTATATTGACATTGTTTCACTGTGATATTCTTTCATTGTTTTTTGTTTGTTTGTTTGTTTTTGCTTTTTTTAAATTCTGTATCTTGTAGGAGATTGGATCTGGAGGTAAGAGAGGTAAAAAAACAGCTCCCATGTATCCTGATTGTCACAGGGTGATATCCATGCTCACCTCACACACGGAAAGTGTTGATGGCTGGAACAATACAGACACAACACACAGTATAGAATCTCAAGGTGTGTATAACTCTAATGTTTTGATTTGTTATATTATATAAGATTTTTTAGTTAATTTTTGAGAAACATTTCAAAAAGGAAAAAAATAGAAGAAAGTGTCATATGTTGAAAAACTTGTAATTATTAAATTTCAAGCAATTTCTTGACTCATGTATCATACAAAATTGTGTGGCTTTCCATATTAAAAAAAAATCTTGTTTCATTGCTATTATTAATTTTGACTTATATGTTTTTAATTCATTTCAATGTTTTAATTCTATTAATATTAGTAGTGTAAAAAAAACCAAAAACAAATATTGACATGAGTTTAAGAGTTAGATTTGTGCTTCTACCAACTAATAGTTCTTCATAGCCCAAATGTTTAGAAGAGCTGGTATGTTTAACCTGGCTTCTCTGGCAAAAGAGATATGAATTTGAATTACAGAAAGAGAGCTTATTATTTATTATTTCTGATCCATGATAGCCTGAGTGAATCAGGATTTTAAAAAAGCAACAGAAAAAAGGATAAAAAAATACAAGTCAAAATTAATAATAATGCTTCATCTAAAAATAAACATAAATAAATGATTTGTGTAAATTTCTGAGATGAAGCTTGATAATTATCATTACTTAGAATATTTGGACTATTGACTTCATCTTTATAGTTATAATCACAATTTTTCAGCCGATATGTCCTTTGGCCTTCTTCAGGTGTTTCATGTTGAACTCAGGAGTTCACACAGAATCTTGAACTGATAGTTCAAATATAGGGTTCAGTTCAAGATTCTACGTAGACTCCAGAGTTTGACATGAAACACCTGAAGTAGGCCGAAGGACATATCTACCAAAATATTGTGATTGTAACAATAAAGATGAGGTTAATAGTCCGAATATTCTAAGTAATAATAAATAAATGATACTAATACTATTAATACTTCTAATAATAAAAAACACTAATATGGGACTAAAAGACATTGAGAAAAAGAATAGAGGATAAGTTTAAAAGGTTAGATTTGTGTTCTTGTCAACCAGTGGCTCTTTGTAGTTCAATAATTAGAACAATTGTGTCTTCTTTGTCTCAAACCTTGAGGCAAAAAGACATCAGTTAGATTCTCACTTAGCCTTTATCCTTTATCATTTCTTATCTGTGCTGTTTCCTCATTATAAATTAATCACTTGAGTGTTTTTTGATAAAAAATGAAATTGAATTCAGATGAAAGAAAATACTTGTCAAAAAATGAATAAATAAACAAAATCTAGTGTCATATTTAGTTTTTGTGAAGAAGCAGATAAATACATATTCAAATTCTAAAAATGAACATAAATCCATTTATTACTTGAGAGATATTTACAACTTGGATTTAAAAGAAATATATATATATATATTTCTTTTAAATACCCTGTCCAGTGGCAAAAGCTGCTTGGTAGTGCCAGGAGTAGCAGTACTGCCTTGAGCTCCCAAAACTGTGTTATCACCCTGGTTGGTGGCTGATGAGGGCAGGGTATCGCATGTGCTTTC
>OY757908.1:90407045-90417352 GCA_963585895.1 Sepioteuthis lessoniana
ATAGTTACAGAAAATTCTGGCACTAGGAAAAAATTGTCAGTACTTTTAAATTATAAAAAAACATAAGTTCTTATTAATGATGATAATGTTAAAAAAATCAATTTAAATGTCCTCAAAGCATCAATATTTGAAGCATTAGATCCTAAAGGGAGAAACTCAAATTAATTTTTTATTATGTTTAATTCTCTGATTCATTTCATTTATTTGGGAACAATAAAAAGGGTTGCAAATAAAGAACAACTTTTTATTACAAAGTTTTCCAAAAAGATTTTAAAGAAAATAACAACAAAAGTTTTCCAAAAAGGTTTATAAGAAAATAACAACAAAAACTTCAGCTCCTTAGGATCCTCTGCCATCCACATTTTCTAAATAAACTCTCATCAAGTATTATGTAATGATTTATTATTAATTAAAGTAAAAAATGCAATTATAAATTATAATTAATGGAAATATTCTAACTAAAATGTTGAGCTCTTTTCTTTGTCGCAAAAACAAACAAAAATTTTTTTAAAGTTAATTACATTTTTAAAATAGGGTCTTGGATTTTACAATTTGTGGAGGAGCGGTCTCTTGACAGACGATGACAATAAAATTATACTGCACATTTTCTTTAGTCAAATAATTTAGTTCATAAGATGGTCTGAATGAAATTTCACATCCTTTGAAAGAAGCAAATAGCCATGAATAGATAATGATTTTTAATGAAAATAATCATTGAAGATTTTGTTTGTTCTTATTATGAGTAAGTGTTCTTTATTAAATAACCAATATTTTTATAAAACAGACAAAAGAAATTACTAAGTTGAATTTCTATCTTTGGCTGCCAGAAGCAGAGTGAACTAATTATACTGTAGTTAATTATCTACTTTGATAGGATTGTACTATGTGCTGCTGGTCCTTGGAGACAGGCTAGTTGCCACTTTGGAGGATCTAGGCATATTTCTCTTGAGCTAGACAATGTAATCAATACAATGAACTTGCTTAAGTCAATGGTCTCACATGGTAGTAATTACTTACTGTAATGGCAAAATGATTACTTTTATAAATCTAAATGATTGGTGTAAAAAGGAGTAATAGTATGTAAAGTAAATTCAAAGTGCATATAGTTTATGTGAATGCAAGGTGCATATAGTATATGTCTGCCATATCTTACTTCTACCACACTGCATGTCTGCCTGTCAGTTGTTAATGGTAAATGACCACAGATAACTAATTATTGCTTGCTTAAGTAGTCAATTGTGTCAAGATGGCATGGTGAAGAGAAAACTGTGTGAAGAGATAAGAGTTTTTAATCTGGACAAAAGAAAAGCAAGAAGGAAAAAATAGAGAGAGCCTACCAAGCTCCAGCAAGCCTATTTTAGAAGTAGAGAGGTTCTGAAAGAAATTATAGATTTCTAAATTTTATTATGTTGAATTTTCAAACAAAATCAATAAACATTTGAGTGAATGAATAGTGGTGAGATATTTGTTGAATAGATTCTACATGTAATATAGTTTATTTAAACTATCAGTGTAAAATAATGCCAAAAAATTAGCTCCTAGTTAGCCATAACCTGCTGTTACAATGTTTTCCAATGATTTTATCAGCATCTAATGAGCTATAACCAGCAGATTATCAGAAGGTTTTTAAATTGTTTCATTGGCTTCTAGTTGGCTACAATAATTCTGTTGTCACAATGCTTATAAATTGCATTCTTGGCCATTAGTTGGCTTTGAAAATCAGATTGTTGTAATGTTTATAAATTGCTGTATAAGTCTCTTGATGGATATAGCCAGCAGAATGCCAGACATTTATAAATTGCTTCATTTGCCTTAAATGGCTATAACCAACAAATTGCTTCATTGGTCTTTTGTTGGCCATGAATATCAGATTGTTGCAATTTTTATGAATTGGTTTATTGTAAAGGAGGATATTACTACAGTTTTTATAAGTTGCTTTTTTGGTCTCAAGTTAGCCATAAAAATCAGATTTTTATGATGTTTATAAATTGCTTCATTGGCCGCTAGTTGGCCATGACCAGCTTATTGTCACAATGTTTAATTACTTCATTGAACTTTAGTTGGTCATGGCCAGCAGATAGTCACAATGTTTATAAATTATTTCATTGGACTTTAGTTGGCCCTAACCATCAGATTGTCAAAAAGTTTATAAATTGCTTCTCTGAACTAATTGGAAATGAAAATCAAGCTGTTACTATGACTATAAATTGCTTCATTAAACTTTAGTTGGTCATGGCCAACAGATTGTCACAATGTTTATAAATTGCTTCATTGGACTTTAGTTGGCTGTAACCAGCAGATTGCTACAATATATATATATATACATACATACATACATATATATATATATATATCACTTCATTGGTCTCTAGTTTGCTATGAAAATCAGTTCCTAACAATGTTTATAATTTACTTCATATTTTAAAGTCCCATCAAATAGTTTCTACATTTTTCATCATCAATGTAACCATATCATAGTTTGTTTTTTTTAATGGATTTGTTCTTCACACCTTATTACATTGCAAAAAGACTTTTGATTTTTTAAACCTATTTATCTTTTTAATATTATTTAAGTGTTCAAACTCAAAGTCTTGTTTTTTTTTATTATGTAAAAATCACAAAAAAGGAAAAAAACTTATTTATATATATATATATATATATATATATATATATAATGCCAAAATATTGTATTATGTTGAAATATTATATCATGATAATAGGGACTAAAAATAATTATATTTATAAATATTTCTGAGCAAATAGAAACAGTATGAGATTTGATAAGGACTTAGTGTTTAAATCACTTTGATTTACAAGTAAAAAATTGATATACCTTGGTGAGCACTTGTTTTTCATAGGAATTAAGTAATTACTTCTAAGACTATATCCAGGTCTACTACTTTGTAGTAATGGCTTCATAAAGAACTAATGACCTTAGCTATATAGGATCACCTGAAGATTTATTGATCTAAAGAGTTCATTTTTAGAAATGGTCACATCGGACTAATTTATATAATTAGAATATATTTTGAGTCATGGCCTTCCTGAAATTAATTTAAAATTTATTGGAAGTATTTGCAAAGAATAAAAACTAAGAGTTGTAATCAAGAGACAATTTGAATGAAGCTTAGTTTACTGTATATAATAAACTAATGATCAGCTAAAAATTGTCACCTTAGCATATCCAAACTAAAGAATAATTATCCTATCTGAATTTGGGATGATAATTCTTCAGATGATCCCCCACATGATAAACAATGTACTAGTGCTTTTAAAAGACTATATTGACTGAATTACTTTATGCTAGGTTCTAAATGGCTAATATCTGTTATGCCTAATTCCTTGATAAAAATAAAAGTTTATTTCAATCCCTGAAAAAGTTTTTTTTCTATAGTGAAATAAAGTATAGCATTCCTCTGCAAGAAAAATCTCAATCATTTTTTTCTAATCATAACCTTTTTTTAAATCTTAAAAATGTTACTTTTTTATCATAAGTAATAATTATACCCACAAGCATTTTCTCATTATTATACACTGATTTAGCCAGACTAGTGCCCTCATCTTGATTTATATTATAGTCATAATGTTTTGGTTGTTACTTGGCTGGTTTTCTTCTTTCTATGAAAACCAGTTACTTTCTGGGAATTTTGAACCCAACCCTTTACTCAACCCACAGAGACAGATTGAGATCATTCTGCTGCCTATGCTTGGAAGATATCTTATATCAGTTAATTCCTCCTAGTTTAGTTTAAATTTTTGAGATATTGCTTGTTTATTTCTTCCATTGATCTAGAGTATATTACTTTTGTATACTATCCAACTTAGGAATTGAGCTGGTTACTGGTGGCTTCCTTGGTACACTTTAACCAATACTTTTATTCACTAGGTCATGTTTCCTATAGGAATGAGAACAATCTACCATTGGGGTTTTGTTCAAAATTCCTAGAAGGTTATTGTCTATAACAGACACTTGAAGAAGGCTGAAGGTTACGATAGCCAAAATGTTAGAACCAATACTAGTTTGTATACATAAGCATATGATAAGGATCAATCATCTCAGAAATTAATATATTCTTAATATGTTCTTACATTATCAAAAACTTCAAAGAAATGAATACTTTTATTCTTCTAGTTTTAGCTAATATCAGAATTTTTTCCTTCTGTTTGAAAAATAAAATGAAAAACATATTTTGATTTTTATCAAAAGTTTTCAAATATTTAAACGTTTATTGCAAAGTTTCTATTTTATCTTTGGTAGATCAATACTCTTCTCATTATTCACTGGCTCACACATCTTGGATTGACCAGAACACCTGTATGAAACCTATGAAGCAAAGATTCTCCTGTCCTGTAGACACCAGAATGTCACCCAGGTGCTTACACAAACCAAATAATAATAGTGATGTCTCAGAGAGCAGACCATGGCCTGGCCTGAAACCTTCCAAACCATGGACACTACCAGAGAGCAAGAGACCTGTTTTTGATTTCCCACAGTTGCCAACTACATCAGTGGCAACTGCAGCAGTGACTCAAGTTGATTACCATCGGAACATTGACCACTTAATTCAGTTACCTCTTCCAAAGTATTATGTTCTAGAACAGCCCAGTCTTGAAATTTCTCCACAGATACAGCATCCTGACTCCCGTGGAGAAATTGAACAGGCACTGCAGTTACCACTTCCAAAATACTATGTTCTTGAACCTAGCTCACAGACTCCACCATCTACACATCATTCAGATGACTCTGAGGAGGTGGAACATTTGGGAGACATTATCCAGTTACCTCTGCCTAAATATTACGTCCTAGAACCAGACTCACAAAACCGTCCTCAGGTATCACATACAAATCTCTGATCTCTCACAGAATCATATTCATAGCATTTTGAATCACGCTACTTGCTTGCAGTATGTATCTAATCATTAGCGATTAATGGTTTTATATGACTGCTTCTTGGGGAATAGAAAGTTATGAATTCTTTAATCTTTTTGCACTCAAAATACGATTCCTGCTACTTAAAGTTCTGCTTTGGGAAATTGGTGGCAATCGAAAATCTGTGGGGTTGGCAGGGGAATAACAATTACTTTTAGTCAAATAAGTATTTTAAAAAATGCATAACATTTGTATTTTGTAAAATCCTGAAAATTTGATATATATACATTTCCAGCTTTGTACATTTTTATTATTATAAGAAAGACATTGATAATTATTAAGAAGGAACAAGATGGAAGAAGCAAAGAATGATATTGATCACTTTAAGAAGATAACCAATAATCTAGATTTTTTATATATTTCAGATGTTGTATTCAAAAACTTATACATTGATGTATTAACATACAGTTTGAAATGTAGATTTCTAAAAAAAATTACACAAACGGTGAATGGATAATTTCTTGTATAGAAATTGGAATTTATCTGTTCTTGTCTGAAAAGCTGTTATTGTACCTCTGGTTTATAGAGAAACTGAGTTCCAATATAACATAGTCGATGAACCACTTGATGGACCTTCATATATGCATATAAACATATATATTGTTCGGGCCAAAATATAGCCTAATATAGGTTACCATTTTATGGAGTGATCAATCAATGCCAACATGACTCAGCATGGATGAGAAAGAAGTAGACTCTTTCAGAGTAGTAATTGCATTGGTCTACTGCATTGTGGGAGTCAGGGGTCTGGGATAGCATTTATTTGGTTGAATCACTTGAATAGACTTTCAGTTTTATACATTTAGATATATGTTTACAAATGAAGAAAATGTAAGTCTCTTAAAGAAAAGGAGAAGGTATCTCACTCAACCCCTCTCCCCACACTAACTAATGCTGCAGTCAATTGACAACATCAGCAGCAGCAGCAGCAGCAGCAAAAGCAGCAGTCTACATCAGGATGTACATCTCAGTACGGACTGCATTGGATTTAATGGCACAGGTGAGTTTGTGTTTTTATCAGTCTGTTTGTTGTGTCTTCTAACATAAGTAGTCTAGAGGGGTGTAAATTTAAGAATATCTCAAAACAAACTTCCCCTCTCTAACCCCAGATCCTGCAAAGAATTATTTTTGAAGTACATTAACTGAAATTCACTTGTTGATTATTCGGTTTTTCTACCTGGTATTCTCCGTACATAGCATATCCCCATATCACATTTAAGACTGTCCTGGGGCTATACCAAGATCTATCTAAAATAACTATTAATTTTTTCTAATTGGTCATTTTGGATAAAATTTCTTTATACATTCATTTATGAATAATAAAAGTAAACACTTATATTGATTAGTATAGTTTATTTCTTATATTGGTTTACAAAAACATCAATTAATTTCTTGTTTTTTTTTTTCTTAGACTTTTTTTAAATACTTTCTTTTTATTAGATTAAACTTCTCTATAAAATTCAGAATATTTACTTTGATAAGCATGCAATGAGCAGTATTCTAAAGTTTGTTTTCCTTATCTGTTTAATTATCTAAATTATGTACCAGATGTGTTTTTTTTAATTAATTCTTTGTTGTTTATAGGTTTTATTTGCTGCTTTTTGTCAAACAGTTTTATATCTATTTTTTCTAATTTGTTTTTTTTTTAAATTTTATTTGCACCTATACATATCTTAACTGTTAGTTTAAGTTTTCTTGTGCCCTTTGATTAGTTTGCCTTCATTTTGTTATTCATTTGCTTTTTTGCTTATATTTCATCTTTAAAATCTTATTGCAGTCATAGCTACTGGCACATGACCATTTCAGTCATTTTACCTTTTGTTTTATACTTTTCTCTTATTCTGAATAAGTTTTACCTAACTTTTTCAATGTTAAAACCCCTATTTTTTTTCTTTTGTTCAACTAAGGTTTGAACTTATATATTTATATACCTATTTTTCTATTCAGAACTATTTCATTTTAAACATTAGAATTCATACAATATTCAATTTTATGAGGAGTTCTAACTATAGGCATTTTCATTTGATGTAGACAGATTTCACTTCAGCTCGGTTAAAAGACAATAATGTCCATGAAAATCAAATGAATGAGGAAGAAAGTGAGAGAGGAAAAAGTAGGTGTTAAAGATATACATGTATGCACGTGTATGTATACATAAACACAGACATACTCAAGAAAGAAAAATTCATGTTGTCTTTGAATAAATGTCTCTATTTTATATTTATCCTATCATCTTTTATTTCCTTTTTTGTTCATGATAGTTTATAATCATCCATTATCTGAAATCTCAAAAGACGCTTTTCAGAAATTTAACTGCTTTGTTTCTTTTAAATTTGTACAATTTGCAAGTTTAACTTTCACTGATAATAACATATGTAGCATATATGAATACTTTTTATTTTCAAACAAATAAAGCCTGTATGAATTATATTATTGTTACAAAATAATATTGTATGGTATATATGGAAATAATGTAGCTTTTTGCAAATGTCTAACATTTCATTCAATTAACTTCTTTTACTGATTTTAATTTTGATTTATAAAATTATTTCTCAGAACTCATGAATTTATCTTCTTTTTATTCCATTCATTTTTTTTTATTGTTATTTGAATTTTAGCTGACTGTTCTTTAATTTATTCATACATGAAATTAATATCCCCTGACATTTTGAAGACTGCTTAAAAGTAATGGCTACTCAAAGAAAGTTGATGCTTCTATAAATTTTTAAGAGATTTTGTTAAGTTCTGAACTTAGTTATATTCTTTATTTTTGAATTTGAACAACTTGTAACATTTCTTTCTTGGTTATGTATTTTATTCCCTTTGGTTTAACCATAATAATTCTTGAAGTTGCATCAATCAGAGTGGGAGACCTGCTTTCTGTTAGAATTTGTTTATACATTGAAGGAATGTTATTTCTTACCAATCATGATTCAGATATAAATTTTAGTTATTAGAACACTAGTCATTCAAAGATATATATGGTTTATTTGGAATAATTTAAATTTACTAGATTTCTTAATTAATGTTTGATTTAAGTTTGTAACTTTTTATCAGTATTAAACGTTTTGTATGTGTTATATAACTGTATATGTGTGTGTGTGTGTGTGTGTGTGTGTGTGTGTGGTTACATGTAAATATACACATATAAATGCTTTATCGAGTAATACTAGGAGCAAAGGCAATAAAAATATAAAATATTTCATAGGTAACAGTACCTTTTAAAAGCATTTAAAATAAGAATTCTGTTAACTTTTTTCAGGATATTATAAAATTCTTTTGTATATATTTGCTTATTTGTCATTATTTTCAGTTCAGTTGTTTAAGTTTTAATGGGTTAACTTTATGAGTTAACTTGTAATTAACAGAATTATTATTCATTTCTTTATTTTCTCTTAATACAGTAGATCAGACACTCTAAACATACAGACAATGATGACGATGATGATGATGATAGCAAATCAAACAGTTTCTATTGTCTGCTTGCACCTGTCTCTATCTCTGCCCATGTGAGCGTCTCTGTAAATTTAAATATAAATATCTGCCTATTTGAAGTAAATTTCAAATGCTTTATTTTTTCTATTAGTTAATAAAAGAAAATTAGCTTTTAACAAATAAAACTCTTCTCTTTCTCATTTCTTTTTTCTCTCCCTCTCCCTCTCCTCTCTCTCTCCCTCTCTCCTTTTTCTTTTTCTTTACTCTCTGCCTTCTTTATTCTATATATAAGAAAATGATTATTTAAGGATGTTGCTAAATTTATTGTTAAATTTGTTTATACATGAACTTTAATGAGACTGTCATAATTCCTAAGGTTATCATTAAAAATAATAGGCATAAAACATTTTCTTTATCTCTCTCTCTCTCTCTCTCTCTCTCTCTCTCTCTCTCTCTCTCTCTCTCACACACACACACACACACACACACACACACACACACACACACACACACACACACACACACACCTTTATTTTCTCACTCTCTCAGCCTATTTTTCTCTTACTCTCTTTTTCATTCTTGATATAAGCAGATAATCATTTAAGTATATATATATATATATATATATATACATATATGTGTGTGTGTGTGGATATATATATATATATATATATATATATATATATATATATATATATATATATATATATATATATATGAATTTATTATTTATTTTGTTTATATACAGACTTCACATGTTTTGTTTTGTATATTTGCAATAAAAATATATAATTCATTTTCTATCAGATAATTTAACCAATATCAGAAAGATTATGAAAGCAGACACACTGTCATGAAAAATAAATAAGCTTAAGTTTTGTGATTTTCCAAGTACTTTATCTTGATTTTTGCCTCTGATAATGATGTTATTTCAGAATGGACACAGAATTACTAGCACTTCAAACATATAAAGTAATTGCAGACATTTTCATGTCTCTCTCTCTCCCCCACACACTAACACACACTGTACATGTTAAGCTGCAAAATAAATCAATTGATATATAGGTTGTTCTCAGTGCTAAAGAAAAGTGGTGTTGTGTCTACCAGCTGTAGATACCATACAGCTGACTCTCACTGGAACCAATTGATTTAGACCATAAATCAGACTTCTTTTTACTCTAATTCCAAAATAAAATAAAACATTTAGTTTGGGTGGGGATGTTAATTATTGGAATTCACTTAATTTTATTGACTGTTTTTTTTTTCTTTTTTTTTTTGTTTTGTTTTTCTTTGTTGCTGAATTTGTTGTTTTATAAATCATGCAGTGAATTATTGGAAATTTTCCTTATCTCTTGATAATTAAAATCATGTGCCTAAAAATAAAGAGTACAATTTGTTTTGATCTTATCAGTAACTGGGCCAGTTCTATCAACAATTTTGTGATTGAAAAAGAAATGGTAGTAATTAGATATAGAATGATTAAAAGTATCCTAAATAGTTACTGCTTAATTTTCAATTTTAAAAAGAAATCTATCTGCTTTTCTTTTTTCTTTCATCTCTCTCTCTCTCTATATATATATATATATATATATATATATATATATATATATATATATATATATATATAATATTTATTAAGCTTTGCTTAATTATCCATAATTGAGGCAAAGGGCTAGAAGTATGGAGGTATCTACTGAGACTTGAATGTACAAGTAATAGTCTGCTAGCCAAGCTCAGGAACCATTACACTATATAAAGTAGCCAAATTATATATGCCAAAAGGAGAATAATGTAGCCAGTATAAAAAAAAAGTTAAATTCATAAATACTTGTATTCCAATCACTTTACCTCTACTCTCATCAAAGCAAATATCTTGTTCCTCTAGAAAAAATAATGGCCAGTTTCTACAACTTATTTCAGCAAATTAGAAATAGCTGACATT
>OY757908.1:90417552-90475052 GCA_963585895.1 Sepioteuthis lessoniana
ATAGCTGACATTAACAAATTCATCACATGGCATCAGGTTTTTCTTCATCAATACAATCAACTTCAGCTTAATATTCTATCCATTTCTGCCTTTTATTTTATTTTTTATTTTTTTAAAATTACCATATTCTCTATTCTTTATTTTGGAACTCATTTACTTTGTCGAATAAAAGATTCTTCTATTCTATCAATATTCAAGTGTGTGTCAATAAAATCATCATCACTGAACATACTCACTTTCCCAATCGACAATGCTTTTTAGTGCAGACGTACAAGAAATCATTAACACATTGCCAGTGCATGTTGCAAAAATATGTTAAGTTTTTAGGCTGCCTTAGAATAATTCTGAGGTTTATAAAAACAAATGTTCATATATCCAACTTCTATCTACTAATTGTAAATAATAATTACAGCATCATAATCAAATAATTCAGAAAAGATAAAATGTAGTACTTTAACATCAAAAGGAAAATATAATTCAAAGAAATAGTATATTCTGCTATTAAGCACAATTTATTGCCAAACTAAAAAAAAGATACTCATATAAATCAAAATATTTACATGTAGATGTATATGGTTTATATTAAAATCTAATAATTATTTAAAAGAAAATAAGAGAAAACATTTTGCTAAGCTTAGACTAAAATCTAATAAAAAGCACTTGCTCCTGAAAATGGAAGAATGTCAACTTATTTCTTTGAAAATCTATTATAATGCTGCTTCTTCTATTGATGTAGGTGCCTAGTTCATATAGTGATAAACAAGTACAGAGAGAAAGAAAGAGAGAGAGAAATGCAAGTGTCTGTGTGTACTTCAATGAGGTGTATTAGATTTGAACACCATAAGAGAACAAGATGATCATGTAAGTGTGTTAGTCTCTTACCGATTGACACTACTGTTTTGTACTCATGGTGTATATATGTAAAAGTCTGTGAGTGTGATAATGTGTGTGAGTGTGTGTGTGCCACTGACTGAGTCCATGTGATTTTACTTCCCTGCTGCCACCTCCCCAACCTGATAGCCTGTCACTGACACTTGCCAAGCTTAGAAGACTGCCAAGCATATGTGGGTTGGTTTCTAAATGGTAAATCAAAAAATTGATTAAAATTACTGTGGGCATTGTGACAGTTTTATTTTCTTATCTTCTACTCAGCCCTACAATGGACAATATCAGTTGATTTCCAAGAATTCTTTCTAGTTCATAAGTATTCTTTGTGCTAAACAAATAAAATATTGCTCTTTAAAAAAATTAGTTTTTTTTTACATCACCAGTGTCTTACTGGTGATGTAAAAAAAAACTAAGCTTATTTAATTTACTTTTATTGTTAAATAAAGTGTTTCTAATATAATTTTATAGAAATCTTACTTTTTTTTCTCTCTCTAATGTTAATTATAACCAGAAATTCATTGAATTTGCTGTTGAAATTTTTCTATTGATCAATCTTGAAAATAAAATGATTAAAACTTTCATCTTAGAAACTTATATTTAGAATAAACCATGATAAAATGAAAAACACTTTTTAACCTAATGTTTTGAATATTAATTCATATTGTAACATTTCATTCCTTTGTTTTCTCTCTAAATTTCTTTTAACAGCCATAATACTTTTTTAAAATTCTACTTCTGTCCTATGATAGTTGTGACATTTGTTATATGAACTTTACATGCAAATATAACAAAAATAAAAGAGAGGTAGTATGATTTTATCTTTAAGTTATATTCACTTAAAGGCCTCCTTCAGTAGCTATTAAACTTGATGTTTTGTCACATCTTATTAATAGAATTCATATCATAATTGCAAATAGATAAATAAGGGGAAGAACTCTGGTATTACCATTTAATAGTTTGCTTTGAAAAATTATAATGACTGGAGTGAGCATGAAAGTAAATCTTCAAATTGGATTGGAAATAGCTTTATTTTCACAGAGCATTTTCATTACTTATGTGTCAAAATGTTGAGTTATCACATTCATTTTATATCGATAAAGATTATCATAAAATGATCACTATTCCAAAAGTATAAAACATAAAATCTATAAAATTATAAAATATCCTGACATAAATTTACTACTATCTCTATTCTGTAATAGTTGTTACATTTAGTAAATAAAATTCATATGCAAATGTAACTTCTATTTTGGGACAGAGATAGCATAATTTAACAATTGTTATCGAAGATTTCTGAATTTTTAAAATCAAACACCATCATTATTAAAAAATGACATTGTTAAAAAAAACATCTTTTTACACATTGGAAGCTTACTTTTTGTTTTCTGATTCTTGTTACTTGTTAAACACTCATAGAATGTAAAAGCAACATTAGTTTTGCAATAAAAAAACAGCAAAAAATTAGTACTCAATTCTTTAATAGTTTTTACATTTAGTGTATGAAATTTTTGAGGGTGGGCTGAAAAGTTCACAGGCCATAAGCTGATGTCATATCTGCTGTTGATAACTTTTTTGACCAATGAGATCCAAGCACTGCAACACCAATGGAAGAAGTGTGTGGACAACAAAGGGAACCATACTGAAAAATAAACCTCATTTGGTAACATTCCATGAGAGTATCTTGGTCAGCCTATGAACTTTTTAACTGATTCATATATTGAAATGTTTACAACAGTTATAGGATAGAGATAGTAAATTGTCAATTAACATAAAGATTTTTCTTTAACAATTATCTGTTAAGATATACCAGTTGAAAAACTTAAGAAATCAGTAACCCAAAGGAAGGGAATTTTCTTTCTTATTGTTTAAAAATAAAGTGAATGCTTGTTTGATAAATTGCTTCCATTCAAATGGTGGCATAAATAGTCCTTTTAATATAAACTGTGAATACTGAAAATTCAGGCAAATATATTTCTGCTTCTTTATCTCCATATATAGAAAATGAAAAGGAAATAAAAGCTTGCATTTATTATGATTATTCTTTTATTTTGATTGTTTTCTTTACCTTTGTAATTCTATCTGTCATGATTTGTTAAGATAATGCAGTTAACTTTGCTTGTTAGATAAAACTTAAATATATGTATACCTGTACTGAATGCATTGTTTTTCCCTTCTCTATTGCTTTTAGATATTTAACTATCCAAAATAACTTATAAAATTTGAAGTAATTTATGTTGATATGTATATATATATATATTTGTGTGTGTGTGTGTGTGTGTGTGTGTGTGTGTGTGTGTGTGTGTGTGTGTGTGTGTGTGTAAAATAATAATTTTACAAGTTATTTTTTAGTCTTCCTTGATGAAGTGCTTTTTTAAGTAACAAGTAAATAATTAGTCATGGAGAAGATTGGTAAATGAACATCTTTAATTTGTTTATGTTTTAGCAGACATTTTATAAAATATTTTTGATAAATGATGTTTACTGTATATTGATTGATTAAAATTTATTGAAAAATTTAACAATAGGATATCAAATATAATATTATTGACTAAAGAAAAATTTATTTTTTCATGCTTAAAGATTTCATTAAACAAAAGTCAAACATGAAGTTATATATTATTCAGAATAATGTTGTTTTTACAACTACTACTACTACTACTACTAATACTACCACCACAACTACAATAGCAACTACAATAACCACAACAAAAATTAATTCTGTCAAATTTTTCCTGTGCAGATGATGATTGTTTAGAAATTAGTACAAAAAAATATTGTAGAGTATTTTTCTTGAAGTAAGGTAATATTTCTTTTTCCATACAATTTTGCAATAAGCTTTAACTGCATTGAAATTGTTAGAGCAGGGAATAATCTCTACAAACTCCAAATGTTATATATATATATATATATATATATATATATATATATATATATATATATATACACACACACACGCATACACACACACACACACACATATATATATTTCATAAACTATTTGGAGTATATGTGCGTATGTATGCTTATAAGAACTATGACTAGCATAATTCCAAGTCCTTTCATAAGAGAATTACTAAAACTGTTTAGAGAAACTAAAGAAAAGATGGCCATAGATTGAATTTTTAAGTGCACATTTTTCTTGTCAGCACCAGCTGGCACTTTTATTGGTAAAATGTTCCCAATATGTGCTTAGATTCTATTTAGTCTGGTCAGACAAGATATTCAGAATCAATGCTACATTGAATTTCTGAAAATAGGATAATGATACTGGCATTGATTAGTGCCAACTAGAGGATGAGGTTTTAAGAATTTTGTTCTTTTAATCATTGCCGACTACCAGATTAGAGTGGAGGTTCTTTGCAACAAGGAATGTGTTATATATAACAAATATATTGTGTTATCAAAAATATTTTCATTTCTAATCATCCAGAAGTTTATGTTGAACCTTTCAAGAGTTTCAGTATACTTTTTTAAAGCATATAGAATGCTTGAAATATTTCAAAAGACATAACTATTCTGAAAGTCTTTGAGTACTGGTGGTCAGGTTCTCTTCTAAATTGCATTTTAAAGAATCATAATTGATAACTGATGGTTATTTCAAGTTATATGCTAACATTTTTAAAACAATTAAACCAGTTTGGGGCTGTAGAGTTATGTATTAGCTTTTATTTTTGCTTCTCAAATTCTGCTGGCAGCTTCTCTAGTTTTGAAGCTCAGTTTAAAATTATGTGTCAAAATTGCCAGAATTTCAAAACTTGTATTGACAAGGCATCTGAAACAAAAGTATTGATAATGATATTAATATAGATGAGTCATTGATGGTTTTTTGAAGTATGTTTGAAATAAGCTTTGAGATAAAGGTCAATAAAAAAAAAATCTAAATGTTTTTGATACACCTTTATTTATATATATATATATATATATATATATATATATATATATATATATATATATATATATATATATATATATATATATATATATACCTGCAGAGTCAGAAAAAAATCAAGCTAGGTTTCATGTAAATGGATCATCAAGACATTTCTGACCAGGATCTGACCTAGGTCAATTTTTTTTTTCTCACTCTGCAGACATTCATATTTAGCTCTACTTAATGTATTGAGCTCTGTTACAATTAGCTTAAGGAATTATGCCTGTATCTTTTTCTTTTGGCTAGGAATGCATTATTGGTTAATTATTTTCAAGTAGTATGTATGTTTTTAGTCTTTTCTTTTTTTATGGAAATTCTTTCCTGGATACCAGTTGGCGTAATATTTCTTTATTTGCAAATTTTACTATTTGGGGTTTTTCACACCATCAGAATTATAGAATAGTTTATAAAAAATTAATTACTTTATATATATATATATATATATATATAAAAGTGTTTCAAAAGCATTTTCATTAAATATATATATATATATATATATATATATATATATAATATGATATAATAATAAATAGATATCTATTAGTTTTTATATATATTTAATAGCATGGATGCTTATCTGCGACCACTGGTTTCATGCCATCTTTGTACGACTATCATCTGGCAGATGATTGTCATATAAAGACAGCATGAAACCAGTGTTCACAAATAAGCATCCGTGCTATTAACTATATATAAAAACTAACATATATTTTCTTATTATTATATTGTATAATCGCTCTATCACAGATATTGAGTGCTCTCCAAATTTTACTGCATTTGGTCTGCCACAAACCCCCTAAGAGAATTAGTGACAACCATACACTGTTGTAATATATATATATATATATATATATATATATATATATATATATATATATATATATATATATATATATATATTTATATTTATATATATTGCAACAGTGTATGGTCGTCACTAATTTTAACCAGTCATACTATTTATTATTTACTATTTACTCATAACTTGAAGGAGAATTATTGGATTCATATCTTTCCCAAAGATATCAACATTATATATAAATATGTATATGTTGAAAAGATAAACAGAAGAAATATACATACTTTGGTTTGGATGAAAATTTATTGTTTTTACTTTGCCAACACATGTTTCAACTATATATATATATATATATATATATATATATATATATATATATATATACCTTTAAAGGAGCATTGTGAGTACAATTTATATAGTTTGTTGTTGTTTTTTTTTAAAGATATTCTTCCCGCTATATTTTCAAGCTTCTAACTTTCTTTAGACAGAATTGCCTGCTACCAGCCTTATAACATTAACAGAAATCTGAAAATATAGTAGGAACAGTATTTTTTAAAACTTATAGCAAACTGTATATATATATATATATGTGTGTATGTGGCCATGTGTATGTATGTGGCTATGTGTGTGTGTGTGTGTGTGTGTGTGTGTGTGTGTGTGTGTGTGTGTGTGTGTGTGTGTGTGTGTGTGTGTGTGTGTGGATACATATATATACATATATATATATATATGAAGCTGGAGAGAATGTTCAAATAATGTATAAGTTGCTTTTTCTTTGCAGATAACGTGACTTCAAGCCACATCTATGCACTGAATGGATTTTACCTTACATAGAACATGTTGGTACCAGTGTATGCACTACTGTCTGTTTTGCACAGATGTTTGTGTGCAGATCTCACTTATTATGTAGAAGAAGGGAGGAGTCCAGGTAGCTATGTAGGAGACATTGCTGCTGATTCACACTTGATGGACAATGTTCCACTCCAGGATCGTAGCCTTATCACTTTCAGTCAACTGCAAGTGAGATGGGCAGGTAGCTCCCAGTTGTTCAGTGTTAATAAAAAGACAGGAAAATTGTATACTGCTCACACGTTAGATACAGAATCCATGTGCAAACACAACAAGGAATGTTTCAAAATGGTTGAGGTTGCAGTTGAGATGGGAACATCTTTCATGAAGATATTAGAAATCAAAGTCATATTGAAAGATATCAATGACAATCCACCAGAGTTTCCTGTTAAGCAGGTAAATATCCAATTTGAAGAGGATGACAGCAGAGGAGTTCGACGCTCAATCCCAAATGCTATTGATAAGGACATTGGAGTTGTCAATTCTCTGATCACTTATCATTTAAAAAAGAATGCAAATGATCCATTTACTCTGTCTGTTTCTAAAAGCATTGACGGAACTTCTAAACTTTTTATCAATTTAGAAAAGAAACTTGACAGAGAAGTCCAGGATTCATATATGGTTCAAGTAATTGCAAAAGATGGAGGATCTCCTCCAAGGCAGAGTGTTTTGGATGTTCACATCTCTGTCACGGATGTGAATGATAACTCACCTATTTTCACTCAAAAAGTTTACAATGTTTCTATTAAAAATGAGCCCAGTGAGACATCTCCTGCTGTTGTTTTGCTAGCCAAAGACTTAGATAAGAACAAATATGGAAGAGTTACATATCAGTTCAGCTCAAAAACATCTGATGTTGCAAAATCTCATTTTGAAATTAATGAGTTGACAGGAGAAATTTTCCTACACAAAAAGTTTACATTAGGACGGGAGTTAACCTACAAGTTATATGTTGAAGCTACAGATGGAGGTAACCCACCTCTTAGTTCTATTGCAATGGTTCTAGTGAATGTGATCAATGAACAGAACAATGCTCCAACAATAGATGTAAATTTTGTCTCAGCATCAACTGGAAACATAGTTTCAATCCCGGAAAATATAAAGGTTGGTAGTTTTATTGCTTATGTCAGAGTTACTGACCATGATGCTGGATTGAATGGGGAAGTTAGTTGTGTTCTCCATCATGACAAATTTCAACTGCAGAGTTTGGGCACTAAGAAATATAAAGTGATTCTTAAAAAGCCACTGGATCGAGAAACTAAAGATTATCATGAAATTATTATCAGTTGTCAAGACAAAGGAACACCTCGTCTTCACAGTGAAAACAGATTTGAAATTCAGGTGGTAGATGTTAATGATGTGCGCCCACAGTTTTCAAGAAAGATCTACAAGTTTAGTATAAATGAGAATCAAAAGGCCAAGTTTCCTGTTGGTTACATCAATGCCACAGACCCAGACCTTGGTCCCAGTGGGAAACTCACTTATTCTCTCCTTTCAGACAACAAACATTTTTTACCTTTCCAAATTAATGATGATGGATTAATTTCCACTGTTATGTCTTTGGATCATGAATTTCAAGACATGTATGAGTTCCAGGTTTTTGTAAAAGACAATGGAAAACCACCACTCAACAACACTGTAGATGTCATTGTTGAAGTCAGAGATGAAAATGATAACTCTCCATATTTTACATTCCCCAGTATTAGTCCCTTTACTATGGATTTTGTCTATTACCCACATCACACAAAAAATATCACTGTCCTGAAGGCCTCTGACAGTGACAGTCGACAAAATGCCTTTCTCCGATATGAAATTACAAGAGGCAATGACAAACAGTTATTTGCCATCAACCATTACACAGGTTTGTTATCTTTTACTCATGTGGTCACTCAACAAGATGCCGGTTCATATGAATTAGAGTTTGTTGTAAAGGACAGTGGTAGCCCTGTTCTCTCTGCTCGAACTACTCTGGTGCTGATACTGACTGTGAGTAACAAGACATATGAAATACCAAATGTAATACATATGCAGGCCAATGAGTCTGAGGAAAATATTCAGTTGGACATTCTCATAGCCATTGTGTCAGTGGCTGTGTCAGTATCCGTGGTTATCACAGCTTTCATTTCTATCTGCTATATTCGATATTATAACCGGCGAAAGGATACACAACAGAGTGAGATGAATTATTCTAATAAATGTGAACAGAGGCAGTTGATGTGTCTGTCTTATTTGGCAGCCTCTTGTACTGATGTTCCTGTTGTTGAAACAGAACATATGGACATGTCAAGAAACAGTTACCTGACCGAAACCAGAGGAGGGTCACAACATGGAGATAAAATGGATATTAGACAAATTGGTCCAGCTTCAGGCATGGATCTCCAAGCAGCTTCTGAGGTCATATATCAGGTAAGCAGTGATATATTTCTTATTAAAATGATTGCTAATTTTTTATTTCTGAAGTTACTTTATTTAGTTTTTGATATGAAAAATTTAAATTATAAATATTCTTGAGTATTCATGTTCTTGTCTAAAGCTTATTTTAAATAGAATATCAGTGCATACTGATACTAGCTCCATATAAGCTCATTATGTTTTAGCTTTGTTTATAATAAAACTTCTAAAAGGCCATCTACTGCAACTATTACAATTGATGTTGAGTTACATCCTATTTATAAAATTTATATTTTAATTAGGCTCAAATAAATTAATAAATAATGGGGAAAATGCCCTTTAGTTAGCATTTAATAGTTATGTCCATTCAGAAATTTAAATGATCAGTGTGAATATTAATACAGACCTATCATTATTAGCTTTCAAATTTAAATTGAAAATTATTTTCTCTTAGTAAGGACATTTTAACATTATTCTACTAACAAAGATCTTTTAGCGTTTCAGTTAAATAGGTACAAAATTTGAATCATTATGATGTAGGCATTTTTTAAGGTGATTTCATATTATGAAACAGGAGGATTTTAGATTTAACTCATTATCTGCTACAAGCGATAATTGTTAAAACTTAACCCATTAACTAACAATCATTTATGCACCCTAGCTGAACAGACGATTGATCGGATAATGAATAAACGAGTACTTCATATGCTAAGTAGTTACTTATCAGAAGCAAAAGCAAGTTTTTTTTATATCTATTTCTTATGAAACTTCTAGTGTTGAAATAAAGGAAACCAACCCTTCTAATGTTTTAGAGGGTTTTTTTCAATCCATTTTAAGTGCTAAAATTATTTCAAAAATCCTCTTAAAAACTAATTTGTATTCTTACAAAATTTGCCTATTTGATGCCTTGATTCAAAGAGAGAACTGAGTTGATCGACATTTCTGTAATTCATAGCTGAGCCATAGAACTGTAATTAGTGAACTTCCCATAATTCGAAGTTAATAGGTGGAGATAGTGAACCAAATAGATTTTATCTTCAAATTTGTTTACAATTGTCATATTTCTGTTTGGATTGTTATTTCATGCAATACCTGATTCCTTATCTAAAGGAGATATCTTATTAATGATCATATAACTGTTTTTTAGATTTTCTAGAATATAATGTAGGCTGAAATTATAATAAGTATGTCTTTAAATTAAACCTTACTGGCTAACTATTTTCATTGAAATTAAAATGCAACTTTTAAGCTTTGAATATCTTTATGTGGAATTGTAGTTTTCATCAAATTAAGATTTCAGTATTTGTTTAGTTTTAATGTTATCAACCTTGATATTTTCAAAGTTCCTTTATTTCTAAGCTTGTCTGATTAAATTATTTTTGATTGTGTGTTTGTGTTCAAACAGACTCAAAAGTTGAAGGTGTTGAAATTGGCACACCCTCTTTTTGTTCAAATGAGTGCAGTAAGCAGATTGTATTAAATTGTTACTAAAAACTATTTTACAGAGTTTTCCCGGTCATAAAATTCAGAGTTGATTGCCCTTATTTTTATCAACTATGATCATCATTTGTATTGCTGTTTCATCATCATTTGAAGAAACTGTTATGCTGATATCATGCTAATGTATTTTAGAAATTATAAATGTACCTACAATAATACATATAGTTGTGAGTGTTTTAACTTATCATAAATCATTATTAACTAATGTAAGTGGTTGAAAATTATCTAGAAGTTATATATCATCTAGAAATTAAATGAAATAAATTTAGATTTCTTCATCAAAATTTAGGGTTTTTCTATCAGTGGTTTTTAGAATATTTCAGCTTCCATAATTTCCCATCCTAGTATAAACACCATTTTTTTGCAAGATTAAGTTTGATTATGGTGCAACTCTATAAACTACATCTTTTGTGTATTATAATAATTAATGCAATGTTCCTGTATGACAGTTGTAGTTTGTGAGTTTCAATATGGTTAAATATTGCAATTTAAAAAATCATGAGAAAATAATTGGGTGGAGTGAATTTTTGGCAAAATTTTATAAAATACTTTCTAAGTTTACATTTATTTCAAGTAAGCTATAATTTTATATAAGCCACAATTGAAAATGGGCAACTTTTATGAATATAACTTAGAAAAAATTTGATCTGTATAAAATTCAAAATGTTTTTTTTTTTTTCATTTTCTATTTATTATTAAATAACTCTAATTACACATTGCTTGATAATTCTTGTAGGCTTCTTGGTAATTGTTTTGTAGTTGTAAAAACCAAGAGTCTGTTTATTTATTTATTGTTCTACTTGTTGTATATATATATATTCATTTTATTCATTAAAAGACTGCTAAAAAGAATAAAATTTGCATAAAAAAATAAAAATAAGAATAAAAAACCTATAGAATTAATTCATACCATATCTATCAAGCAACCAACTTTTCTTATGCCTACAAACATTTAGTATTTCCAACCTTTGTAACAGCTTTATTCATTATTTATTACCAGTGTACCCATGCTATAAAAAATGGCAACATATGAGGTTCAGCTGAAAAGTTCATAGGTTGTCCAAGATACTTTCATGGAATCTGACCTAATGAGGTTCATTTTTCTACATAATTGCTCTTATGGTCTACACAGTTTTTCTATCAGTATTGCAGTGCTTGGATTCCACTGATTAAAAAAGTCATCAACAGCAAATATGCCATCACATAAACTTTTCAGTCACCCTTCTATATGAAACTGATATTTCAATTATCAAAAGGTTTTAACATTCAAATCTTTAAATATATTTTTCGAATTATTGATGTGAAGACTTCCCTGATGCATCTAAGATGTATGATTGAAATGATCTTATCAAACACAATTTGGAAAATTTGTTATAAAATAAATTTAGGGCACCTAATTAGAATTGAATGCATTTGTAATGACCAGCTAAGCTAACTTGCTAATTACTACTCTGCAATGTGTTAATCTGCATTTAGTCTTGTAAATTATGTGTTTGTAGGAAATAACTCAATGTTTTCAGTTGTTTCCCTTGAAATTTTGATTTGGGGTATTACAAACAAAAATAAATGTACAAATACATGGATTTCATCATAGTAGATTATCATTATTATATAAAATCTGAAATGAATAAAGAAAAGAATTATAATTTTGGATATAGTTAATCAAATCATTTTTACTGTACATAAAAATTATTTTTTATTAATACAAAACCGTAACACAACAAAAAAAGCCCTAACCTATATGAATGATGATTGATTGCCATCATTACTATCAGGTCCGTAAATCCTCTTTATATTAATTCTTCTTTTGTCCTATTACAAATGTGTATTCTCTAAATCTGTTTTATTGAATATTTATCTCATAGGACAGCAGTTCTAACAGTTTACTAGTATTTTTACTGCAAAACCTCTGGTAACAAAGGGAATCCTGTTGTACAATGGACAAAAATTTTAACACAATATTAGATTTTAGATGATTCAGTTAAATTACTTTTCAATATGATCCCTTCATTTTTTTCCAAAACAGTTGCTCAAAAACTATCTTCTGAGTTTTATAAGTAAAAATAATTCATCTGATAGATTGATCTCTTCACTAACTATGTTTCTTAACTCCATGATACTGTAATAATAAATGCATATGGTGAGTATTATATGCCATCAAATATGATACATTATATTTTAATAATTTTGGGAAGAATCTGTTTGTTTCTTTGTCGATATGCCTGAACTCTTGCAAGTTTTGGAGACTAAATGTCATTTAAAAAATCAACATGATAATTTTCAATTTATATGATGAATATTCACCACTGAATTAGGTTGACAGGGAAGATTATTTTGAAAAATTAATGTTTATTTTATAAACTAAATGATGCTTCAATCATTAGGGTGCAAACATGTATATAAACTATTTTTAAGAACGATATAAAATAAAAAAATAATCAGAGAGTTTGGAAAATTTTGAAATAGGAATTTCTTATAAGTTACTGGGGTTATACTGTAGTAGAATCACTTTGTAAAATAGAATCAAATCCTGCAAATATCTCATTCAAGAAACTGAAATGGTTTGGACAAAATGAACAAGTTCTGGCAAAAAGCATCATATATACATCATCAGATTAGCACACACACACACACACACACACACACACACACACACACACACACATATATATATATATATATATATATATATATATATATATAGGTATTATTCAGTCCAGTTAAACCAGAGTTGGGAGTAATTCCTTCAGGACAAGAAAATCATTCAAAAGCTGAACATTTAAATTTTCCTGGTAGAGAGCTCAATGTAATTAATATTACAGAGCAATACTTTCTTTAAGAAAAAACCAAAGACCGGTTACTTTAGGATTATGAATTTATTTCCATCCTGTTTTGTGTTTCTGATGTAAACCAAAAACATGAAGAAAAACATAACTGGACTTCTTCAGATCTTATGGGGGGGGGAGAGGGGGAAGAGTTATCTCCTCGTTTTTTTTAACTTCCGTTTTTTTATTTGTTTATTTATTTTTATTTTTCTAATTTTACCGTCGGTTGGAATTATGGTAATTTAACTTTTTTATTTATTCTATTTATTTTTTTTTTTTTTGTTAAGTTCGATAATTAACTTTTTTAGTGCTTTTTTTTTATATAATAAATTTTTTGAAAGGGAAATATTAATACTTATATTAATTTCGAGTCTATTTCCTCAGTTACCTATTTTTGTCATGTACGTATATCAGATACATTTTTTCCTTTACTTTATTTTTCTTTTATTTTATTTTAGTTCATTTACCTTATTTCTCAATTTATTTCTATGTTTTTTTAGGGACCAGTTTTTTTTATGATAATTAGTCTACAGTTTAAATTTAGTCTTATGTCTACATCTTGCTATTAATTCACATCTCTTATTTAATAACTTTTCAGGTGCTGAATAAGTCATTATTTGTATCTTTTCTTCTAAGCACTGGTTACATCTACCATGAAAACTTTTTGGAGTATTTGACTTTTTCAATATAGACCATTGAATCTCAGGGGTTAACCCTTTATTTTTCAAACTCCAGAATTGCTTAGATAATAACGGTATAAAAAAAGAATGTAATTGTAAAACTCGAAACAATTGTCCTATGAATGGATTATGTAACTTAAATAATGTAGTATATCAAGGAATAATTTACCCAAAAGAGAATATAATGGATAGAAAAACTTATATCGGAATTTCCTCCATGAAATGGAAAGAGAGATACGCAAATCACAAATATTCTTTCTCTCACGAACATCTAAAACACCAAACAGCCCTATCTAAGCAAATAAACTCGAAATTAATATAAGTGTTAATATTTCCCTTTCAAAAAATTTATCATATAAAAAAAAGCACTAAAAAAGTTAATTATCAAACTTAACAAAAAAAGAAAATAAATAGAATAAATAAAAAAGTTAAATTACCATAATTCCAACTGACGGTAAAATTAGAAAAATAAAAATAAATAAAATAAATAAACAAATAAAAAAACGGAAGTTAAAAAAAAACGAGGAGATAACTCTTCACCCCTCTTCACCTCCCCCCCCATGTCTATTCAGATTTATTTTATCCATAAGATCTGAAGAAGTCCTGTTATGTTTTTCTTCGTGTTTTTGGTTTACATCAGAAACACAAAACAGGGTGGAAATAAATTTATAATCCTAAAGTAACCGGTCTTTGGTTTTTTTCTTAAAGTATATATATATATACACATGTACGCACACACAAAGACAGGGTGTGGCAGAAATACCTCCCAATTTTAGACTGTCACTTTATCTTATTTATGATCACATCTACCTATTTCCTACATTTCATAAGATATCTATCTATCTCTATCAATTTCAGTCTGCCTCCTTCCATCTGTATCAGTCTGTTTTATCTATCTATCTATCTATATATATATATATATATATATATGATTGATTTTTATTACTATTCTATAATTCTTATGATGTGAAAAAATTCAGATGATACAACTTGCAAATAAAAGTATTTCACAAACTGATACTCAGGAAAAAATATTCATTAAAAAAAAAAGACAAAAATATACATACTGTTAGAAAATAATCAACCTATATTGTATGCCTAGTCAAAAGAAAAAGCACCAGATGAATTCCTTAAGCTAAACGTAAAAGTGCTCAATAAACTAATTTGACCAAAACTACGTTTTATTGATTAAAAGAAAGAATCTACCATGGTTTCACCTAACCAAATCCTCAGGATGATTCTTAATAAAGAAAGAGTTGGACCAAAACTACATTTTATTCATTAAAAGACTGCTAAAAAGAATAAAATTTGCATAAAGAAATAAAAATAAGAATAAAAAACCTATAGAATTAATTCATACCATATCTATCAAGCAACCAACTTTTCTTATGCCTACAAACATTTAGTATTTCCAACCTTTGCTTAAGTAATTAATTTGGATTATCATTGGAAACTATGGCAAGTTTCTCCTCCATACACAAATTGCAATATTTATCCACCACTATCCATTTACAGCATTTTTTACTATCTCCCATTTTAATATAGAATCTGTACCAAGTTCTTAATCTCCCACTCATAGATAAAGTAATTCTATGTCTATATATTGCGTGTGCAAAACTACTACTATGATTGTGATATCTTTTTTGAAAGGTCCCTGTATAGAACCTACATATACATTTTTATCATTTCTACTAATGTTACTATTGTTAGGTCCACAACTATGTTCCCCCACATTGTACATTATACCCAAATTGACACTTTCTCTTATGAGGGCAATTAGTTTTATTGGTACAATTACATTTAGATGGGCTTAGTACATTGATTACTCCTTAGTGTTTTAATGTTACTTTTATTAATCAAACTTGCCACATTAGGCATAGTACTGTAACTTAATTTATTTGTGTTTCTATTGAATGATTTGTATAGGCTACTTGACAAAGAAAAGTTTTTCTTTAATAATCTAAAGAATTCCTTCTCTGGACAACCCTTCTTTAGTCAGGATCATCCTGATGATCCAATTTGGTGAAACCTAGGTTAGAGTATTTCTGACTCTGTAGGTATTCACACACACACACACACACACACACACACACACACACACATATATATGTATATATATATGTATATAAACAATGAAGCCAAATTATTTGAGATAAGGGATTTTGTAACTTTTTAGCACTGATTTTAAAAATTACAAAATGAATATAATAAAAATCACAGGGAAGTTGTTGAATTTAGTATCATTTTAAACCACAATACTGATCTTTTACAATTTATCTCATCTTTTATAATTTATCTCCTTATTTAGTGACATTAGTGCTAAAAAGATACAAAATCCTTTATTTAAAATAATTTAGTTTTATCATTTATACATACTTAGATAGATAGCTAGATAGATAGTCTGATTTGATAAAATTCATTTATTCTTTTTTTTCAGAAATATGATGTATTTTTTAGAATAAATTTTCAAATATTAATTACATCTCATAGATCTGTATCTGAATACCACCAACTGAAATAAAATGTTTTAAACTTTCTCATTTTTTTGTTTCATTTAACAATTCATACATCCTGATAAAGATTTCATGATTTTGCATTTAAAAACCGAAACATTTAATAGGCAAATAATTCAAACTTTAACTAATAAATTTGTTTCCTGGTGATTAAAGCTTTCATCTTTTCAATATCCTTTGTCTTTAATCAATAACATTTGAAACTAATATTTTGCTGAGATGATATTCTGTGTGTGTATATATATATATATATATATATATATATATATATATATATATATATATATATATATATAATCTATGTCTGTATATATGTATGTATATATACACGTGTGTATTTTTGTAGAGAGTGGTTTCAAAACAACTTTTTCAAAAACAATTTCATTACTTTATTTACAACTTGTTGACTACAATAAAATCTCCTTCACTATTGATATAGATTTTTCTGTTTGGGATTGTTGTAATTCATTTATAGGATAGTGTTCAGATTCTGTTTTATCATCTGAAATCAATGGTATTTTAGCTTTGGTAACAAAAACAAATTCCGCAAGGGTAAAATTCTGAGAAACAGCTTGAAAATAAGATTTGCTTGCCAAAAAAATTCACAGATAAGGAATGAGTTGTCCATTGTTTTTGGAGACAAATTTGAAATTCACACATTCACTGTAGCATGTATAGCTCAGTATTAACCAATGTGTTGTGATCCATCTTTTAAATATTTATTTTTTTAATACAAAAAATCAAGATCACTAGTACATACTTCAGTCATAAGCATGCTAAGGAATTGAAATCACTTATTGCAACTAATATTTACAGATGTTTGTGATTATCAGGTAATATTACATTCTGAAGAAATTACAAAAGAGTGGCATGTGGAATAGAATATGGAATTAGATTGACATTACACCAAATTAAAGAGTCGATAAGAAACAGACTTAAAGATATCTTTGAAAACATGTTCAATGTTGGTTATGATATACTAAACACCTTAGAATTCCTTATATTTCTAAAGTTAATATATAAGTGTCTTAACAAGTGTAATAGAAACCTATTTTCATATAACACATCCCTCAATAAGTCCCGACCCTAACTAATAAAACAACTTTTAAGCAAAATTCAACTTTATTCATCAACATTCTCTCCTTCTAGGGTGATACTCTGATTCCAATGCTTCTCTAACAATTCAATGCTTTTTTGTTGAATGATTTGTCTTTGGCCTCAAAATACTCCTCAGTTTCTGATACCACTTTATCATTGGAGCCAAATCTCTTTCCCTGGAGATTTTACGGTCTGCAAACAGCCAGTAGTGGATAGAGCACTTAGTGGAAGTTCAGTGCAGTACACACGTTGGCATGGATTGAACAGTAAGTGGAAGTAAAATTGTGGTAGTATGAGTGATATTACTTTTGTTGCTGATATAGTAGTTAGTGAAGATTTAATTTTGTATATGTGTTTGGTGTGGATATGACCATTAGTGGGGCCTCTATACAGTCTGTTGGGTGGTAGATGTAGTGTCAGTGGTGGTGTTCATACAGCACATGTAGATGTAGATAGAACCATTAGTAGATGTGAGAATGGAATTTCTATGGGCAAATTGCCTGTGAGGTTGAGAAGATTGGCCATGTATGTTGGTTGGTGACACCATGAGAAAGAGGTATTATACATGGCAAGTTTGAAATTTGCCATGTGTAATGGTCAATGAGGCCGGGAGAAAAGAAACATTATGTACAGATAGGTCAAAAAGCTTGACATGTGTTTTGCCTAATCTACATGAAAAGATCAAAACTGCAAAATTTGGCATGTGTTTTTGGAAGCATTGTTTATGGTTTGTTGTGATTGACCAAAAAGAGTCAAGTGACCTGCTCACCACAATGACCTAATTAGAGGCATTCAGTAGCTTCATGCTACCAACCTACTTTTCTATTTTTAGCTGGGATGAAAAAGGTTATGAACCATAATAATATCTGAATAATAATAATAGTAATTAATGCAAGTTCATTACATATTTAGGGGTTGAAGTGCAAGTTTTCATAAACCATTCTTCTAATACTTGTAAAGCATTTGGCCGAGAAATTAACTTTGATTAGATAGTGATAATGCATGCCTTAGTTGCTAATCAATCTTATACAGAACCATCTATTTTTGTTGAGGGTAAAGGTGTTGATGGTGGTTCCTTCTGTGTTTGTTTTGGCACCATCCAAATCTTGGAAAGGAGATTGCTCATCTAGTTTCTTCTCAAAACTCAGGGAATATGTCTGACTACAAAATGGCATAAAGTTGGAAACAAAATTCTTAGTCTATAAAACCAGTTTTCAGTGCTCTTTTATATGCTAGCAAGATCAGGACCATAAAAAGGACTGAATCAGGGATTTTTAAGCCATTTTATTAAAGCTGTTTGCATCCTTTGAATGAAATGGGCATCACATACTCCTGATCCTAAGCTTCTTCAAAGAAAAAATTTACCCAGTATAGAGTCTATGATCCTTAAAAGCTGCCTCCATTGGTCTGGTTATCTCATATGTATGGATGATACTTGTTTTCCCCAAAAATTTTGGGATAAATAGAGCACCAGTGAAAAAAAATATTCATCAAAGCCTAACCTCAGCTACAAGGATTGTTTGTAGTCATGTTTGGGCAAATGTAAAATTGACATAGATGATTGGGAGGTTGTCATCAGAAATAGACTAAGCTATTACTACATCACTCATATGGGAACCAAACATTTTGAAGATGAACATAGTTCAGTATGCCTTCTTCAAATTTTCTGTTTGAAAGAGTGATATTCCAATTTCATCTAATTACCATCAACATGTATACAATTTATGCCACAAAATCTATCTATCATTCATTGGATTTAAATGCTATTTTCACAACCATTCTCAGCCAGTTTGTAATTAGTCTGACATTCTTGTTGGAAAAAATGATAAGAAATGTCAGCTCTGTTGTAGGAGCATGCACACTCTCACAGGCTTAAAGTATCATTGTGGGGTAACCCAGTCATAAGTGTCAGTCATAAACCTCAAAGAGTGGTTGGATTGAAATCATGCTGACAACTGCTATAAAATATAGAAGAGTTTGTTTATCTATTCTCTCTTTGATGACCATATGGTTTTATATAAAACTATGGAATTATCTAATCTAGGAGAAGATTTTAATATTAAAAAAAATCTCTTTTTGAGTTTTCATAATCAGCAAGAAGCCATGTTACAACAAGATATAACTCATTATATAGAATTTAAATTTCTAAACATCAGGAAAAGAAATTAAGTAAATTCTAAATCCATTCACATTTAATTAATCATTATATTTATAATCAGTTCTTGAAACTGCAGTTATAGAATAATTATGAAACATTATTGCTTACAATTTGGACAAAAATAGATATATTCAAATTGATAAACTTCTTATGTATCAATCATATTCAAAATATTTCTGAACAATTTTCATAGATCAATATCAAAATACAATAAGTCAATCTCTTTTCTGTTGGGTGGATTTATATTTTATTGTAACAATTATGATTTGTAACTGTTGGGGTAAAGTTTTTATTTGCAACAAAGATTGTAAAATAGAAAATGTTTAGAAAAATGAAATAACTAGAAGGAATTTCTTACATTTGTCAGTGTCAACAAGTTCTTTAGCCATGAATTTTTTGTCTTTGCTTAATGGCGTATCAACCTTTGGTGTATGTATATAAATACATCAGGGGAACTACTTTGCTGACTGAATAAACAACACATATGGGTCTTCCATTGCAGAACATCTTATAAATAACTGTAATTGTATCTCGTCCTATAGTGCGACCTGTTTACTATTCTAAGCAAGTCCCACTTGGACTATCATCTGAAGGTGCTTGAGACCATTCATATTCTCCCCCATAAACTGTCCCTCTGTAAACAGAGGGAATGTTTATTGGGTTTGAATTCGATTACTATTTAATTTACCCCTCCCTTTCTTGTCAACTTGCATATTTTTTTTATTTTTTTTCCCCCTCCTCTACATTACACTGTCCCTGCCTCTGGTCCTTCTTAATCATTGTCCTTGATTCAACTGTGATCAATGAGGACCAAAACTGATTAGTTGATTTTATTTTTAAAAAAAGTGATTAAAGTTGATCTACTTGTGTGTATAATTAATTTGTTGATATTTAAATCATTGTAGAAAACAAATTAAAGAGAAGGTCATTTTGAATTTGTTGATCTAGGAAAAGGACATGATTCTGTACCAACTGTGAATGATATAGTGGTATTGTCTAGAATCTCTTGCCTTGGTGGGCAGTCAGTTTGGCTCAGAAATGAAAAAAAAATGTTAAAAAATATATTGTATATGTGAGTGTGTGTGTTTATGTGTGTGTGCGCATGTGTTTATATATGGGAAAAAAATAATTGTGGTAAATGGTGAATAATTTTTATTAATTTATTAATCTTGACCAGCCTTAGATTGTCATCTGGAAGTGTTTAATATTGTTTACATTTCAAAACTGACACATATGAACTTTAGGCTTAGCTTTTAAGTATTTAACTGATGAGGGGGTCGCTAAGAACCCAGCAGGATGGGAAAATAAGACCTGTCAAAGAACTGACGAGTCTTCTTGTAGGGTAACTGATCATTCATTCTTTTTGAGAGAAGTTAACTCCATAATAATAATAATGCATGCAATTGCTGTAGCTGCCTGTTATCTTAGTCATGCTTGTCACTGGATCTCAGCTTTTGATATTAAGAGGTTTGTGGTTGTGTGTATATAGCACAAACATATACTACCATTTCCATTGTTACCATGTTTGTGCAGATATTTCTCCCAACTCATTGACCTGTAACACCTGCTATCATGTGTTCTTATCAAAAGCTGGTTTTCTTAATTACACACAAACCTACAAACACAGACAAGCTGCATAAAACAACATCTTATCCCCAAAACGTGAAAAGAATGACTGGCCAATATGTAGTTTGATAAGATACATAAAGGGTATAAAAATGTGCCACATATTTTTGCTCACATATGTCCATAGTTAAATCTGCAGGATAGAAGATAGTCTATTATGTGCATATGGCTGTGCAATACAGAAATCTTGACAAGAAGTGGAATGATCATATATATATATCATCATATCGTGCTGGCAGCACGGATATCCCTGACCCTCTCTCGCCACTCCTCCCTATCGTTCATCACCCTAGGTAGGTCTTCAGGACAACAACCTGTATCCTCGCATAGCTGCTGAATGTACGTTCGAGCTGGTCATCCTGCTTTTGTGCGGCCATGTGTGGGGATCCATAAGAGTACATCTCTTATGAGTTCATCTCTGCTTCTCCAGCAGTGTCCTGCATGTCTGGTTCATCTAACTTGAATAGTTTTTGTGATAGGGGCAGGTGGCCGTACAGTTGGTGTCTTGTGGAGTGTTGTTGCCAGGACTTGTTCAGGATTGCACGCAGCATTCTTGTGTAATTGCCATCTAGTTTCTTCTCCAGCCATTTTGTTAGCGTCCATGTAGTGCATCCATATAGCAGTATCGATGCGACCGCTGCCTGGAAGAAACTGCGTTTCATTTTATCGGTTAGGTCTGATTTCCATATAATCGATAGCCTATTGATAGCTGTCCATGCTTTCGTTAACCTCGTTTCGATGTCCTTTTCGGTTGATTCGATGCTGCTTCCTAGGTACGTGAATTTGTCTACTAGTTTAAGTGGGGTTCCTTCTAGAGTGGAGATGTCCCCCGTTTGGTTATAGCACATATATTCCGTTTTGTGTGCATTAACATGGAGGCCTATGCTTGCTGCTGCTCGTTCCAAACTATGCAGAAGTGTTTCGGCTTGGTCAGGTGTATTTGCCAGTATCGCTATGTCATCGGCGTAGTCGGTGTCGGTAATTGTTGTTGCGGGGTATCTTCTGCTTCTTCTCTTCGTCAGTTCGAAGCCATTCTCTTTGATTTTGTCAATCGATGTTCTAAGTACGTAGTCTAGACAAATGATAAAGAGGTTCGGGGCCAGTGTGTCCCCTTGTAGTACTCCTGCTACAATGTCAAAGTATTCTGTGTCTCCATCCGGTGATCGTACTTTTACTTTAGTGTTTCTATAGAGAATCGTTATTGCCGCTACGGTTTCTTTAGGTATGCCGTACGCTAGTAGGATTTGTTCCATCTTTCCTCTGTGAATGGAGTCGAAAGCCTTGGTAAAGTCGACAAATATTAATGTTGCTTGTAGGTTCTTTGCCCGTACACCTTCAAGGATTCTGCGGATGTTTAATATTTGTGAGGTCGTGGATCTATTTCTTCGGAAGCCATTTTGGTTTGTTCTAAGTATGTTGTCGATTTTGGGTTCTATTCGGTTTCATAGTAGGGCACACACACACACAAAGTAACATTATTTTTTTATTTATTGAAAATTTTAAAGTTTTGTTGGCACATATATTTAAAAGATTAACTCATTTTATCAATACTTTTTCTATCATGGATAAAGAAAAAGGATTTTGCTATTCTATTGCCTCTAATCTTGCTAAAGGTGAGAGATATTTATTCATAATTCATATGAATCTTCTTTTCTTCTGTGATGAGATCAAAACTGTAAACACAAGCAAGATATCATAAAATAAAAATCTCAAATTACTTAATCTTTTGTATCTATATTCTGCTCCTGAACAATTTCTGAAAATGACCAAGTAGATGTTGTTAGAATTGTTCTGATTGGATAAATTTGTGCAATGCCTGAAGATGATAAAATGCTTTTGAGATATAAATATTTTTCTTTCATTTTTGTTGACAATCATATTAAATATGCTTCATTTGTAGCAGTGAATCTCTTTTATGGCTAAATAACAATCTTGTTTTATATATCTACAGAGCAAAGCTGAAGTAATAGCCAATGATTATTGTATAGATGTTTTCTATTGTCAATATTATTGGCTTCCATGTTACTTCTGCCACACTCTATACATCTATTTATCTGTTACACACACACACACACACATAGAAACATATATGCACACACATAGACACAGACATGCACACACACAGATACACATAAAAACATGCACACAAACGCACATCATTACACATATGTGTGTATACACATGCACACGCATAGATACACACACACACACACACACACACACACACACACACACACACACACACACACACGCACACACAAATGCAAATACACATGCACACACATTTACAGAGTATTTCCTGAAGGATGCAACATCAAGGATAAGAGGATAGAATAATCATGTATGTTAATTCTAAGCTAAAATATTAGTTTTATGGTAACCACTGAAATGATGGCATCATGTGCTGGTCTCATTTGATCATCCATTCCTTTTTATTATGTCTGTTGCATCATTTTTCCATCATGAATTTATATCTATTTTTGAGAACATTTTCCCATACAAATCATACAATGTGCCAAACACCATACTGAGAGAAATATTTCACAGATGAAATGATTGCATCATGTGCTAGCCTCATTTGAGCCACCAATCCTTTTCCTTGTGCTGGCTATGTTGCTTTCCAAGGAGGATTGAATATCTTGTATAAATCTTACATTCATATGAGAGACAAATTTCCAAGTTAATGGTATTGATTTTAGTTGATAAATTTTATGAAACTAGTACTGCACAGGGTTGAAAAAGATTATGCCTGTTATTTTGGGAATAGTTAAAGTTTGCAATTATGTATCTGACTGTTTAACTTGCTCACCTAGAAAATCAGTTCAAAAGATATCGAAAATTATTTTTATAAATCATTTAAATACAAGTTTTTACATTTCCTCTTACATACCCGACATATATTACACACTTATACATTTTTTTAAAGTTAGTTGTGCACATTTAAAGCTAACTCTAAAATAGGTGTTGTGTGTGTGTGTGTGTGTGTGTGTGTGTGTGTGTGTGTGTGTGTGTGTATAACAATTTGGTAAATCAAATTGATTTATTTCACTGGTGATTGTACATCATCAGACTGCAAATTATTTTATTGCCAAAAATGAATCTACATTAAAGAGAGAAAAATGTTATTTATATAAATCAACTGAATGTTAAATTATAAAACCTAATTCTATTGCAATGTCAGTCACTGACATCTATTTTTTATTGTTTTTATCTTTTTATTAAATTGTTGAAGAATTGGTATGTATTATGATAGAAGATTCATGGATTAAGTTAAATACATTCCAAACTCTATTCATAGATTTATTATATATATTTTATCAACTGATTTATTTGTAAAATTTCATCTGATTTAATTTCTTTTAGTATTTATCTTTATAGAAATGTGAATATTTTTATGGCTAAAGTTTTAATTTTAATCTTTTTTCATATGTGTAACTTTAACAGATTTATTTTACTTCATATATAAACAAAAACACAAACATTTTATCTTAGGAAAAAAATTGTTTTGTTTAATATTGGATTTATTTTATGAATTATAAATATTCTTTAAAAGCATTTTTGTTGGGATTTTGGAATAAAATTTTTATTATTGATTTTTTTTCCCAAAATATCTTCAGATTTACTTATTTATTTTTTTGGCAGCAGAGATTCAGATTATCAAAAAAAACAACCCTTTTATTAGGTTTTATGAGGGGTTTCCATTTGCAATGTTTGTTCATGATAAAATGGCACTTTACAGTGTCAGATTTTAACATTAATTTTGAAAGATATGATCCAGCCCATAAAGATTATACAGGCTTGAAATAACAATGTGCATATTCAGTAATATTTGTTGGAGTTGTATTTGAAAGAGAATTCTCAAATGATTCTCACTCCACTGCAGTTTTGTTTAAGAGTGAATTTGCTTTATAAATATAAATATTATTTAAGAGACATTGTTGATGCAATTTCTTTTATAAGAATAAAGTAAAGTTGGCGGCCATAGTCGAGAGTGACCCAAAGGCTCCCTTTTCGATAGCTACTACAACAAGATGTAAGGAAGGGTGCTACTCTTTTCCCTGGATTGCTCCACTTTACCCTTGATCCATACCTTATAATCCTGAGTGTTATGCAAGGAGTCATCAAGTACCATTTTTTTGAGTCTTTGGTATGACTCGACCTGAGATTGAACCCAGGTCTCCTGGGCCATTGCCAAACACTCTAACAATCATGCCAATGTCCAGTATGCCTTTTATAGGAATATATAAATATAAATATTATTTGAGAGTTCTTTTTATGCAATTTCTTTTATAGAAATGTCTAAATATGAATATTATTTTAAAGGTATTTTTTATGCAATTTCTTTTATAGAAATATACAAATGTAAATATTATTTCTGAGGTAATTTATATGTAATTTAGATATTTTTTAAATTAGTATTAACTACTACTAAAACCTTAAAATTATCTATTCTTACGACTCATGTTATACTTGAAAAGAAAAATAATTCTATCATTAAACACAGATGAGTCATTAGTTGTCACAGGAGAAAAAATCAAAATTTTTATTGATAGAATGTTTTTAATGAAAAAATGTATGATAAAATATAAACTCAATATAACACAAAAAAATTCATAAAATACTTACAGCTCATTTTCTTTACAAAATTACATAAAATCTGAACATTTTTCACTCTCACCTAAACAAATAGTCATTATTTATAAGGAAAATTCTGAATGTTTGCATTTATACAGCTATTAATGTCAATTCTTTTTGGTTTTTTTTGTTGTTGGCCCTCCCAGTAACTTCTGCAAGTTATTATTAACAAATAACCATTTGTTTGTGTGTTTGTATGTACCAATTACTTGATAAAACAACAAAACTTGTTTAAATGAAGTCTCATACACCCTTCATTTGTGACATAGGCTATGTGCGGTTAATATTGGAGGTAATCAAATGCCACATGAGAGGTTATTGAAGGTCATGAGATGTCAAACAACAAAAATCTCTATTTCTATAAATTACAAACAAATAATTTTTATATCAGAATTTTCACTATTTGTTCTTTTTATAGACACAATCTTCTTGATAATGATATATTTCAATAAAATAGAAGTTTTCTGCATTTTTTCTTCATATATCATTCATACAACACATGTAGTATGAACCCCCCACCACCACACACACACATACACATTTGTTTCACCTTGCTATCCTTTTGCATTATTCTATCCTGCTTCTCTCTTCCTATCCTTACTTGATTATTCTTTAATGACATCTTATGTACATGCTGTTTGCTTTATGATTAAAGGTAATATTCCATTTTATTAGATCAATATTTTTAGCCAAATTATAAAATAATTGCTGCAAAATCTTTCATTCTCTTTGTTAGATTTTTTAATTATTTCTTTAGGAAAAAAAATTGTTGATTTTTCACCTTATGGGTTTTCAGTGTTCTATTACAAAAGTTAGGCAGAAAGATATGTCCCTTCGGTGCACTTTCATGGATTATAAATAATTTTTTCTTTCATTGTTTTTCTTTCATCGTTATAATAATTTTCACAATGTTATGGTAATCATAATTACTGGCTTGTGTTTTGATTTTTTTCTTTTTTCAAATATTATGTCCTATGATGTAACCAACTTCTTCCAAAAAGGAAAATCTTTGATTCTAAACATTGTAAAAAAATAAATTTCATATTCCCATTTTCTCTAACTCTTCTTACAAATGACAAAAACATATTGCAATAAAATCATTCTTTACTGCATATCACTTACTTGAAAAAAAAAAACCTTAAATTTGTATAAAATTCATCATCAAATTCCTAATGCCATTAGTAAAGTTTGGTTTAGTTTGGTTTTATGGCACATTAACCATTGTAGGTTACTAATGCCAAATATATTCCTATACATATAAATGATTCTATTTCAAACAGTTCAGTTTAGCATAAGTACACAGTTTAGTTCTATTTGGCTCATAGGACTATGTCAGATGCTACCACTCTGGGCCAGAGTGAACCTGGAAGTGATGGCAATGAAAGAGTACTCTGCATTCCTCAAACTTCCAGCATTACTGAAACTTTGAGGAATGCAGATTGTTTAGTGTCATATCCAAGACACTTGTTGGGAGGGGTCTTATCCTTCTGCAGAGAAGCAGTCAGTGTATTCTACAGCCCAAGCCAATTTGGCAAGCCATTAGTAAAGTAAAATGAGAAAAAATTCTAATATAGTAGATTCTATTGAAGCAGAGATATTTGTGTTTTAAAACATTTTTTGCACTGTAAACATTTTTAGGCAAAAAACAGTTTTAAAATCAACCAAAAATTAATTATTGATTGGATCTTAATAAAATTCTTGATACATAAAGGACAATATTTTTTATAGAAGTTTTCATTCTAAAATTTTATTTTTCATTGGATTACATCCTCTCCTTAATTTCAGTAAGTTATTGCAAAGTCCACTTTATTGTTTGAATCAAAGTGTTTGTACTTTGTCTGAGAAGTGCTATCTAAAACCCATGGACCCATTTTGCAAGATTCAGTATTTTTTTATATCTATAGATAGACATGCATGATACTTGATTGAAAGTATTTCAGGCATCTTGAAAGAAACATGAATCATTTTAATAGATTTCTTTGTTAAAAATTCATCTTATTTTGTGGCTACTCAAAGTAAGAAAGAGAATTTAAAGTATTTTGTAAACTTTCTTGTTCAAAACATGCTATTTCATCCAATTCTCATAGATATAAATTTACTGATAAAGGTTTTATTTACAAATATTATAAAATGTTATATTGAACAATTCCCTGAACTTTAGTTTTTTCTGTTAAAGAATAGGCCAGACTTTGATGATTAAACTTAAATTGGCATCAATCTCTACAGGAATCATAATTTCATAAATTTGAATTTAAAACATCATGAGTAGTTTGAAAACAACTCTTGGCTTTGAAAATTGGCCATGCACAAGATTGCTATATACACAAGTACGAGGTGCATACGATAAGTTTCCAGACTTTTTTTGTATGGGCATTTAGAATTGCTGTAGACACTTGAAAGTTCAGTATGCTATTGCTATACATCTTATAAGAGGACGGACCAATTTTTATGATTTCAAGTTCAAATGAACAGCTACAGCAGAAATTGGAATACACCCTACTAAAGCCTGATTGTCACAGCTGGTGAATTTCAAAAATGCAATCTGACACTTTAGAAGAACGATATGCAATAAAATTCTGTTTTAAACTTGGAAAAAATGCCACAGAAATGTATGGAATGCTTCAGACTGCTTTTGGAGCATCTTGCATGAACCAAACATCAGTTTTTGAGGGGCATAAGAGATTCAAGGAAGGCAGGGAGTCTGTGAGGGATGATGAGAGGTGTGGGAGGAGTAAGGAAGTCAATATACCAGAGTTGATTGGCCAAAGGGTTAGGGTTAGGCTTAGGGTTACTATGTTGAGGTTTTAAGGGAGTTCAGGAAGAGACTCCTTCGGAAGAGGCCAGCACTCTTGAAATCGGGTCTGTGGCATTTCCACCAGGACAATGCACCAGTCCACAACTCCACAATAGTCACAGACTATTTGACCAAGATGGGCATCAAGACAGTTTTTCACTGTCCCTATAGTCCTGACCTTGCTCCCTGTGACTTTTGGTTATTCCTTAAGCTCAGAGGCTGTCGTTATGAAACAATTGAGGAGATGAAAGAGGCTGTGACGAAGGTCATTGACACGCTCACACAACAGGACTTCCATGGGACCTTCCAGAAGTTGTTGGAATGGTACAAGTGCATTGCAACAGGAGGAGATTGCTTCAAAGGGGACTAGAGTTTCATGTGTGTACTATCAATAAAAGTGCCCATATGAAAAAAGTCTGGAAACATCGTATGCACCTTGTATATACAGCATTTCATCTATTCATTTATTTTTATTCATTCATTTATTTGTTTATTCATTCATTCCTCTTATTGAAGTGATATCAAAATTATTCCCTGTAAACTGAAGGGAGATAATTCCTTGCTTTCCACTCTCATTATGAAATTTCTTTACCTATTGGAATTAGATCAGAATCTGTGAGAAATATTACAAGTACGTAACAGGATTACCTGACTGTAGCCAGACTCTAGATGATAGATAAGTACACTGTTTTAATTATAATGGCATCACTTACATATATACACACTAATGTATCAGTAAATTTGTGTTTTTCAATATGGTAGCTGAATAAATTACAGACTATAGCTTCATATGATTTAGATGTATATTGCAATGTTTTTAGAAAAAAATTTTATTTGTTAAATCTTTTTTATGGTAAAAGTAATAGACTCTATTTAAGATTCTGTAATTATTGGTCTTATTGAATATTTCATCCTGGAATTTTGTCAAAAGGCAATGATAGATAGATAGATAGATCACATATGACAAACATATTCACACTTTGATTCATGTTATTAGAATTTTTCAAAGTATATAACACTTTTTACAGATGGTATACTGATCTTCATTAGAAATAACAAGGAATGACAATTTGGTTTGGTTTGATTTGATTTTATGGCATATCAACCATTGGAGGTTATTTAATGCCAAATCCTTTATATATATATATATTAAATATATAATTAATATTTTTAAATGAGCCTGAGATCATTTTTTCACACAATTAAATGGTTTCACTAATTTCTATCTAATACAAATACACAGTTAAATGTAAAAACAGTTCTATTTCAAACAATTCAGTTTAGCAAGTACAGTTTAAATGTTAAACAGTTCTATTTAACCATATCAGGTGCTACTGTTCCAGGTGAGAGTGGACCTGAGAGTGATGGCAATGAAGGGGGTACTCTGCATTCCCCAAAGCTCCACCATTACTGAAGCCTCACCATCAAATTGTATAGTGTCATATCTAGGACACTCATTGGGGGAGTTTTACTCCCCAACCATGCAGAGATGCAATCGGTGTATTTTGCAGCCCTAGCAGACTTGACCAGAACGACACTTTGATCCTAGCAAAGAACTTGAATATTCTGATGTAGACATAAATGCCAATCCAAGCATAAATAACCCCATCATTTTGGTGGGTACTGAGGTAGTATTCATCAGAAAAATGGATAATCTTGAAAGTTATGGTTATTTCTGTGTATCTGATATACAAGAGGCCATCCTGTACAGTAATCTATTTCTATAATTAACTTATGATGAGATGAATCTTTCATTTAAAAAAATTCTGTTATCATAATAACAACCAGCACTATAAGATATTTCACTATTTTTTTTAATTTTTAATTTCTGTTTCATTGATCAGATTATTTTACATTCTTTGATTTTTAAGTAACCAGCATGATTCCTGGGGAAATAACTTCTTTATTTCAAATCCTTTTGGCTTGCCAAGTGATCATAGAATATAAAACACCCTAAGAGTAATCATAAAAAGCATCAAGAAAAGAAACACTAATCAAAATTATTATTTTTATTATAAGATGCAGCAAAACAGCAGATGTAGGTTATGTGGTAAGAGAGACAAAACAATCAATCACATAATAAGGGAATGCAGCATTTAGCATAGAAAGTGTACAAAATTAGACATGACTCGGTGGGAAAGGTGATCCACTGGAAATTGTGCAAGAAATTTAAATTTGACCATAAAAAACAAATGGTATATGTGCAACCCAGCATCTATTGTGGAAAAGGAGACACACAAACTCCTCTAGGATTTTGAGATACAAAGTATCACCTAATCTCGGACAGATGACCAGACCTAGTAATAATCAACAAAAAAAAGAGAACTTTCTGAATTATGGACTTTGTTTTCCTAGCTGATCACAGAATAAAATTGAAAGAAAGTGAAAAGAAGGTTAAGTACCTGGACCTTGCTTGGGAATTGAAAAAACTGTGGAACATGAAAGTAACAATTATACCAATTGTAACTGGTGCTCTCGATACCAAAGGATTGGTAATGGGACTGGAGGACTCAAAAATAAGAGGACGAGTGGAGACCATCCAAACTACTGCATTATTAAGATCAGCCAGAATACTGAGAAGAGTTCTGGAGATTTGAGAAAATTTGCTGTCACTCAAACTCCAGTCAAAGACCATCAGCATTAGCTGATGTAAAAAACTCTCAAGGAGTAAATTTATTATTATTATTATTTATTATTATTAATTCTGTGAATTCCAAACCTTACTCTTTATTTAAATCACTGAGACAGACTGTTCTCAATCAGCAATGAGTAGAGAATAATAATAATGATGCCTCATTACATAAATATTGAAAGATATTTGATATTTTTTTTACTTTCCAAACTGGAACTATTTCCTATGTGTTATACCGCCATGTGCCCAGCAGACTTGCAGGGTACTATTTGCTCCCGCCAAATCCACCTATTAGCGCAGGGCACAGACATTGGCTGTGGTCTGCCAAACCCTGTTTAGTGTCACAGATATCACCAACTCCCAAGCGGAACCACATTTTAAAGCTACTAGGTGAGTTCTAGGTGAATTATTAAAAGTCGACACAGCTAACTGGCGAGCTTTCCCCCTCAAATACAAGGTCTTCAACAAACACAATTCTTCCACAAGAAAATAAGGACTCTGAACTGCTGTGTTTGAGTTAACAGGATTAATAACAATATTCTTTTATTGAATAAAAGAAAGAAACAAAGGCAAAAAAAACAATTCAGGTAAAAGTCAGGATTGAGAAAGTCTTTCTGTATCTCAGAAGGAGCCTCCACTAAAATGCCCGCATCTCTGACTAAGCCCTTCATAAAATATCTTTATCCTCAGATGAGCCAGGCATAAAATATCTGTTAATGGCAGAAGGTGGGAAGATAGTTCAACAATGGTAGACACGGTCCACTTTCCTTCAGACTATGGGATTTAATGGCAGAGCACGTGCTCCAAATCTCAAGTTTATCATTTCAGTATGAGTGCACCAGGATAAAGTTGAATATACTTAAATTGTATGTTCACTTACTTGGAGTTTTGTGGAATTTATTCACTTCTCCTTTTTCTTTCGTTTTTGGGTTACCATAGCGTTGATAGGCTTCTTCCCCCCACAACTGGGAGAAGGTATTAGGGTGTCATATTTCCTTGTCATATATGAAAATAAAACTAAGTAATTCCAAAAGTTAACACCATGATTTGAAATTAGATGCTTGCAATTAAAAATGAACTGATGTTATTTTTAGATCTCTAAACAATGATCTATTTAACCTTCTTGACCATATCATCTTTGCATATGGCTTCTCCTCAAAAAGCTACAACAATTAGATCCCCAAACCATATATACATTTTGATTTAGCTTCTTCCAAGAAAGATTTTGATAAACAGTAATTTTGCATTTGATCCATTCAACTGGAAATATTTGTGATAAATGATTGTATAAAAAGTTGGTTATTTTACACAAGAAGAAAAAGTAATATTTTGCATTAGAGATTTTTTAAATGACCAAAATGCCCTGATTCATGTCATAAATAAATACTTGATATTTGTACAAAAAATAGTTTTGTCATCATAACCTTTGTGTAAATAGTCAAAAGAAAAATTGAAGTATTTATTTCTTTACACCCAATAGAACCAGAGGTTTTTGTTTTTGAAAAGTTATTTACATTTTTTTGTAACCTGCCCAACCCAAAATTTTGTCATGTTAAATGTTCATGACCTCCATCACACTCGAAAGAAAAGCCTGATACTAAAAATCTGGTGGTGTAACGGTTAGCAAGTTAGACTAGCAAACCTTCATGAGTGAGTTTGTTTCTCATCGGGTGCCGCATTCATACGGCCTTGTGTCACATCTGAGCAAACTGCTTAGTAAATTAATTCCAAAAAATGAATTAATTAATAAATTTTATTCAAATTTTCAGGACTTATTCATTAATAAAAGTGTTTTCAAAGAAAATTTTGATAATATATCTTTAAAGTCAGTCCCCCAACACACACATACACTTAATTTAATTTTATGAAAATTTCTGGTAAAGCTTAAAATAACTCTCTTATGATGAAAATAAGTCACCAGGAAATTTAAGTCTGTGATATATATATATATATTTTTCTTTTAAATTTTAATCAGAGATATTGAAAATATGTTCTGAATCATACAATAAATTTGTAACTGCAATATAAGCAGTGATTAGATTTTAATAAAATTTTCAGACTATCCTAATCAATAAAAAAATTTATTTTTGCAAACAGCATTTTTTAAGAAAACTTTGAGAAAATTTCTTAGTCAGTAAACCTCCACTTTATTTCATTTCATGAAATTTCTAAATACCAAAACCAAATAAAAAAAAGCCCCCCCCCCCCAAAAGCATTTGGTGAAAACATCAAATGATTATTGTCAGATAATGATAATTATTCAGAAAAAGCAAATCAGTATAATTTTTTTTTTACTGTGAGGAGATATTTGTCAAACTTCAATAAAGCTAACACAATTTTTCTATTTTGCAAAATTTGTTGTTTTTAATAAATTATACTATAAGCAGTTTTTGATTAAAAAAAACATTAGTTGAATTATATTCTTTAAAGATTTTAATTTAAATTTATTAATGGTTTTAAATGTTTTAGAATTCTTTATTTATTATATTTTCATGTAAATGAAAAAACTTTATGAAACTTTTTACATTAAATATGTCTGTTTGACTAAAAAATATAAAGTATGTATTTACCCAACACCACAAGGTCAGTTTTTAAGTAGAGTTTAACAGGTTTGAATTCAGAGTTTTCCTTCTAGACTGGTTGCCATACCATGGTTAAAGAGTTCATTCTACCTTCCTATTTATCCATAGCTGGAGGGAGAATAGTTGGATTCATATTTTTCCCAAGTTTATTTGTGCTATGTGAAATGCAAACAGCTTCATCCAGGATTTGAACTCTGATCGTCATGTCCATTTCTTACATTGATAACAATAACACTACTAGCACTGCACCAAAACTTATAAAGCATGATATAAAAAAGGAAAAGAAGAAAATAAAACTGAAAATTTCATATGAATTTAAAAATGAATTCTTCATACTTGTTATTTTTGTAATGTCTATACAAAAAGGAATAGAAATGGAAAGTAAAGAAAAAGATAAATCAATAAAAGATCTGTGTACATAAATGTAGATTAAAGATTTTGGTGATATTTATCTGTGCCTCCTAACATGCAGGATTTGACACAAGGTCTTTTTTATAATGGGGATTTAAGGAAGGAGGAGGTTGGACACAAGCCAAAACTTGTGTGCTGCTGGTCAATGCTGGTCATAGGATCATTAGGTGTAATGTGAATCTATGCTAGCTTTTGCTAAGTCTCCTGGCATGTATGTCAGGTGACCTTACTGGTCATGGATTCACTAAACTCAAAAGTCTAGTACAATGTGAATCAATGCTTGTCATCAATTCCATTCACTTGGCATGAATGCTAGGTGGCTTCTGGAAAACCTGGGGATAGGGGTGAAGAGGGAGCATTTGAATAATAATGTTCATTTTCAACACTTTGCTACCAAATGGTTCAGTGATCCAGCCATTTTAGCTCAAAAAATATTTAATTCAAAGAAATGAGTGTAAAGTTTCTGGATAGACTTTGTGGAGAGAAAAAATACTATAAATCAGTTGACATTCTCATTTCCCAGGATCAAGTTTTTAGTTGTTCAACTGAATTTTTTAATAATCTTGAACCAACAGGGACCATTCTTTATAATTTGTTCCTGGAAGTTGGAGCACAGATCATGCTACTGTGTAACCTTCATCTTCCAAAAATATGTTTTAGGACAAGATTTACCATAACAAATATGAAAAACTGCTAAAGACCTATTGACTTGCCATTTGAATTTAAAAGATTCCAGTTTCCTGTTATACTTGGCTTTGCCATGACCATCAACGAAACTCAAGGGCAATTACTAAAAGTTGTTGGACTGAATCTGGCAGATTCTGTCTTCTCATATAGTCAATTTTATGTTGGTCTTTCAAGAGTTGGAAAGCCTGATGAGCTCTTTATCATCCTGCCACCAAATGTAAAACCAATAGTATTATTTATTCTGAAGCTTGAATTGAACAAGTGAACAAACAAGATGTTATAATTCTTAAAACACAAAATCATCTGATTTGTAATATGAGTCAAATTTCTACATTACTGCATAGTATGTTTTTGACATGATACACCTCAACATGGACAACACTGGATACCTCTGTTAATTGGGATAATTCAAAACTATTCCTAATGAGTACAAAGAAAAAAAAAGAAATAAGATGAAAGGAAAAAAAACTAGGTAAAATTGATAATGACTTAGAAATTCAAACAATTTAAAACTATTGAGTTAAATCTTATTAAACAGAACAATCGGACTGGAGTAAATAAAGTTTAACAGAATATCATCATCCTCATTATCATCATGTCAATTAATTGATGGTGAATATGCTATTTTGAACTCTTAAACTAAAGATCTAAAAATGCATCAATTGAAAAATAAAGACAGTCTTACGATACTGTCAATCCAACTTTGAAAAGTTTCAATTTCAAGTCAAGATTGTTTTGAATTACTATAACATGTATAGCAATATGTAGATATAATTAACCTGTCTTGAGAACTGTAAGTTGGTTCAGATCCTTTAAGATTTTTCACTTATTTAGTGACTTTTTAATAATTCTGATTGTTCATCATTAAGTACCTTTATCAACTCTACACATTGTTATAGAATGTGCTTTCTGATGTATCTTAAAGTTTCAGTAAACTTAAATCAATTATGTTGAACTTTGGCAGCATTTAAAGTATATTATTTATGCTTTATAGTGAGGAAAATAAATATGTAGGAATAAAAGATTTATCATAATAAACAGATTAAAAAAGAAAAGTTCTAATACAGCACCAGAGTTGCCAATTATCATTAAATATAACAGATTCATTATTATAAGAAGAATTTACTTATACATTTACTGACAATTATCTTCACATTTGGGGGAGGGGTTTAGGGGGGGGTTGTTTAAAGGCATATCAACTTTTGTGGAATTATTCAATGCCAAAGCCATCCTTGTAGAAGAGAAGTCACACAATTTAACCCATAGCTGGGGTATAAGGGAGTTCATGCCTTTCCCAAGTTCAAATGTGAACATATTAGCACAACTGGAGTTTGAACTTGCTTGATACAATGTTGCAGTCCAACACATTAACCATTACACCATGGGGACCTACCTGTTTTGTTTTTATCTTTTGTTACCAACACTAAACAACAACAACAACAATAGAATATAGGTGTATCATATTATGTGACAAATTTATATTATTTGCAACTTCCTAATCAAATTCAATGTGATTGTTAATGATAATACCCTTTACTTTCTTACTATCTCAGATATAGGGGTCCTCTAGCTCTTAGTACCCAGGGCAACTTGCCTGTGTTACTAGTACCTTCATTCAGCCTTGATTAACAACTAAGAGGAGTGATTGGTTTGGTTTGGTTTGGTTTTATGGCATATCAACCATTATTGGTTATTTAATGCCAAATCCTGTTTTTACATATATATTAAATATATATGATTTACAAACATAAGTCAACAAAGTTAAATAGTTCCAAATATTGCTATGTATCACTAACAACTCAATTGAACATCAATCATTTGTTTACACACAGTTAAGTGCTCAAACAATTCTATTTCAAACAATTCAATTTAACATTAGTCAATGAAGTCAAATGGTTCCAAGTATTGCTATTCATCATTAACAATTCAATTAATCATCAGTCATTTGTTTACACACTGTTAAATGATTAAACTGTTATATTTCAAGCAATTCAATTTAGCCTAAGTCATTTGTTTGCACTCATTTTAAATGTCGAATAGTTCTATTTGATCCATAATATTTATGGATCCTTCAGGTGCTGCCATTCTTGGTCAGAGTGGACTTGGGAGCAACAGCAATGAAAGGGTACACTGCATTCGCCAAAGCTCCAGCATTACTGGATTTTTTAATTTCATCTCCAGGACACTCATTGTTGGGGTGGGGTTACCCCACTGTAGAGAGGCATTTGGTGCATTCTGCAGTCCCAGCTAACTAGACTATAAGAGGAGTGAAAAATAACACACTCATGAAACTTCTTGATTTATGATTTGACCCTCTTCATTTTTTTTTTGTCAGCAGTAAAGAACTGCTTTTGTTCCCCTTTCTTCTGTAGTTTATACTGTGTAGGTTTTCTTTTCTCCTTTTCCTTGCTCTTCTCTTGTTATTTTCCTCCCACTTAATTACGATGCATATTGACGTATGTGTTCTGACTGACTGATACAGTATGGTTAATAGTCATAGATTATTGATATTAATAATTGACTTTAATCTCTTCTGATCTCAGTATATTATCAGATTTTCAATTTCATAGTTACACAGTTTGTGTGTTTAAGTGAGACTTAGATTACATCTTCTATAATCAACCCAATCTTAGCAAAAAAATTTATATGTTAATTTTGATCGAGCAATTTTATTTTGTTTGCTTTTCCATGATATGCTTTCTCATTGTTTGTATATATATATATATATATATATATATATATATATATATATATATATATATATGCAGGACATTTCAACATTTTATGCAAATAAGAAAAAATAGAATAATTATAAAACTCAGAGTTAGAAAGTCACAAGATTTTAGTCAAATATAAACCTTTTGTATATGTGGTATATCTCAAAATCTTAGCTGGTAGTATGAAATAGAAATAAGTTTATGCTTGAATATATTAATAACCTTTTTAGATTGTTTCCCTTTTTATGCAATTATCTTTAAAATCAATACGAAGGTGTGTAAAGATTAAAAATAAAAACCAATGTTTGAACCAATGATAATTTATTCAATGAATTGAGATTTAAGTAATATCATTTATTAATCTGACAAAAAAGTAATATCATTTATTGATATAACAAAAACAAAAAAGAAATTATCATTGTATTTATTGTATTCTTATAAACATGTCTCTTGATATGCTTGGAAATTTCTTGATGAGTTTTAGAACTAGGGAAGATGACCTGTCATTTTTTAAATTTATAACTTTTCCAAATATTCAAAAGTTGTACTTGTAGCATGAGTTGGATTGTTCTTATGTATGAAAATTTTGTTTGAACGTCAATGTCTCCTTAAGTCACATCTAAAGTTAATCTTTAGAAATTCAACCTTAGCTGAGGTGATCATTTTAATATAATTGTTCATCTTTCAAGATCCAATCAATAACAATAATTCTTGTTGAAAACATAACTGCTCCACCTCCTTGCTGATGGTTTAGGTTCCTTCTTCAGGTACTAGCTATTTTGCCAACCATTGGGCCATCCAGCATCACCTTGCAATTGCCTGTGAATAGCACTTTCTGAAAAAACACTTTCATATACTGTTTGGTTCAGTTCACTTGCTTAAGAAGGTGATTTGACTTGAAAGAAGGGAAAACACTTGTTGTTGTGCATGTTCCAAAGACACTTCACTGGCATTGGGACATTTTTTGTATGTTTGGAACTTTGATGGTTTTGAGTAACTCTTTACTGCTCTTATGTAGGTGTTTGCCTATCTCAAGTTTTAATCAGGTTTCTATTTGTCAAGTGAAAGTCAGAGATTTCAATATCTTCTCTTTGTCAAGCCACATAGTGTATGCAGTAGATTAGTAATAAATTTTTGTCACTACCAGGATCTCTTGCAATGAATTTGGAAATTTCTAATGTTTTATAATCTTGAAGTATTTGAATATTTTTTCCTTGTCATTGCTCAAACATGCTTTACAGTCCATGTTGCAAACAAATTGGAATGTTTGTAACAAAATTGCTTTGTTTACAGTTGTGCAAAATCACAGGTTATTGTAGATGATTATACATATCAGTATTGCCAAATTTTGGACTGAATTAAATTCAAATACATCCAGAAAATAAAAAGATATTTAAAAAACATGTGATTTTGGAGTGCATACATAAGTATACAAGTTACCATAACAATTAATGTATCAAAAATTTGTATCCAAACAAACATTCACTTTCTTGGGATATGAAAATAAAAACTGATATTGCAATATCCAGTTGCCAGAATTCCAGATATTTTTATTGCAAATTGAGAAGAGAAATTCTACTGCCAATGTTTGATTTTTCTTTCTTTTCATAAAAATATTTTCAAATTATTTTTAATTTTTATGTTTCATATAAATTAAATTCCTTTATCTGAAATTAACCCACATGTCATTTTGAAAAAATTTTTATGTAACTCTCTATTAAAATTAAATTTTTCTTAAAAAATGATTTAGAAATACTGCTTTGAGTAAGTTGTTGATTTGTGTACCAGTATTTTAGTAGATATAAATAGCACAAATCTGACTGACCATGAGAAGAAAGTTCTTTTTATGCTCAAGCTTTAAATTATTCTGATGTGAGTATTAAAAAATTATTAGATCCTTTTTTAGATGCTAAAAAGACTTCAAGATGAAAAATCAGCCATTGGTTGATATTGTCAAATCTTAGTCACTTTCATAGTTCCCTGTGGATCCCTCCCAATCATATCTATTTTCATACTCTTTTTGGATAGGAACTTGCTGCATTTGCTTATTGTATAGATGATTGTCTTATCTTTAAATTTGTGCATCATCTCTAAAATGTATGACCCATTTGTTTATCAATTATGTATATTGAAGCTACTTGATAAGAAATTCCTGAATATATTTTAAAAATGTTTTTGATGTTGTATATACATTTTTCAGCCCTTGTTATGAGTGTAATACTTGAGGCAAAAAAAAGGCTAATTTGTTTTTCAGAACAATCAAAATGTCAGAAGAAAAATGTTCACTGATATACCAATCAGATGCATCCATTTTAATTAACAACACTAGTACCAAATTGGCAATTCCAAATTATATCAGAGGGTAGTTTCCACATAACTAATTTGCTTAGCAAAGAAAACCACATTGTGATGAAACCTTAAGAAACTGGCAGATATGTGCATCATTTTTTTTTTGGCATGGATTATTATAATGAGAGTTGAAAAATGGATTTCAATGCTGATAATAAAGTACAAAAAAAGAAGAAAACGTGTAGATGTATCAAGAGGTCTTTAAGCCAGTGATAAAAAATCATTTTTTTCATAAAAAATTTTTACATTATGTTTTTTTATGTAATTCATTTCCTTATCTATGCATGTCCTTCAATAGCAAGTCAAATAGACTGAATGTTATACAGTGAAAACTTCAGCCAGAGGCTTGATCTACCCTCATATATATACATATATATATATATATATACTCTCTCTCTCACACACACACACACACACACACACATATATATGTAAACTGGGAAGAATTTGTCTGCTAGATTGGGAAATTATTTAATGTAGACCTACCAAATTTGTTATGCATACTTATTGGGCCCATAAGAAGATTTTAACAACAAATAGTTTTGCTTCTCATGGGAGTGGCTCGCTTTAGTTTCTTTGTTTAATGGCATATCAAACTTTGTGGGTTAGAGGAGATCTCTAATAGTAATTACTGGAAAGATACACTACTGCAAGATATCCCCAATCATACAGAATTTAAATTTCAAAACTTCCAAAGAAAATAATTGTTTTTACAAAAATGAATAATTAAATAAATGTCCATGATTAATTGACATTTAATCCCTAATTACTTTATTGGTGTTTCTACAAGCTGAATATATAAAATAATTACATGGAAGTATTGCTTAGTTAAGACAAATAATTTGGACAAAATCTTTAAATTCTTTAAATGTCATTCACTTGATTTTTTTCCATATATGTGTTTAACTTTTAAATTAAGAGAAAACAACTGCAAAACTTTTTTTGCATCACTCCAAGAGAAAAAAGAATATATTAATTATTTCCAATAATTTTATAAAGATTTGTCATTTGACTGTAGGAATATAAGATATGTTTCTCATACAAAGAATTGAGCAGCCCTCTGAATTGTTTCTTTCTAGAATAAAAAAAGTATAAGACATTCATATGAATTGAACTGTAAATTGTCAAGTATTTCTAAGAAGCTTGTGAGTGATTAATTAAAAACATGTGCACTATAAATGTGTAAACCTAGTTAGAGATGGCCCAGTCAGCTGAGACTGTAGAATACACTGACTGCATCACCACAAAGTGGTAAGACTCTCCCAACAAGTATCTTTGTATGACACAAAACAATTTGATGGTGACACTTCAGTAATACTGTAGCTTTGGGGAATGCCATCAATCCCAGGTCCACTCTGGCCCAGAGTGGTAGCACCTGATAGGGTCAAATAGAACTGTTTGACATTTAAGCTGTGTACATATGCTAAACTGAATTGTTTGAAATAGAACTGTTTGATCACTTAACTGTGTATAAACAAATGACTGATGTTTAGTTGAATCAATACTTAGAACCATTTGACTTTTTTGGCATGCAAAACTGAACTGTTTGAAATAGAACTGTTTGAAGTAAATAAAAGTATTCATATTAGATAAAAATAAATGAAACCATTTATCTGTGTGTAAAAAAAGCTTAGGTTTGTTTAAAAATGTTATTTACAAAATGTGTTTAGAAATCATGTATTTAATATATATGTATAATAATGATTTGGCATTAAATAACCTACAATGGTTGATATGCCATAAAACCAAACCAAAGTAAACCTATGAGAGGAAATGTTTAATTTTTTCATGATGCCATTATATTCTAAAAAGTTAACATCTACTATTGAAATTTTTTTAGCGAGCCAAAATCTTATAACACTGATTAAGGAATTACTAATTTTGTACAAGATCTCAAGCGTATGGCATCATATGAGAAACAAACTCACTTTGTAACCACCATTGCCCGGTTGTAATGGGTGAAAGAACCAACAAATTGTATTATGTTGAAGGATATTTAAATCCATTGAAAACATGCAACTGTGAAAACTGGTCGACACTATGTTGATGAAGCGATTTGACTTACCATATCAGTATAGAATGTATTGAGTATGATGAAGCCAGTCTGACCTCTTCAAAAGTTCCTGTTCAAAAGACCCTTTGAAAATTCTCTGTATTCTTGCATACTAGAATCAGAGAAACTACCAACTTTGTAATCATTTTTATCCCTGGACACTTTTTGTCTACTTAATGTACCCATTTATTATCATTATTTTACTCTTTTGATGTTTTTGTCACACCAGCATTAACATGATTTTTCACTGGGGTCTGAGTGACAGCAAGTCTTCACAAGTTTTCAGGACTCTTCTTAGTATTCTAGCTGATCTCAACAATGGTGTAGTTTGGATGGTCTCCACTCGCTCTCTTATTTCCAAGTCCTCCAGTTCCTGTACCAATACTTTGGTGACTGTACCAAGTGCGCCATTTACAATTGGTATCACCGTCACTTTCATGCTCCATAGTCTTTTCAGCTCTCTAGCAAGGTCTCGGTACTTATCTCTCTTTTCGCTTTCTTTGAATTTTACCCTGTGGTTAGCTGGAACGGCAAAATTCACAATTTGACAGGTTCTCTCTTATTTTGTTGACTATCACTAGGCCTGGTCGTCTGGCTGAGATTAGCTGATCCGTTTGTATCTCAGAGGTTTGTGCGTCTCATTTTCTAGGACGGATTCTGGGTTATCTATATACCATTAGTTCGTATGGTCAAATTCAAACTTCTGGTACAATTCCCAGTGATTCACTTTCCCAACCCTGTCGTGTTTATCTCATACTCTTTTTGTGCTAACTTACTACATTCGCTTATTATGTGATTGATCATTCTATCATTATTATTATTATCTACTTCTATTCTAACTACATAATATTTCAATTTTTTTCTTTAAGAAATTAAAAACTATGAAGATTAATTTGTTTGGCGAAATTGACATGAGGGTAATCAGGTCATCAGTGATCTCAGAGATGGGGTAGGGTTTGTGAAATGAACCTGCTGATTTTTCTAACTAGAATCTGGGAGTAAACACCCCCTCCCAAATCACCTTTGTGATTTTATGTCAGAAGTAGATGTACCTTCTATTTTGTGTAGTGCCTGAAGCAAAATCAGTTTCATCGGGCGAATGAGCAATAATAATTTGTGTCGAAATACATAGGCTTTTCTATGAGTTTTTCATTCCTATGCTGATCCAGTTCACCCAGAAAGATGTGAACTTTCTGTAAACATCAAAATCAGTTTTGATTGTGTTCACAATTCTTGATAGCCTCCTGTAATCTCAGGGTGTATCATCATCTTTGATGATCATGACGTCTCATTTGATATTGCATTGGTTCTGCATCTATTTTTGGCGAATCTGAAGAGTCTGCAAATATTTTAGTAGCCACCTTTTCCAAATCTGATCAGACATGTATTGAAGTTGTCTCTATATTTTTCTGACATAGCTGTCTTACATTAAAAAATTACCAGGCGAAGGCAGAATGCCAGAATACAGTTTCTGTATTAAGTCACAACTTGACCCTCTGAGCTGGGACACTTCGACCGGCTGTGTTGCGGGTGTCTTGGTTCCGGTGGTAGTCGGTTGAGGCGGTCTGAAATGGATTCCAGAATGCCGGCATTCATGTCACACGAGCTAAGACTGGCACTCCTTGAGCCTCAGAAAGCCGTTCCCCCAGGTTCTAACCTTCTCTAGAGGAGTGAGGTTTATCGCCTGGCGCCTTAAGCTTCGCTTTTTAGGGGAATGCCGACTGGGCTCGTGGCATTTTTGGAACCGCCGGGAGTGTGTGGGCTACTGTCCTGCGCCTGGTTCCCATGAAAAGCCATGTGCCATCCTCACGTGTACGTGGAGCGCTCAACAAATATCAGGTGGCAGAATGCTTTCAGTTTGGCTGGTCAGCAGCTGGTTTGGAGAAAGAGGGGTTAGGTCACTAGCATCACTGTGATTTTTAACCGTCGATGGGCAGCTATTGACAATGGTTATTGTCTCATAGAAAATGTTCGCAATGATGACGTACTCAACCTATTTTCCAGGTTTGCCAATAGGCCATCTAGTAACCTTTTTACGGTCCCAGTCTATTTTTGCCATACCCATCCATATGACTAGAAGCAGGGGTGTTGTGAATAAAGTCACATTTTTGATGATTTTCAACATGTTCATACCCAGCTTGCTCAGTTCGATTTCCAGTTCATTTTTTGCACCTACAAAATTTGACTCTTAATCACATCAAATGGTTTGCACCTGTTCATGGATTAATATGACACAACGAAGGCAATTTATGAAAACACCTGTCATTATATTTTCCACGACCTCCAGATGCTCAGAATGACATATAGGTGAAGATCACACCATAACGTTGACTGTTTTTCTGCCCTCCTTGATTAGGAAAGAATCAAAGCAATCCAGAATAGGAAAATAAGAGTGCTGCCTGTATTTTGTCTTCCGGCAGAACAGCTATCTTTTGAATATGGGTTGATCCGCGAAAATGTCAGCACACAATGCATGGAAAGAAAAGTAAGGATAATGTGGGTCTACACCCTATGATCCAGAACCCTCTGTTCCTGAGATAATGCATAGACATGCCACAACCTTGATGTACTGTTAGCATGTGACAATGTTTGATCATTAGCTTGGTCACATGATTCTTCCTAGGCAGTATCAAGGGATGTTTTACTTCTATCGGGAATGTTGACTTAGTCAGCCTTCAACCGATTCTAAGCATTTCATTTTTATTGACAAAAGCGTTTAATCATAAGAATTTACTTTCCTTTTTAACTGTTTGAAATTTGTTAAGCCACTGTCTTTGCGGAGGGTGACCAACTCTTCCTGAAATGCTTCTTCTTGTACAGGTTTTATGATTTTCCTTTCATCACATTGCCTGGTTGCTTCAGGAAGTGCTAACTTAAATCCCTTTTTTTCTACGGAGGATATGCTGCATTAGAGAGACCACTACTATGCATCTCCAGACTGAAAATTGCCCCCAAATTTCTGTGCCAGGATTTTTAAATTTTGAAATAGTGCACAAGGCTTTAATTATTTAAACCTCAGCATCATCAGAAGGAATTTCATAAACATAGTGGTCTGTTAGCGTTTATTCTTCTCAAAGGAAAGGTGGTACGCGGAACCAACCAGATGTCTCCTGTTCCCATTGCCTATTCTAGAGAATTTATCCCTGTAGAACAGTACCGCATCCCAACCCCTGAATCTGCTATGAAGTGGCCTTACTTGAAAGATATTGCGCATCACTTTCTCCCTCTCATGGACTATGAAGTTCACTGCCTTCGTATTTTAGCCGTAAGAAGATGTATCACCAGAAAGGACAATGAGCTTTTCAGAATGGAGACTGATCTGGGTTGGGGTATTGTCGAAATAACTTTCAGTTCACTTCTGGAACCATAAAACATCTCAAATGTGTCCCACAAAACAAAAGTAGCATTTGATATGATGTCTGACAGAATAAATGTCAAGTGTTCCTTCTGAGGTTCAGTCTTTGTGGATAGTTATACACATGGAAGAGATGAATTGCGTATTTGTTTCAGTACTCAATACTCCTCTACATAGTATTTCACCCGAGTTCTTATTCATCTTTTGTGATCCTTCTAGTGCGGAGGTCTGTATGTGATTCGATAATCTTTTTGCTATCTCATTTAAGATTATGAAGGTAAGTGGGATGATGTTTACAGCGTCAGCACACGCTTCTTTCCAGACACTGCTTCAATATATTTTCTTCACCCAGGCATAGGAAGAAGAATGATGGGAAAGAAAAGATTCAACCAAGAGAGGAAGTTTCCTGTCTTGGTTGAATCTTTTCTTTTCTATCATGTTCTTACCGAAAAAGGTTTGACATTCATGAAGCCTGTGGCCTTTTTGTTGGCAGAACTGACATGAGCCTGAAGAGAACTTGTCTTCTGATTTGGTGCCCACTAATAAAACTTTGGCACCAAATTTCTTATTCTTCGGTTTTGCACCCATTTCTGGAACATATTGACGGAATGTTAATGATATATTGGGGTCACATGGAATTTTTGCTTCTTCGGCAAAGAAGTTCAAAAAGTCGGAAAAGCGGAGATACCTCTGATCTCTCGGTTGTCATTCAGGATAGATAACTCAAATTTATTTTTCCGAAGCAACTTTGTACTGCAGCTGGAAATCTGTTAATCTACGCAGCTCTTTGTAATTTTTGCGGTGGATTTTTTGCCAAAAGTCCAACTTAGTGTGGAAAGCTTCTGTTATCACGAATAGGCATCTGTACCGATCTGCTAACACTTCTTTCACTCTATTTTAAGCATTTTCAGTCCTAAGCAAGAAATATCGATTGGGTTTTGTGAGCCGGTCATCCAAGATATTACTTGAGGTGATGGATTTTCTCCTGAGAAATATCCTTAGCACCTATCAGGGTCATAAATGAAGTGACCCAATGAAGATATTCCAGAGAGTCTCCATTGAAAATACTTAGTGACAGGTAATCTGCTTAATGACATCGAAGCAGTATAGGCCCTTATTAGCGTCGCCCATTCATCTGTTACCCTGTAGGGGTCAGAGAGGTTTTATTAACTTGTGGGAAAAGAAATCGATTTGGATTTTAGAAAATTAGAGAAATACATTATGAATGTGTAATGGCGTTATGGGTTTTTGACGAGTTGTGTAGATAAAAAAAATCTAGTGAAAGGAATTTTGTCGTAAAAGATAAGGTTATTTTGATGGGAAAGAAATTTATTAAAATTATCTTTTTTTTTTATGGAAAAAGGAATTTGATGAGAAGGCAAATTGTCGTAGAAATTAGGTGATTTTGATGGTAAAGAAATTTACGAAAACAATTGTATTTGTTTAGCGTAAGCTTTGACAGGACCAAGGTTACCAGTCATGATCCAAAGCAACCTTTTATCTAAACTTAGAATATGGAATTTTCTTTTTCTAAACAATTAAATCGGCGGAAAATTGACATGTTCCTTTGATTCCAACTTCACCTCTAACTCAGTTGAGAATATACAAAAATTGACAGTTTTGTTACTCACAATAGTAAGAAGATTTGCAGAGTAGCAAAAAGATCACAGCGGTGCATGAGTCGGTGATAGCTTTCTCTAAAGTTCTGAGTTTTTGACCTTGTATCAAACTGCTCTGAGTATAGATAGTTTAGAAAGTCGAACAAAATACGACTCCGTGAAAATCAAATATAGCTGCCATTTAAAATTATCTTGTACCAGACTGCCCTGTGTGTAGAAAGTGGAAGATAAAAAAAGAGTAAACCTTATATAAGTAATTTATTGCTTCTGATTAGAATTTACCACTTATGTAACAACTTTGAAAGACATTTTTATATACTGAATATTGTTATTTTTGCAAAGCCATGTTTTGTTCTCTGTTTCTTGGCGTCGACTTTTTTTTACTTCCTTAATTGTGTGATATCATTTGTTTATTCGCTGACCGTTAACTAACGAGGGTTTCGTTGCCTGCATCTTAAGAACACAACGTGGGCAGATTCCGAATGATTTGTGCCGTCTGAAGATATATCCGACCAGCGGAACATCCAACGGATTGAAAGCAGAATTACCTCCCGAGTTTGGCGAGGATGGCTGTGCTGCCACACATTCCGTGTCTCCGATTTATCTGATCTCCCACCGTATCAGAATATGGTACAAGGTCGTTTTATAGTGGGGGCCGAGCAAGAATTGAGACTCATGCGCGGTGGGTGCAAAAACTCGTGACTTTGTCGGCATTCCCCTGATAGAGTGCCTCAGGAGCCAAGCAATAAACTTAGACTTGCAAGCAGGCAAAGACCTGGTGGTACGACCCCTCTCGAGGCCAAGATGTCATAGTTTGCAAACACAACCACCTAGCACAAATGCCAGGCGCTCGGTCCGGAGATGCGCTTTTCAAGGTGACCATTTCTGTGACGTCACGTTGTTTCATCCCTTCTTTTTTCCTCCTCACCTGAATCTTTAACGACTCAATCTCTTCCTCTTGGGCTGTTTTCTCCTCTGGGAATTTCAAATCTACTTGCTGTGCAGCAGCCTTCAATACAAGCTCCCTTCTCAATGAAGAAAGGACTAGAGGAAGAAGAAGCTAGCATGTATTTAGAAATCGAGCCAGGTGACTTAAAGTATCTAGTTCTCCCCATTGTGGCATCGGCCTGATCGATGACGTGGCGGACTCTAAGAGAAAGTTAATTTTCTTTTGTAATGACCTGCTCTATGTATTCGACGCTGTCAGCATCAAAGTCTTTACCAGCCAGTTCCTTAAAGCGTCCAAATATGGACACTCTCACCGCTGTCTCGATCCGCAAACTGCTGTCTTATTTTTTGGAGTTCGGTTACTAGTCGTTTCTTTAAATCCGTGTCCGAAATTTGTTGAACCGATTGATTCAACACATTTAGTTTTTTATAGGGTTCCTTGTTGAAGTTCTTTATCCTGCCTTCCCTTTTTCTCCCGTTCAGATCGCCTCGAGCCTCGTTTGTTAACTGCGTTCAGCAGCGCAGCTAAGGAGCCTTTTCTAAGACAGTCTTTTGCATTGAAGGAATGCCTTCATCGTAGACATTATCTTTCCCTTCGATTTCTTGTGATGAAAGATGGCCGGTATACTGCGAGGATATATTTTGAAAAGAAAATGATATAATTCGATGAGGTACCAGTTTTACACAAAAAACACAATACAAAGGACATGAATAATGCCAACAACAACAACAACAAACCAATAATCACAAAAACAAATAATGAATCAGAGTGGAAACACATGATTAAAATAAAACGATATGCGAAAATGGGTTTTCGCAGAGTATTTTCTTCACTGTCAGAACGAGCTTGAAAATAAGTTGTTTCTTGACACATTTTGGGGTCTCTTCGCAGATCAAAGACACCGTTAGATTTTTTCTTTTACAGCTGACAAGAGCCACAATGCCTAAATCAATTTCACATTTGGAGTGGGTTAGGGGAGATTGTCACGTGACTGCTGGAATCGAAATTTAGTTGTCCGCATTCTGAGCTCAGTTTCCCTCTTCTCTGTAGTTTCGAGTTGAAAACGACATTTTCGTTACTGTGATTGATTTTTCTTTCACCTTATTGTCAAATATTTGGCACAAGTTATTTTTTAATGCCTGAATCGTCGCTTCATTGTAATGCGTGAGACAAACTGCAAAAATTATTTTGAAGTTCCATTAAAAAGCATAATCAGCTGAGAAAACTCGTCTATCAGTATCGAATGTATGGGGTATATGAAGGGTTTATTTGTGGTAGTGGGTTAATCGTTGGCGTGTTACTTGGAAGTTCTGAATTTCGTATCTGACTCCCTTTTCTTCGTCTTACATCATTCACTTGTCTTCTTTTGTCTGTGGAAGCTGTAAAAGAATCAAGGACAGAAGGAAAAAGACAGAGATACCTTTATACTCAAATTTTATTTTGGGGTTCATGGTGTAGGATGATGTGAAAGTGTTTTTATGGTACCCGATAATTTAACGTTAATTTGTATATTTATAGAATAAGGTTTAGTAGTTATGCTTCCCCACAAGTTTAATGTTGAGGTTTGATATAGAGTGTTTAGTTTAGAATAAAAGGTAGAATAATATAGGTATAATATAGGCACATGGATAAAGTATTAAATGAAGGAAGCCAATGAAATAAATGAGTGAAGATATGAAACAAATAAAAGTTGTAAAACGGCGTGGACAAAATGAACATTTAAACAAGGCGACGAACAAAAACAAATTCATATTCTACAATAATAAAACCTACATTGATACATAAAAGAAATTACTAACTCTACTAGCAAAATAATAGTGTGTGTGTGTGTGTGTGTGTGTGTGTGTGTGTGTGTGTGTGTGTCTAACACAACTAAGCTACAAAATAATTACATGTTAAAATGTCCTTTTTTTTATGATTAGAAACGGGCAGTTTCACTGAGACTGGAAAGCGTCTCATAGTCAAAGTATATGAATGTCTGCGAGGCCCATCCATGTTGCCTTTCACTCCTGTTGATTCACGCTGGAGGTGGTGCGTTGCCGCTGCGAAGAAATTTGGTAAAAAAGAGAACAAGGGTGTTTGAAGACGACGTATTTATAGAAAATATGCGTCTTGTAGGTGGCTCCGAACGCAGGACTTGAATTTACGCGCGGGCGTAGTTTTAAACATGTCACGTGGTCCTCCTGGCCAATGGTTTCCCGAGACTGAATATGTGAGCGTCCGCCATCTTTGTGGGAACAAGTGGCATACCGCCCAAAATAATTTATAGGAGTGTAAAGTCCTATAATGGCTATTCTGTAGTGGGAATGTTTTCCTGAACCAATAGAAATAGTTGCATTTCCCCCAGAAAAGGCGTATGAAGTATATGATAGAGTCATTTTCGACAATTTCAAGTTTAAGGGCCCATTGCGTGTTTGGTGGGTATGTGTAGTAGAAGCTGCTACTAGTAGGAGAGACGCATTGCGCTGCTAAGTTCTGAAGTTACCAGGCACGTGCTCTTCTCACCACCAAGCAGAGAGAAACAGATCTTTTCAATCGAGGTTATAAACGCTTAATGAGAAAGAATTTCTCTTTGGCGCCAAGAAGCCCGTCTTTTAAGGCATGCACCAGTTTCACTTCTTGTCAGAGGCCTCCTGGGAATCTGTTACTTTTTGCATTTACTTCTTTTATTTCTTTTTAATCTCCACAAATGTACCGAGCATTATGAAACTAGTCTGACTACTTCAAAAATTCTATGAAAATTTTCGTAGTGACCAAATTCTTACACACTGAAATCAGGACTTGAGTTAATTAGAAAGTAACATTTTCAGTCTTTTCAGAAGTAAATCAGTCACCATGGTTAAGATAAAAAGCCTTTTTATGATTGTGATTAACCACAATAAAAAGAAAGAAGAGGGAAACTAAGCCAGTTAAATCCAAGAATATCCTCACAATTGAATTTTCAAAGGACAATCAAAGAAATTCAAATTCTGTTGTGTGAGAAAAGTCCTCAGAGACATTAACAACAATTCAAAAATCACCACCAAAGATATTTTATTTGAATGAATCTAGTATTAAAATAATTTGGTAGATACTCAAGCTAACTTTGTATAAAATTGGTCTCCATGTAAAACAACAAAGCAGATTGTCTAGTTTTTAGAAAACATGACCTTGATAAAGATTCAAGTATTTTTATCATCAACTGTTTGGTCAGATAAAACAAAGCTTGAGCTTTTTGGACACAGGGATGTTGCTTTTATTAAACCAAAAACTCTGGAGCTTTTGATCTAAAGAATACTATCTTAACTGTCAAGTGTAGTGGTGGAAGCATTATACTATGATGATGTTTTTCAGTTAGTCAGACTCAAACCCTGATTAAAATGGATGGGACAAAATTTTCAATCAAAACATCATTAAGTGTACCATTAGTATAAGTGAGGATGACAATGGAGCTGTTTATAAGACATTTCTAACAAGAATGGCTGTTACTTTTAATAGGAGAGCTATACAGTAGTGTAATGTTTAAAGTCTGGCTCAAGGATAACAAAGTAAAGAACGGAACACAAAGAGATGTTAAAAGTTCGCTGCCGGAGGTAGGACTGACTTATTTCCCCGGCAATATACTTTATTTACATTATTTACAAGTGCCAATGTTTTGCTCATAACTCAACAGTTACTTTTTTTTCTGGATAGGTCAAAGGAGATATATGCTTGTGACATGGCTTGGAGTTACTTCCCTTTGACTGTAATATTACAAGTAGTAATTTACTAAAGTTATTGCTTAGATGTGGCGCAAGGCCATATGAATGGGGCTCTCACTGAGACTTGAAGGTTTGTTAGCCTAGCTTGCTAAACATTAAACCATATGAGGCACTCTGGACAGTTACACAGTAGGGGACACAGTAAGGGACATAAGTCAGAAGTAGCTTATAAATGCAACATCTCTCCCACTTTTGGAGTGAAATTTATTTATTCATATAATTTTTTTGAGGAAGGAAGATAATACCTATTTTCATTAGCAACTTGGTTATATAATGTTATATGTATGTAGGGGGAGGAGATTGTGTGAGCATGTGAAGAGGAGGAAAATATTTCTTATTTACTTCTGTATCAGGCTGGCTTGTGTACAATATGACTCAAGTATATTTGAAGGGTCCGTTGTATGCTTGCTAGCCTTCTTTGACTGCTGTTTCACTTTCATTGCTGTTATTCTTTTCCATGGTGGGGAGTTCTTCTTGCACACTTGCTCATGCACCACTACCAATGTAGGCAGTCCCTGTTCTGAGAATGCATGCAGGGATTTGATAGTTTGACACAAGAATTGTCTGTTGCATCAGCATCTCTGTCTGTTCTCAGACTCTATCACATAGAAATTGGCCAGTCAGTTGCTTTGTGACTGTAGCCTCTCCATTCTCTCTGGCAGGAAGATTGAATGACTGGACATGAACAGTGTTACTTATGTTGAAAATTTTCAACTTTTGCTTATGTTATATTGCTTCAACCTCCTCCCTTGCTTGGGGGTGTCCTCGTGGTGTAATGGTTAAAGCGATGAACTGCGGAATCGTAGTACGCGAGTTCGTACTCCAGTCGCGCTATTACGTTCACTTTCGGGCAAATACCCTTGGGAAAGGTATGAACCCCCTTATTCTCCCTCCAGCTATGGATAAATAGTAGGACGGACTAGGTTCTTCAGCCTTGGTGAGGCAACTAGTCTAGGAGAAGGAAAACTCTGAATTCAAACCTGTTAAACTCCGCTTAAAAATTGACCTTGTGTCATATCCTGCCCGAGCGGAGGGGTTGGTAAATAGTACCTCCTCCCTTGCTTTTTCCAGGCTGCTTCAGCAGTAGTATGGGTTGTGGGCTGTTAGTTTTACTTCTGTGTCTGTAAATGTCAATCATATCAGCCTGTCAAAAAGTTTCTGTGCCAGGCTGGTGTTGAGCCTCTCAATTAGTGCATTCCATAGGATCAGCAGCACTAGAAATAGGTCTTCTCCTGAGTCTACACTTTCACATGAAACATTCGACAACTTTTACAGCCATCTTTGTAACACTATTGGACTGGCTGTTTCATGATGAGCTAGTCACATGTTTGAACAGCGTCTGTTTTGCAAAATGTTTGAATGCATATGATGAGAACTGAGATCCATTATCAGAAATTAGTGTGTCTGGAATACAATAGCAGGCAAAGGGAGTCTTCAGGCATTCAATTATCAACTCTAACGTTGGTGTGCTAAGCCTGTCAATTTCAAAGAAATTTCTATACCTATCTACTATGACCAGATACTCCTTTCTACCCCATGAAAAAAGATTGGGCACCCACCATTTGTTGCCATGGTTTTCTTGGTACTGGTTTCTGGGGTTCTGCTGGCTATCAATCTTCATAGGTTGTACTGGTGGTATAGGCTTCCACATATTGTAGAATCACTGTAGACTGATGAGGGCTGTTCAAAAAGACCTAAGCTTCCACCAGAAAGAAGAGTATAGCTGAATTTTTTTTTACTATGGCAACACACTATCACTACTTAGAAAACTAGAAAAATTCATTCGAATTTTTCTAATTTCATTGAAAGTTGTGTGTTTCCATAACAAAAATCTTTACCTATACTCTTCTTTCTGGGTGGAGCTTAGAGCATTTTGAATGGTACAAATATCCAACCAGAAAATTACATCCCTTGCTCATTAAAGGCTGGTGTTGATGCCAAGATGGCCAGCTTGCACCTTTTGCTTCAATTCAGGTTGCATAGAAATATGGATAATTGTCCTTTGACCTTGCAGCATCAGTTCATCTTGGATTGTGTGTTCATCTATGTAGTCAAAGAAAAGTTTCAGAGAGTCTGGGAATAATTTTTTATCAAGTCACCCTCTAGCTCTGACTTCAGCAAGGGCTCACATGGTGGGATTTCCCATGGAACTAACCTATGGTTTGGTATTGAATGTAGAATCTAGTTATTTATCATCAACAGTTCTTCATTAACTGGCTTACTTACAAATGTACAAAATAAGACCAGTGGAATCTGTTTTCCTGGTTTGAACTGCAATGAGAAATCATATTGATGTACTCACATCAGGAGATTTTGTAGTCATTTGAGTGCTCTTGGCTATGCTCAAATTAACACAAGTGGTTTGTGATTTGTCAGAATCTTCATGTGTCTTCCATAAATATAGTGATGGAAATCCTCACTGCCAACATCTCTTTTTCTGTTTATGCATATTATCATTCTGTTTCTGACAATGAACGATTTGGCTCCCAGATCATATTTACAGGAATCCTTTTCCAGTATCATGTACTTCGGTGGATTGTGATGTGTGAGAACTGGTATACTAGTGATAGGGTATTTCATTGGTAATTCTGACCATATCTATGTAATACCCATTTTTGTAAGGCCCTGAAGAGGTTCGGTAAGATAGATCAAATTACTCAAATAGTTGACTATTCCCAGGAATCTGCACAAGTTGGCCACATCTTCTGGAGTAGGCATGTTTTGGATGGCATGCACCTTCTCTGGGTCTGCCTCAACATCTGTGCTGGTAATCTGATAGCCCATGAAAGTAATAGAGTACGAACCCATCTCAAATTTTGCAAGTTTGGGCTTGAACCCTGCTGTATGGCAGCACTTGTACCCATTTGTCATACACTTTCCCACCAAGTCATCCACAATGATGGCTGTTCATTCTATGCCATGAAAGTGTTTCAGAATTCTCTTCAGGAAAATTTCAGAGACAAAGTTCAAGCCAAATGGTTGTCATCTCACCTAGCAAAATTGCCCAAAGCACATCTGGAAAGGGGTTTGGTCACCAATCAGTAAGTTTTACATGCTAATATCCTGAAGATAAATCCACTTTAGTGAATATTTTGGCAACTTTCATGGCATGTTGATCATCTTGGATAGGCATGGTATAGTGTTTATGGAGAAGAGCCTTGTTAAGTTCATGGGGATCCTAACATATTTGCAATGAATCATCTTTCTTGTTAGTGGTAAGCAAATGACTAACTCATGGTGTTAACCTGAGCTAATATGAATTTTTTTTTATCTAACATTTTTGATTATTGGTTCTTATATTGTATTCATTTCTATACTTGTTCTACTCAACTGGTCACTGTGGCCCAACATATGTGTTGATTAATTAAGGCATCTGATTCTCCAATGTTCTTTTCTATCAAGTATTTCATCTTCATTCCATAAGGGCAGATGGTTTCTCTTTTCCTTCCATATATGGTCTGCCATACCTGACTTTTCAATTTCCCTTAATACTACTGCTTTTTGATGTTCTTCTAGCTTTTTAGTGTTTCACTTTTGTATACTTTACCACAACTACAAGGGATGGAGTACACACAGTTCTTAGTTATGTTGAATTCTGTGGGTGGCTTGACACAGAAGAGATACTTCTAGAGAGTTGAACCATTTGTGAATATAGTCCTGATGTCATATGGACTACATATCTTTTGAATCCTTTTGACTAGGCCTGTGACTTAAGGCAGACATGCTGTAGTGAGTTTTGGGGTTCATTCTCTATCCCCCTATCCAGGTTTCTAAGAGCCGATGTTATGCTCTCTGGGTAGTTGTTGCAATGGAGGTTGTATCTTAAATTAATCATTTCTTCATAGATAATTTTTTAAAAAATCATAATAATTCTCAGGTAAAAATCTACATAATAATAGTAATTCATAGTGATGTAAGAACATTAAGTTTATAAGTCCCAAAATTCTACTCTGAACTGTCTAGCAGGACACATTGTGTAAAGTTTGTAGGTGTTACTTCTCTAAGCTTCTAAATGACAATCATCTGGAGGTCGCAGGTTCAGTCCTGACTGCAGGTGAGTAACAATACAGGAATACTTAACACTTGTACTTGGTTATAGTTAACAGAATTAGAGCAAGTGACCCCCATGGATTAAATAATGGACATGGTTCAAAGTTCCATGTAGGCTACTGAGTTCAACAAGAAACACTAGAAGAAGGTCAGAAGACATATCAGCCGAAACATTGTGAATATAACAATAAAGATGAAAACAATAGTCCAAAAACCCTGAATGATAAAAACACCTTAGTATGGTTTAATAGGCTTCACATATTTTAGAGGGAGCAAGTTGACCAATGATCCAATGTCAATCTGGAAGACTATTTACTCTTTTTCCAACAACATCATATACTTAGCATCCTTGCTTTTCTTGTTTGCAGACACAACATTTATCCAATATGGATGTTCATTCTCTTCAGAATCCTTATCTGAGGTGGTGTCCAGGTCATACCCCCAAGGCTGGTAGAAATTCTTTTCTCCCTTTTTGATATGATTTACAACTTTTCTTCATGTGCATCTTTCATTCTTGGTTGGAGCACCTGGACTGGAAAATGTTCTTCTCATTACAAGCCTTACCATACACAGAGTATTTGTCTCATCTAGGAATGTGGTGGAAACTACAAGACTGGCATTCCTTGTGTAAGGCTTGGTTAGTTATTTGAGTTTTATGGCACATCAACCTTTGTAGGTTATTTAATGCCAAATCCATTTTTATACAAATAATCAGCTCTATTTCAAACAATTCAGTTTACCATGAGTACATAGTTTAATCATCAAAAACATTCTATTTCAAGCAATTCAGTTTAGTCAAACAGTTCTAATTTAAACAATTCAGTTTAGCATAAACACACAGTTAGATGTTAAAACAGTTCTATTTCAAGTCACTCAGTTTAGCATAAGTACGCAGTTCAGTTCCATTTGACCCATAGATAGGACTCTATCAGGTGCTACCAGTCTGGACCAGAGTAGACCTGGGAGTGATGGCAATGAATGGGTACTCCACATTTCCTAAAGTTCCAGCATTACTGATTGTTTAGTGACATATTCAGGTCACTCATGGGGGAGGGGAGGTCTTACCCCTCTGCGGAGAAGCAGTCGGTGTATTCTACAGCCCCAGCTGACTGAGCAATTGTATAAGGTGTTTTTCTTTGTTTCATACACCTTCATCATATCAGCATATACCAATTTTATCCTGATGTCTTCAGCTGCTCTTCGAGTGTCTATTGTCTTTTAAAGCCTGAAGCCTTGAACTTTCATTAGGTCTTTCCTTGTATCCTGATCTCTCAAACCAGTTACAATTTGGCCCCTCATCAAAGAAGCCCAACACATATCACAGAAATTGCAAGTCTTTGACAGAATCTGCAAGCTACCCAAAAACTGTCAAAAATTCCCCCTTTTCCTGTTTTATGTATCAAAACACAGAATATTCATAGGTCTCATTAGTGACACCAATTGCGTACTCCTCCAGAGTCTCTTCTTGTATGGTCCATTCAAGCTTGGTTGTTGCAAATTGCATGCCTTGATAAATTTTTATGGCATCATCACCAAAAACAATTCTCAAACATTACTTAGATTTCTTTGGGTTTCTTTCTCAGTTCAGGCTAAAGGAAATAGTTTGTCATGGTCTGTAAAACAATTTCTACATCTCAGCTCTGTTCAACCCAAAATCCAAACATTCTGG
>OY757908.1:90477552-90485052 GCA_963585895.1 Sepioteuthis lessoniana
ACTAATGGTGTACTTATGCTAAGCTGAATTGTTTGATAAAAATGAATAGCTTGAAATAGAAATGTTTTTGACAATTAAACCGTACGTACATTTAAACTGCGTGCTTATGCTAAACTGAATTATTTGAAATTGAATGTTTTTTTACATTGAAACTGTACTTACACTAAACTGAATTGTTATATATAACTGCTTGAATAGTTTGAAATAGAAATGTTTTCGACAATTAAACTGTGTACTCATACTAAACTGAATTGTTTGAAATAGAACTGATAATTCACATTAAAATGGATTTGGCGTTAAATAACCTACAAGGGTTGATATACCATAAAACCCAACAAACCAAACCAAACTAGAAAATTCTAATGGTATTGCACTAATGAAAAATTTTCTAGAATGTGTAAAAATGGGATAATTATAATATAGATTCTTATTTATATATCCTTATATACCATCTTTTTGTGAGAAAGTCTCCATTGTGTAAGGGCTAAGGTGCTGGACTGCAAGATCATATTATGCAAGTTCAAATTCCAGTCGGATTATTATGTTCACTTTCAGAATAATACTCTTGGGAAAGGTATGAGCCCCCAAATCCCTCCATAACTATTGGTTGAATAGTGCCACTGCTGTTCTTCTACAAAGATAGCTTCAGCATTAAATAGCCAATGAAGGTTGATATGCCAGTAAAAAAGAACAGAAACACAAAAGATCGTTTAATTGTTGGATACTTGGTTGCCTTACTACTGAGCAATTGTTATTGCATTAAATTAAATTTTAAATTCTAACTAGTAGCACCACACAAGTAGCTTTGTAGTATACTAGATTAAGCTTAGTAAATATCAACCTCAAAAATGGGTAACTTCCAATTGAACTGTGATTAACAAATCAGTTTTGAAGACCATTATATTGAGTTCATTCCTCACTGGATTTGCTACAATTGTAGCCTTGTATTATATAAAACTGAGTTTAGTAAATATTAATTGTTATAGTACTTTCTACAGGTATGTAGCACTTATGTTTTAGTTTGATTTGTCATCTCTACAACCTCAGTAAAAGCATCCGGAACTGCCAATTTGTCCTTCACAATATTAAAATATTGCAAAACTTTTGACTCACCCTAGCATTTACTTTTTATTGTGGTTTTGAAATTCTTAATGACTGTGGTCAAGAGTTCAAGCACTTTTACAAAAGGAATAATTATTAACTTGAACATTAAGAAGCAACTGAGGGATTCTATTCCACTGTGGGTGATTTTTTTCTTCTAATATGCATTGCATAGCAGTTAATTGAAGTCACATAAAACAGTATTGATTTTCAAATTTTGATTGACTAAGTTCTTTTTTTTCTTTCTTTATTCCATTGAAAATTTATACATTTTTAAAACTTTATTCCTTTACAACTTCATTATTACTACCATTTTACATGAATCTTAAGTAGCTTTGCCAAAAAATGACATGCTACAAATATACATGGAAATGTCTGATAAATTAACATATTTTTCACATAGTTAAATTTTTCTTATCATTATTAAGGATAACATTTTTTCACAAAATTGTTTAGTCTTGCATTTAAATGAACCCATACAGACACTTACTTTTATACAAGTCAGTATTAGAATTAAAAGAATTAGAATATTTTCACAGCATTTCTAATGTGTATATGTGTTGTCATATTTTTTGTTAGAAATGCCAGTGTTATTCATAATGAAAATTTGTGCATGGCATTCATATTGACCTAGTTTTTGATACTTTAAAATAACAAATACGACATTAGATATCAATTTTATATAAAATAATCAAATAATTTTTCTGAAATTATATTAGTTTAGTAGTATATTTTTCTTGCACATTTTTCACCACTTTTTCTGATTAATTCCAAAGTTTTTTCTTTTAGTCATGATTATTTTAGAAATTTAAACAAGTAATGAATCTTGGATAACATTTAAAGAAATTCAGATAAAGGTAAATTTTTAGAATGCACTGATTCTCCTTTCAAAGTATGTTTGGGCATCAGTTTGTAGAATTATAATTTGATAAAATGCCATTTGAAATTACAGTCAGAAATATAAATTAGTATAACTTGTTAATTCTACTACCTTTTAGTAGTTTTTATTTTCATGACTAAATCAATAAGTCTGCAGCCTAATGATAAAAGATATTATGCAAATATTTATTTTTCAAAATAATTTCATTCCTTGTCAATGCAATTTAGTTGTGAATATTAATCTCAAATAATATATCAGGCTACAGACTTATGGATCCACCCTTGTATATATATTTTGCATTATAGTCATTTCTTTGATTTTTATTTGAAAAATAATTGCTGTAATTTAGATTATATCAAAGCTTTCATTGACATTTCATTTAATTCATGAAATTATTAGTAATAGGACAGAGCTATGTATACTGTAGAATAATTGCTAATTATTTTACTATAGAAATTCATAGAAAATGACCTGGAAAATAAGGAATTGATACAAATGTTATCAACAGAATTGAGTATGATATATGTACATCATTAAGTATTGAGTATGAAGGATGTACATCATTAAGTCCAGAACCTAATAATGAAAAAAGTATTTGTTTTATACAATAAAGGTTTGTTTTCCAATATAATTTTCTTCTTCAGTGGTAATATTAATCAAAACAATATACAGTGAAAAGTTCACATCAAAATCCTCTTAATAATTATACGTAAGGCTGTAAACTTATTGATTCATCTTTGTATCCACAGCTCAGACTATAGTAAAAAAGAAAATTATGATAATAACTTTTTTAAATTTGGCTATGGGTAAACTTATTTATATTCATTCTAATTTTTTAAAATATATTCATGCACAAAAATTTAAGAGTTTACTTTTTCTGCTGATCTGTATAAAAAAACACTTTATCTTAAAAATACCAAGAATCATTTATCTCATTATTTTTGGAACCTTGACATCTCAGGAATATAAGGAAGAAATCAGCTGATACCAGATAATCAAACTTGAGGAACCCAGGAAAGTCCGGTAAAGGTTTGGTATAGCAGATATCTGAAAGAAAAAGAGTTTATACTACTTACAAGTAATAAATAAGAAACATCATTAGTGAGCTAGAAAAGGAAATTAAAGAAAGATTTGCTTACAATTGCTTAGTGCATATGTGTGTATATATATATATATATATATATATATATATATATATATATATATATATACAATGCTGATTTGAATGTAGGGTAATTTATTTGTTAACAAAGAATAATTGGAAATGGTTGTAATATGATAATACCCATGAAAAATCAGTGAATTTCTCTGCAATGTTTCTTTTAGATCATCAAAGAATCATAAAAAATTTTAAATTATACAGATAATATTTTTTATTTAAATTATAATCCTGTCATTTTTAAGTCTTTCCTGTTCAAGGAAAAATTTCATCCTTTTTCCTTTTTGCTTTATGTCCTTTCTCTTTCCCTACCCAATCTTCTTCTCTATCTCCCTCATTCAGTTAAGCTTTACTGTATTTTTTAAAAATATTTCTACTTGTTATACCTCATATAACTTTAAATTACTCATTAACTAAACTACTTTTTCTCTCCATCACTCACAAACTCATTCTTTCATTCATTAATTCACTTTTAAAAGGGGCAGCATTTCTGTGATCCTATGTCATTTTGTTCTCCATTGTTATCCATCCTTTTATTTTTTAGCACTTTTGATTTATTTGACATGGAACAATCAATTTTAACTACAAGCTTATAATAGTAGTTTGACCAGACAGTCAAATATACAAACATACATAAGAATTATAAAAGATTCTATGAATTGGATGTGACTTGATATGAAGTATCAAAAGTAAATATAAAATTCTAGATAATGAAAAATACAATACTATATTTAAATATTTATAATCAAAATAGATTCAGTGGGTTTCTTTTATTTCACCTCTTTTATATATATCATATCATTTTTTAAGTAATACTATACACATCTTAGTTGTATAATCTTTATATTGGATTTTAGTTAAAATGACAAGGCTATTATATATATATATATATATATATATATATATATATATATATATAATAACATGAAACAATAAGAAGTGGCAATGTGAAAAGCAAACATTGGCAATAAAATTACTGTGCTTGGATGTTTGCAAGTAGAGCAGTAAAAAAATTCAAAAGACAATTATTCCCATCCTTATCACTGTTACTAAAAGTTTCATGTGGCACAAAATGCCAATCATCAGTCAGAAGAGAAATGATTTTGGTGACAAAACCAACTATTAAATAAATGGGCTGAGCCAAAAGTGTAAGGAAAAAGACTTAATTACCTGTATCTCTTGCATTACATGTCTAAAAATACAACCATTAAACTTTATATAAGACCTAAAAGCATAACTAATTTTCAAGATTTTAAAACTTTTATAGTTTTAAACTAGGGGTTTGATTTGCAAGGTAAGTATAATGTTAAACTAGACCCTTATCTTGTTAGGTTAGCAAAACTGAATCATTATCTTAGCATTTAACTATATAAAGCAAACATTTAGCTGAAAATTTCCTTGCCAGTAACCAAAGTTATAATCTTTTTTCCAATAATTTTTTTGGATACTACAAAATCAAGATTAAAAAAAGTGATCCTTCTGTGTTTATATTTGTAGTATGAGCAATGGTTACCAGAGTACTATAAACATTAACTTCTAAATGATGTTTATTAACTTATAAGTCTTCACTGTCAGACAACTCATTTAATGTAATTGAAATATATATACTATTATTTTTCCCTATTCTGAATCAGTTTCTTTTAATCAGAATCAACTAAATAAATTATATTTTCCGGTGGGTAGAGTGTTCGCCAATGGTCTGGGAGACCTGGGTTCAATCCCAGGTCGAATCATACCAAAGACTTTAAAAATGGTACTTGATGCCACATTGCTTAACACCCAGCAATATAAGATATGTATCAAGGGTAAAGTGGAGCAATCCAGGGAAAGGAGTAGCGCACTTCTCTACACCTTAGTCTAGTAGCAATTGAAAAGGGAGCCTTCTGGTCGCCCTTGACTATGGTCGCCAACTTTACTTACATACTTGCAGTAATTCTGTTCATTTGGGAATGATTCTACTCGTATAAAAAAATTGGATGTGATGAAGGAAATATTGGGGTGTATCGATATTTTCTATATTTTGATCAAATGATATTTTATGGGGAATTCATTGCAAACTCCAGTATTCTTTTTTATGATTATTTGATGCCCTACAAATGGTATCTTTCTATGACCTTAGGTCTTGTGAAAGTTTTTGAGTACTAGTTATATTCTCTATATTGCATTTTAAAGCACCATGTGATGGTATTCACTTCTGGGCTTTATTTCAAGCTATAAGTCACTAAACTTCAAATGTATAAACTAATTTTAGGTAATATGGTCAATTTTCCTCCTTCTTACAGGATTCTGTGAGTAGCTTGATTGACTTATGGCCCAATTTAGAATGATATCTCAAAATTGCCAAAATCTTTATACCTGTATCAACCTGAATAATAATAATAATAATAATAATAATAATAATAATAATAATAATAATAAAGACTAGACACTAATAATAATAATAATAATAATAATAAAGACTAGACACTACTAGGTGGGCAAGGTTATCCACTGGGAATTGTGTAAGAAATTTAAATTTGTCCATACGAACAAATGGTATATGGACAACCCAGAATCTGTCCTGTAGAATGAGATGCACAAACTCCTCTGGGATTTTGAGATACAAACGGATCACCTAATCTTGGCCAGATGACCAGACCTAGTAATAATCAACAAAAAAAAGAGGATTGTGGACTTTGCTGTCCCAGCTGACCACAGAGTAAAATTGAAAGAAAGCAAAAAGAAGGATACATACCTGGACCTTGCTAGGAAATTGAAAAAACTGTTGAACATGAAATTGATGGTGATCCAATTGTAATTGGTTCTCTTGGTACAGTCACAAAGAATTAGTACAGGGACTGGATGACTTGGAAATAAGAGGATGAGTGGAGACCATCCAAACAATAGCATTGTGAAGATTGGACAGAATACTGAGAAGAGTCCTGGAGACTTGAGGAGACTTGCTGTCACTCAAACTTCAGTTGGAAACCATTGGCTAATGCTGGTGAGAAAAACTCGAGAAGGAGTAAATAATAATAATATTGTAGAGACATAGATAGTTGTTAGATATGTACATGAAATAAGCTTTAGTGTAAACATCAGTAAAAAAAATTCTTTGATATATTACATTTGCTTCTCTTATTGTCTGTGTAACTTTATCTTGGTTATATTTATTTTTATTACTTATGGTATTGTTTTTAGAATTCTTTTTCAAAAATTAATATGCTGTTTTACTTCCTTTTATACTGAATTTGATTGTTTATTTATAATTTCATTTCATTTATCTCCTTACAGAATGCTGTTAGCCTTGGACATTATAACTGTAGTTTTAAATTTGATTAAATTTTTTATTAAGTGCACAAGTCATTCAATAGAAAGTACTTTACTACAGTAATATAACTATATACTTTTGCTATTTATGCTTCCAGAATTAGCATATCTAAATTTTATTCCATTTGAATTTGAAGAAAATGAATATAAATATTGTAATAAAAGTGATGGAAATCAGTGTAGTAAAAAAGAAATACACATGGCAGAATATAATGTTTCAAATTATAACATGTTAACATAATCATACATGTACTTCCTTTAAAACTATATATTTCTTGTGTTTTGACTTTAAATACATGATAAAAATGTAGAAGGAATTTAGAATTATTTGCTACATTTCCAATTGTCTTTTTATATACTAGCTTCCCCAACTTTACAAACAGGCTACATTCCTATGTTAACCCTTCTTTTATTATTTTCATTCATCAATGTGAAATATATAAGAAATTAATTTGTTGATTAATAAAGGACATTTGATTTTATTGTATTTTTATAGTGATAGATTAAAAAAAATTGCATGAAAATATTCTAAAGTTAGGCATTCTTAACTCCTGATCAAGAATTGCTTTTGTTTTTAATTTTTTTTTTTTTTTAAATTAAAATCATTTTTTTGGTTTGTTTTAACAGGAAATAGGAATGACATCTGGAGGTAAAAAGCGTAAAAAGACTGCATTGATGTATCCTGACTGTCACAGAGAAGCTTCTATGGTATCATCACATATTGATGGTGTAGATAGCTGGAATGATGGGGATATAATCCATGATATTAATGTAAATGTACAAGGTATGTAAAAGTAAATCTAATGTTATGAAAATGAGAAGGATAAATTTCTATAATTTTTTTCATCAGTATCCTTTAAAAGATATTTTATATTGTACCATTCATATGTGATACATAAGATAGGCATTATATAAATTAAATTAAACTATTTTACGATATTGTAAAATTAAGTTTAATTTAGAAAGTATATCTTTAACACACAATTTTTAAAATGACTATATATTTTAGGGATTCATGCTCTTTTAAAAATAAGATGTGCTTTTATTTTAA
>OY757908.1:90490052-90515052 GCA_963585895.1 Sepioteuthis lessoniana
TGGAACAATCATACAGCCACTGTTTTGTAATATTAGATATACAAGTACAAAAGATTACATTTAGCTTTTAACAACTAATTTTATTATTTTATTATTATTTATTTATTTTAAAAAATGCTCAAATCATTATTATTATTATTATTATTATTATTATTATTATTATAAATTGCCTTCCTCTTCTTTCATGCCAACTCTCAGCAGTAAGCATCTAGGCATGTATACATAAATTATACGGCAAAAACATTAAAATTTTCCTTTCTATCTAATGTTTTCCAATGTTTACTCAACAAGTATTGAAAGGGGTTCACAATAATTTAATATTACACTTCATCTAGATCTCATTTTAATTGATCCCATTTTAATTGATCCAATATATTTTAGATTTATATTCTGTACTTATCTTCACCTCTTCTCCACTCTGATCTATACGTGATCCATACATGATCCATATGTGATTTAGCTGATGGTCAAAGAGTAGAGATAGATTAATCTAGCCCTTCTCTTAGACCATCAACTAAATCATGCTTATTATATTCACTAAATAGAAGCATCAGGGATTATCATTTGATATCATTTGACATACTAATTATGTCACTATAGAAAACTCATTTGTTTATCCACATGTTACAAAAAGTGCTTGTAACATAGTAGTTTGAACATCAAGCTATAAATATACCCAGATCTTGAAATATTATATATATATATATATATATATATATATATATATATATATATATATATAAAACATTTGCATAAATTCAGCAATAAGAACACTTAGTACTTTATCTTTTACAGTAAACTAAGCTATGCTATTTTGCTTAATGAGAGAGAATGAAAAATCAAAAAATTAATCTATCATCTGTTTTTCATTATTCAGCGAGTGTATGGATACTAAGTATATAGTTGCACAGAACATAGAAACATTTGTAAAGTTCTTTTAGCATTCAAAATTTCCCTTTTACTTGAAGAGACATTGGGTGCTATATAATTGCAGCAGTAGCTGTGTCTAAGATATTGGAATTTGTCTGATTAAAAAAAATTGGCTCTTAAACAATGAATAAATAATTTTTGTAATCATTTTATAAACGAATTGGTTAATTCATGGGTATGTAAATACAGTACTTTCTTGAAATGTAGATGATTTTGTCTTAAATAGAAATTCTTTTCTTTTGATTGTTCTTTAGATATCTTTTTTAAATTTCTAAAACCATATTGTCTATTATCTATTATTTGGTAAGCAAAAAGAAAAGAAACATTATTTTTAATCTAATATTTTCATCAAATTTAATTAATTCTAATTTCTCCAATTCTTTAAGATATGTGAATACTTATAATGTGCTCTGCCTGGCAGATGCGTGGCACCCAAATACAAACAAAAATAGAGACTAAATTTTTTCAATATTGATAAGTATCTGTTCACCTCTAAAAAATGATAGTAGTAGTAGTAGTAGTAGTAGTAGTAGTAGTAGTAGCGAGTAAAAATAGTATCACATTTTTACTTGATAAAGTAAAATAAATAATGCAAAAATTGGTGGAAAAATAATTCCATTTTCTCAACTTTATAATAATAATAATAATAATAATAATAATAATAATATATCTTTAAAACACACACACACACACACACACACACACACACACACACACACACACACACACACACACACACACACACACACACAGAGACTTTGCGATTAAAATTGTAAAGAAGAAATATTCTTAAAAATGAAAAAAATATATAACTAAAAAGCAGTTTATTTTCTTCTTTTGATATTTCTCAATAGTATAAAATAAATGGCCAAAAAATGCATGATAAAAATATCCTTAGTAGATTTAAAGCAAGTCAGTGCATAAACACTTTCATAAAAGATAGACCTTTGTGTGTGTGTGTGTGTGTGTGTGTGTGTGTGTGTGTGTGTGTAATGCAAAGTATTAAAAGATAAAGTTTATTTCAATTGACTGTCATATGATCTGTGTCAAAGGGTGTTTATTCAGTAATGTGCTTGAGTCGGTGTCTAAGAAACTCAGTCATGCCATTGTTATATGTTTGAATGAAAAGCTTAGCAGCTGTGGTTTCGGAGATGAAACAAAACAATAGTTACTTGCATCACTAAACTCCTGACATTCAAATTAAGGACTCAGAAAATATTAACCACCTGGTGTTTTTAATACAGAAGAAAAAAAAATTTTAAGTATTGCACCTTTTCATTCTTTTTTTTTTTTTTTGATTCATAATAATTTTCTCATTTGACTAAAGATTTGGGGATGAAAAGAATTAAAGACAATGACTACATTTAAAATCTAAAATTCATTTTATTCTTTATTTTAAATGCAATGTTTCTTCTAATATGCAGGTATTGTTCTTTTTTAAGATATTCCTTCAAGGCTAAATATTTTTACATATCTGGTAATAATGTCCCTTAAGATATAGCGTCTTTCACTCTGACTCTCCCTCACTTCCAACTTCTTCATCCACAATTCTGAGCACCCTAAATGGCTGCCCCCATGTACTCATATGCTTCTGACAAGCACACTGTCCACTCTTTACTCTTTTTATATTCATTGTTTGAGTCCTTCTCTTGTTCCTTCTTTCTTTACCTGTGTTCATCACGATTTTACAGAAAAGCAAGAAAAGAAGGGGAGAAGAAATTACCTAAGATTTGGAATTTGGAGTCCGTATACTTCAGACATGTCAATCCTACTTTATTCAAGGGTAGTAAATCTGATACCTTGTAGTAGAGCTGATGGGTGATCATTTGATGGATGTCTTATGGATCAAGGTTCTCAAAATATTACATGCCTTTGATTAATGCTAAAATGGATTTTAAAAAGGGTAAATATATTAGATATCTTTCAGTTTTACATTCTTCTATCATTTCTAATACTTGGGCATATTTGTAACAGGAGTGTGATTTTTTTTATTTTATTTTTTATTTTATTTTACTTGTGTATTTTCCAATTTTTCTTTCTGCACTAACCTACTAGTATGAAAGATAAATTCTTATATATTAGCTATGGTACTCAAAAAGATGAGATACACAAGGATATAATTTTTAGCTAAAATTAATTTGAAATGAAATATCAATATACAAAAATTATTCAGTATATTCTTATTATTTCTAGCTTAGATTCTACCGTAAAAGAATTTTGTACATATAATTATAAATATCCTTTTAGAAGTTGTTTGAATTTTTTTTTCTGTGCTCTTACATAAAATTTACTTCCTTGTTTAAATTTTTGTTATGAAAATATTTTTTAAAAAGATAGCTTTTTATTTCATACTTGGTTCAACAAAGTACTGCATGCTAAATATGCATATCAGCTTCTCAGCAGCTTAATTTTTCTTATTAATGTACAAATATGCATCAAATATATAAACTAAGTAACAAAGAAATTAGCCACTGCAGGAATTTGAACCCGTGATGATGATGTTACCTACATTAGAACATTTTATTTGTTTTGACTTGATTCAGTAACTGAGAACTTGATATTAGATCAGTTGAATTTTTTAAAGATATTTATATAAATAAGGAACTTTGAAACCTTGAAAAGAATTTGTTTCTCTTTTTCTTTCTTTGCATTCTACTCACATTCCTTTGTGTTGCATTCAGAAACTGCAGGTTCCATCCCACCTCATGTAATAAAAATCCAGAAAATTTTCAATTGAAAAATGGACTTTTAATACAAATGTATCACATTTGAATAAACTGAAACAAAAAATAAAAATGTTTCAAAAATAGATTCAGATTGGAATTTAGAACATTTGTTTTATAACTCACATTAAATCGTAAATTTGTTGCTTGTACAACTGAATATTTTCAATCCTTTGTTAATCTTTATCATTACTGTATTTATAAAAATATATATTCATGCATGCTTCATCTCCAAGTTGGATTATTGGTTGATTTTAAAGTAATGAATAGCTTATTTTTAAAGTTTTTAAAATGCTTTAAGATTTTACTGAATAATCATGTAGATTATTAAACTTGAATCTATTTGAAGAGTGATCCATTCTGATATTGGATCATTGTTTTTTGAAAAAAATACTTTTCCATTTCTATTATCACTAGGAAAAAGTCATTGACTGAAATATATTACTTATTTTATTTTAAGATAAAAATTGGTCTCACTGTGGTCTGGAACCAAAATACAGAGAAAAAAAGCTGAAGTCTTATAGCAGCAGCTGTGATTGAATTCCTTACATATTTCCACCAAGCACAAGCAAGTAAAGTGTCTTTTCTTTTTTTTAAATTCATCTCCCTAAATAATTGATGCATTATCATACCACTAGAAATTGACACATTTATTATTTAAAAAATACTTTTGTTTGAATAGTTTTCATTAGTATTTAAAAGTATAATTGTTTTTATTTACTTTTAATGTATAGTAAAGAGTGAAAATATATAATTTTAACATAAACATTGTTATTACAATGTATATTTGTCTATAGATGAATGCTTGATTTCTGGTTGCAAAATCATTAATTGATTAAATTAATTTTTGATGCAATCTGTTGCACCAAGTTTTTATTATTATGTTTGAATTTTAACTTTACACTTGTATATTGGTTGATGCCAATTTTTTGTCTTAAAAATTCAACATATATATGAGTATATACAATAATTGCAAAACCTAGTTTTGTCTGGTACCTCATGAGGACTGAACTCAGTACAGTAGCAATAGTCTGCAAGATTAGCTTGTTAGGTACTATATATACTTGTGAACAAGCCTTGTGCCAGACTAAGTTAAGCTCAACAGAAATAGAATATCATCAAGAAATATGGATTTTTTTTTTCTAAATATTCCATATTTCTTGATAGTATTCTATTTCTGTTGGTAGAATTCTGTTTTTTAAATTCATCAGCATCTCAGTTTTATCCAACTCCGTGTTTACATTATTTTGTTACATTATAAAAACCTAAAAACTTTCAAAACTCTTTAAAAAACACTCTTTATATATGCAAACAACCCCTGATGATGGCCTATGAAAGGTCCGAAAGCGCTTGGGACAATTTTGGTAAATTCATCCACCAATTCCAACCTGAAACCTAGACACTAATCAGGGAACTTTAAAGGATCTTAATAAAATTATATACACAAAATGTGTCTTTATTATTTAATCAAACATGTTTAAATGTATATATATATATATATATATGTATATATATGTACGTAGAGACACATGTGAAAATAGGAGATTGACAATATGAAGAAATTTTATTGAAATTGCAAAGACTCTTTCATCTGAGATTTGTCAAGCAACAGCCTTCAGAAGTCATTTATAAAAACAATGTAAATAAGATTAATTAAAAATAGGGGTGAAAATGAAAATGATAGTAAGACAAAGGCCACAAAACACTCATTGCTGTAATTAATCACACAACTATTTAAGGCATTCAAATGCTCACAGATGGCAGAATCGAACAATTTTGAATGCCCAGATGTTGTGTGGTTGTGAATATCTCTTGGAACATGCTGTTTAACTCTAACCTTAAGGTGTTGGGAAGTAAGCCTTATATATGGTGTTGGCATTGTTGTCCTGAATTATTCTTATATTACTAAAATGGCTACCATTTTGGATGATACTACTAAATTTATAAAAATTGGTGATTTATCCTTTGATGACACCCATAAGTTGGAAATTAAGTTACAGAACCAGTTTCGTGAATTGTTCAAGAAAAAATTTATCTCTAGAGAAGTCTATGAGTTAATTTGTCCAATTGGTTTGCAAAGACCAAGAATGTATGGATTACCCAAAATTCATAAATCTGATATTCCTTTGCAACCTATTTTGTCCATGTGTCATTCCATACAACATTCATTGGCAAAATGGTTAATTCACCTACTTAATCCTGTTTTAGCATTTTACTCAGGATTTTGTGTGAACAATTCATTTATTTTTTTCTTCCATTATTCGTCAATGTTGTATTGACTCTTAATTCATTGTGTCCTTTGATATTACTAATGTTCCTCTAGATGAAGTAATTTCTATTTATGTGGACTTTTTATATCACAGTCTGTTAACATCTGTTCCTTCTTTCCCTGAAAATGTTTATGCGGAATTGATGGAATTAGCTACCAAGACAGTTTCCTTTAGTTTTAATGACACCATGTACCGTCAGGTAGTCAGTATTTCAATGGGTTCTCCCTTGGGCTCTATTCTTGCTAATATTTTTGTTGGGTTTTATGAGAAATTACTCTTTGACAGGTTTCCCAAGCCTTATATTTATTTACACTATGTCGATGACACCTTTGCTTGTTTTAATTCACGTAATGAAGCTTTGTCATTCTTCCTTTGTTTGAATGATTTACATCCTTCCTTAACCTTCACTATGGATGAAGAGAAGGATAACAAATTACCATTCTTGGATGCATTGGTTGAACGCTGTTCATTTGCTTTCATTACTAGTATATATAGAAAGCCTATATTCACCAGTTTGTATTTGAGTTGGGATACTTTTGCTCCTAAGTCCAGGAAGGTTAACCTGATCAGGTGTCTCACATTCAGGGCTCTTAAGATTTGTTTGGATAACAAGATTATTAAAAGCGAATTTGAACAGATTAAAAATTTATTTTTGGGTAATGGGTATCCTGTTGACACCATTAACTAAACTGTTAATAAGTTTAGGAATAACTTCAGGCCACTTGGCCCTTCTAAATGCCCAGTTTATGTCAGACTTACTTGAATTGGATCTCTTAGCCAGTTGATTGCCGATAAGGTTTCTTTCTCTGTTGCAACACTGTTATAATTCAGCTATAGTTCAAACCATCTTTACTACTCAAGCTGCATTTCACTCTATTCATAAGGATGTGCTCCCTATCTTCCAACAAAGCAATTTCATTTATAAATTTCAGTGTTGCTATAATGCCACATATATAGGGCGCACTTCCCAATGCCCTGAGGTTAGAGTTAAACAGCGTGTTCCAAAAGACATTCATAACCACACTACATTTGGGCATTCAAAATTGCTCAATTCTGCCGTTTGTGAGCACTTAAATAGTTGTGTGATTAATTACAGCAATGAGTGTTTTGTGGCCTTGCATAGAGCTAGGACAAAACAACATCTAATTGTCCTGGAGGCCATTAATATTTTACTTAATAAGTCTTCTCTATGCAAGCAAAACCCCAAACACTCTTTGAATTTATTAGGAGATAGCTCTTGCTTGACTTAGGGTGGTTTTTAATTTTTTTTTTCTCTCCCCGCTTTGTCTTACTATCATTTTCATTTTCACCCCCTATTTTTACTTAATCTTATTTACATTGTTTTTTTTTAAACAACTTCTGAAGGCTGTTGCTTGTCAAATCTCAGATGAAAGAGCCTTTTCAATTTCAATAAAATTTCTTCATATTGTCAGTTTCCTATTTTTGCATATGTCTCTAAGTATTTATCTTTTTAAATTTACATATACTAACAATTTGTATATATATATATATATGCAAATTTCATTGAACATAATAGACATTTTATGCCTACATATTCTCTTTTGGAAAAAATTCTCACCGACAACACAACAATACTCGAACATCAAAATAATAAACAAAAACTTCAGATTCTCGAAGCACTATATATTAGAAACCTGCAACCAGCACTTAATAGAATTAATTTTCAAACCAATGCTAATGTACTTAAATGTCTTTAGCTACTGGCACTATTTACAGAATTACATTTAAAAGCAAGCGCCATAATCTCCAACAGCAAAGACGTCCTTACACAGTAGTAATTTGCTAAAACAAAAGTTACATCACTTTTGCAACAGATTCTCCCCTGATGATGGCCCAAAGTCGGGCAGAAAGTACTAGGGATACATACAATTATGGACAATACCTTAATCAGTTCCCGCCGAATACGATAAAAATAATACGGGAATTCGAACGGATCCAAAAGAGAATATGTAGGCATAAAATGTCTATTATGTTCAATGAAATTTGCATTAATGAAGAAATGCTGCCTAAGGCTACTTTCAACAGTTATATTAAATTTAATATCAAATCACACCTATTTATATTATTATTACTTGCAAATAAGTAAGAGAAGTACTCTATAATTCACATTTGATAGCTATTCCTTTTGAGAAATTATAATGATTAGGATAAGTATAAATGTAGATCCCACACTATTATTATCATTAACTGAAAATAAATTATTTAATAAAATATTTTAAAAAATAAGTACAACAATAAAATCCAAAGAAATGTTTTGGATCATAATTTTATTTGAACATTTCATAATTTGCTATATTAATACAGAAGGGGTTTGAGTGTTTATTATTTTTTTTTTTTGGCAGATAACGTGGTGATTTTGTCCAACATCTTCAATCTGGATGGATTTTACCTTACAAGGAACATGTTGGTACCAGTGTGTGTACTACTGTCTGCTCTACACATGTGCTTTTGTGTGGACCTCACCTATACTGTGGAAGAAGGGAAGAGTCCAGGCAGCTATGTGGGAGACATTGCTGCTGACTCACACTTAATGGACACTGTTCGACCTCAAGACCGTAGCCTCATCACCTTCAACCAATTACAGGTTAGACTGCCTGGAAGTTCCCAGTTGTTTAGCGTTAACAAAAAGACTGGAAAACTGTACACTGCTCACATACTGGATGCTGAATCTATGTGCAAGCGTAAGAAAGAATGTTTTGAAATTGTAGAAGTGGCCATTCAAAAAGGAGCATCCTTCATGAGAGTTTTAGAGATCAAAGTTATAATACAAGACGTCAATGACCATGTCCCTGAATTTCCTTACAAACAGGTGAATATAGAATTTTCAGAGGAATCTACAAAGGGGACAAGAAGATCAATCCCTAATGCTGTGGATAAAGATATTGGAGTAATTAATTCACAGATTACTTATCAGCTTAAAAAGAACACCAATGATCCATTTACATTATTTATATCTGAGAGTGTAGATGGAACATCAAAACTTGGAATTAACTTAGAAGAGACATTAGACAGAGAAGTGCAAGACTCATATATGGTTCAGGTTATTGCCAAAGATGGAGGTTCTCCACCAAAACAGAGTGTTCTGGATGTTTACATTTTGGTAACGGATGTTAATGATAACCCTCCTATCTTCTCACAAAATGTCTACAATGTTTCCATCAAGAATGAACCAAGTGAAACATCGGCTGTTGCTATTTTGTCTGCAAGAGATGCTGACTCTGGTGAGAATGGTCAGATTTCATATCGTTTTAGTTCCAAAACATCAGAAATAGCTAAATCTCATTTTGAGATTAATGAGGTAACTGGGGAAATTTTTTTAGCTAAAGAATTCACACTAGAGCAAGAACTGACACATGAATTATATATTGAAGCCACTGATGGTGGTATTCCTCCTTTGAGTTCTATAGCATTGGTTCTTGTGAATGTGATTAACCAACAGAATAATGCCCCAACAATAGATGTGAATTTTGTCTCTGAATCAACTGAAAATACTGTTTCCATTCCAGAAAACATTAAAGTTGGCAGCTTCATTGCTTATGTAAGAGTTATTGACCCTGATGCAGGACAAAATGGAGAAGTAAGTTGTGTCCTCCATCATGACAAATTCCAACTTCAGAGTTTGGGAAAGAAGCGATACAAAGTGACACTAAAAAAGCCATTAGACAGAGAGACAGATGATCATCATGATATTACCATCACTTGCCAAGACAAAGGTGCTCCCCGACTTCATAGTGAGAGTAAGTTCATTATTCGTGTAGTGGATGTAAATGATGTACGGCCACAATTCTCTCGGAAAATATACAAATTTAGCATTCGAGAAAATGAGAGAGCAAAGTATCCTGTGGGTTATATCAATGCTACAGATCCGGACCTGGGACCTGGAGATAAACTTACTTACTCTCTATTGTCAAATAACAAACATTTTTTACCCTTTCAAATCAATGACCGTGGCCTGATCTCAACTGTTATGTCTTTGGATCATGAATTTCAGGACATATATGAATTTCAGGTTTTTGTAAAAGACAATGGGAAACCCCCACTTAATAACACAGTGAATGTCATTGTTGAGGTAAGAGATGAAAACGATAATGCTCCTCATTTTACCCACCCCAGTGTTAACCCTTTCACAATGGATGTCATTTACTACCCACGTCACACAAAAAATATCACGATCTTAAGAGCAACAGACCGAGACAGCCGGCAGAATGCATTTCTAAAATATGAAATCACCGCAGGCAACGACAAACAATTGTTCACAATCAACCATTACACTGGTTTGTTGTCTTTTACCCGTGTAGTCACACAGCAAGATGCTGGAACTTATGACTTACAGTTTGTTGTCATGGATAGTGGCAATCCTTTTCAATCTGCAACCACTAATCTTACTTTGGTCTTGTCTGTGAGTAACAAGACATTGGAATTGTATGATGTTGTGCACATACCAACTGATGAAGCTGAGGAAAATATTCAACTTGATTTTCTAATAGCAATAGTGTCAGTAGCTGTTACAATATCTGTAGTAATTACAGCTTTCATATCCATTTGCTATATTCGGTACAACACTCGGAGAAAGGACTCACAAAGAAGTGGAATGAACTCTTCAAAAATCTGTGAACAGCGACAGCTGATGTTCCCTTCAAATCAAGCTACTTCTTTCACTGACACTCCAGCCACCTGGATAGAAGAGCCAGACATGGCCAGGAGTGGTCATCTTGGAGAAATAAGAACAGAATCCCATCTAGGGAGTGACATAGAACATAAAGGTGCTGCATCAGGAATGGATCTCCAGACAGCTGCGGAGGTTGTGTATCAGGTAAAGCCAAAGTTTTTCATTTACGATTCAAAATTTCTGAATCCCTAACCCTCTAAATTAATGTATTTGCATTGATTTATTCTGTCGATGTTATTCTAATTACAGTATTTCAGTTTGTGAGTTCTTCAATTGTGACCATCATTATAATAAAATTTCTTGTATTTACTGTCTTATAATGATATGCAGTTTCTGCTTCTCTGGTTTATAAGTGTAGGCTCTGTTTTACTTTGCAAGTTCAGCTGTTCAGTTGCATAAATAGGATATCTGAGACTTATATCCACTTGTGCAGGGTAGCAGAGGTAAGGAGAGAAAACTAACCTCCTAAGCCCAGACAAAGTAAGAAGAAATTAATACTTGTATTTTAGTCTGTATAAAACTTTTGGAGAAACAGACCCTCTGGACTCCCTTCTTATACTCATACACTGAAAGCTAACTGCAGAAATCAATACAACAAAATTGTCAGAATACAATAGGTAATACTGCTGGAACCTAAAGATTGCTTTGGTTTCTTTGTTTAATGACATATCAACTTTTGTAGGTCATTTAATGCCAAAGCAATCCTTGTAGAAGAACAATGATACTATTTAATTCATAGCTGTGGGGGGGTCATACCTTTCCCAAGGGTATTAATAGCACTACCAGAGCCTGAACTTACTTACTTTGAGGCAATAGTCTAGCACTTTAGCCATTATAACCTAGGGATTCTCCCCCAGAACCTAAAGATAAGCCAATCCACTTTCTACTGTTTTTCTAACAATTATAACTTTTACTCTTTTAAATCAAAAGCCATGCTTTTATTCAGTTCAGTAAATTCCATTCATATAAGGGGATGGCAGGTAGATATCCAGCACAAACAAAAAGTGACATATCTATATTAGGTTTATATTCAATCTGATATAGGGCTGATTTTGTTCAATAGATTTTTAATCATTTGTGTGGCATCACATTTCCTCTTGTAATTTTGACTTGAAAGTTGATTAATTATTGATGAGAATCAGATTTACTAAAGACTTATCAAGCTTCAAATAAATGAGTATATATATATATATGTATGTATGTATGTATATATATTTTATGAAAGAAATCATATTTCTGTCTGTAAATGAAACTACATTACAACCAAGATCACAATTCCCTACGTTATTTACATTATATTCTCAATGAATAGTAAATAATCTTCATTTAATCTTAGTTAACATCTTATTAATTAATGATGTCTCTATTAAAGTCTAAATGAGTTAAATTTTTCAAAACAATCCAAGTTATTAATGCATTTTAAATCCAGCAATGTATATTATATATCATTAAGAAATAAAGATTTACATAGTATATGGTGTGGATAATTTGCATACTGGTTTTAATATATAATTACTTGATGTCATTGATTTATAATATCATTGTTTTATTCTCAGACATACCAATTGATTATATAATTTTATATAGAAAACAATTAAAATAAAATAAGAATAAGTGTAATCTTTTTATATGTGTGTTTTTTTAGTTACTTTTTTTTAATTAATATAATATTTTATTGAATTAAAACTTGAATAGTTGCACCTGGAAGCTGTTAGTATGTATAATGTTTCATTTTTTGTATGATACTGAGGATTCTTAGTATTTGATGATATTATTTTGTTTTAGTAATGATTCATAGATAAGGAATTATAGAAATGTTTGAAGTTGGGGCATTTCCTCTCATATTTTTTGAGTTATTACATTAAAGGAGATGATGGAAAATAGGTATTATGGTATTGCTCACAAAGTTGTACTGCTGTTAATACTGTTCAAATTTCTTGAACTTTTATTAAGTATCCCATTCACGAATATATATACATATTTGTGTTGTTATGAATAAAACAAAATTCAATGATTTGGAATGAACCAAATCTTTGTAATTCCTTTCATTTGTTTTCTTCGCTTTTATAGAATTTCACTGATACTATTCTTGGCCTGTATTGTTGTATTCAGGTTCTTAAATCTTGTGATCAAGATTCTTAACTGCCAAATTAATATTTTGTCAGTAGTAAACATTGATATCATCTATAGCAGCTCCTTGATGCCTTTTTCTGGTTGAAAATTAAAACACATGTCTCGACTGATGTTTGACTGAACACTAGTTTTATTCTGCTTCAATTCAAGACATCATGAAATACTGAAAGAAAAAGGGTTTAAATAACAATTAATATTTAGTATTCTTACAATAAAGGGTCTTATGAAATACAGAAATTTCATGGGAAAGTTGGGAAAATAAATTTACCTGTGTGCCATAAACCAGTATCAACTACTAAGATCCAATTCTTAACAAACAAAATTCCCTCCAAATCTTATAACTGCTCCTAGCCTGGGCAGAAGTCACTTTGCATTCTGGGATTTCTATGGGTCCTTATATAATTGTTTCCTTACACTGTTTACATTAATCTACCAGGAAGAAGGAAAGGATACATGTCTAAACTATGGCACACTTAGGATGACAGCTACACTGCCACCAAAATTACAAAGGTCTATGAAAGGGAGTTTGAGTATGTTTTAAATTTTTTATGGTGTGTGTTTTGTGTGAGTGTGTTTGTGTGTGTGTTTTTTTATTTTTTTGTGTTTTTTATTATTATGAATTGTTCTCGGCTTGCACAACTAGTTTTTGAATTGGGCATTTCCAGATGTCTTTTGTTATTGTGCAGAATCTCCCAATTTGATATTTGCAAGAAGTTGATGTCTTCTCGTGCCACTGTCTTTTCTTAGGAATTCGTGTCAAGGAAATCTATCTCTTGGTGTGATAGGAGGAGTTTCCTTTTGAAGAAATTCAGTGGCAATATCCAGCTATGTTTACTGGGCTGTTCAGAGGTACTGTGGATCCCACTATACACCATCCCAGTTTAATTTTTACAGCAAATGAATCATGATCTTCTCCTGCAATCACTTTCTTAGGTTTCAAGGCTCATGTACAGTCATACCCAATTAGAAGTCTGACAGGACAATCTAGCTTGTTTGGCGTCTCCTTTGCTAAACTGAGGAGATGGTCCCATATTTCCATTGTTTTATGGGTAAGGATGCTGTTCTTTTCTAGAGAGATGTATTCTCGAGTATATGCTAGAGGTAGTTCAATTTCTTCTTGTGAGGAGTACCCTCTCACTTTCAGACCTGATTCACGTCGAGAATGGACTATTGAACTTCTGTTGATCATTGTTGATGACTTCAATCTGACAGGTTCTGAATCTGCATTAATCTTTTCACAGACATCCTGATCAACAAATGGCTTGCTGCTCTGAGTATCCAATAAAGCATACTCCATATTCTGGGCTTTCAGCCTTTACACAGGAGAGCCTTACTGGTATAACCATAGATATATGATTGCTGTTGTTTGCTCTCTTGTAGTACAAAGCAGTAGAAGCCTTCTCTTTCTTGATTGTTTCAGCTCCTTTGGTCTTAAACTGTTCCTTGTGAAGTGGTGTGGGATGAATCTGTTTGCAAATATTGCAGGTGACCTTTCTCTTACAATCTTTTGTGAAATGGCCTACTCTGAGACAATCAAAACACATTATTGCTGAAAACAAACCTCTTTTTCTTGTCGAGCGACAGAGCCTGAAATCCTTCACATTTATATATGAAGTGATTTAGCTTGCAAAAGTAGCACTTCATCTGCCATAAAGTCTAGGCATCTGAGTTGTTGAGTTTGGGAACTTTTGACCCTCTTTAATCTTGAGATGTATTGCCTTTGGTGTGCTTTCAGATGTCGCTAGTGCTCTGGCTTTCAGATGTTTCTGAATTTTCTCGGAACTTCCTTCAGCTTGTTTTGAGGCATGGAGGAAGGAAATCTGATTGCATGCAATACATGCTTTCTCTGCCACAAAATCAGTAAATTCATTGAGGCTTGGATATGGCATACCCTTATCCAAATCTCTAGTGACATACCTGTTCCAGCATTTAGTGACCCAATTAGGAAGTTTTTTCAACAACTTTTGATTTTCTTCACAATTATTCAACACTTGCAAACCAGGTATGTGTAGCATTGCACTGCTGCAAGTTACAAGGAAATTGCTAAAGTCCCTAAGTTTGAAAGATTCTCTAGATTCAATTCTAGGCCAGTTGTTGAGCTTTTCTCTGAATGCTCTTTGGATCACAAAGTAGCCAAATGCACAGCTGCCTCAGCCTTCTTTGTGGCTATTTGAGACTCCTGGCTGCTACTTCTATTAAGTCTGTACTCAGTTAAGCCATAAATGGACCTGGCATTTTCCCTCTGAAATAGCTTGGAGAGGGATTTTTTGACTGTGACTGGATTGAAGATTTGGTTGGATTCCTTTTGCCTTTCCTCCATAACTATTATTACCTCAGAGGTTACTGAGGTATGGGTATCCATTTTTCTTCTTATATCTGGAAGTAGTGTGGTCAACTTTCATACACTCGCTCAACTTCTCTCTTACATTGCTCTAAGATTTTTAATCATTTCCTCCAATTAAACTTAGGAGCATTCCGATTTTAGTTTTATCCTGGTAAAGTTAATCTCAGACTTAAAGTTTGTATACATGCTAATAAACCTACTTTCTCTTTTCATCATTTCCTCTCTTCGAAAATCTAGCATTTTTTCTGTCTGACACCTTAACTGTTCACACCACTTCACTTCTTGAGACTGAGTCTTTTGGGGATCTGCATAGGTTTCAGACGGTTTGCTTTGATCGCACTGTTCCATTGTAATGAATTAAAAAATTGACAAATGAAAGGGAGAACACTCCTTATAAAACAAAAATTTATTTTTTTAGTTAATTTCTTTCTTTTTTTTCAAGAGTAATTAAGGCCAACACCATCTTTGCTAGACTATAAATTGATAAAAGGATTTGGACTCACCAATTATCTCTCCCTATGAATTTTATTTGGGTTTAGTGAATGGTACCTTTCTTCATGGTAAATGTTCAGAGGAGTTTTTTGTTTTGTTTGTTTTTGTGTTTTTGTTTTTATTGAGTAGGAAGATATTTCATTGCTAGATGGCTAGTATTTCACTATAGCAGCTCCTTGATGCCTTTTTCTGGTTGAAAATTAAAACACATGTCTTGACTGATGTTTGACTGAACACTAGTTTTATTCTGCTTCAATATAAAATACTGAAATAAAAAAGGTTTAAACAACAATTAATAGTTAATATTCTTACATTAAAGGGTATTATGAAATACAGAAATTTCATGGGAAAGTTGGGAAAATAAATTTACCAGTGCACCATAACCAGTATTAAAGAACTACTAAGGTCCAATTCTTAACAAACAAAATTCCCTTCAAATCTTACAACTGGTCCTAGCCTGGGCAGAAGTCATTTTGCATTCTGGGATTTCTAACAGATATAGGTCTTTATATAATTGTTTCCTTTACACTGTCTACATTAATCTACCAGGAAGAAGGAAAGGATACATGTCTAAACTATGGTTCACTTAGGATGACAGCTACATCATTAATAACCAATATATAATGTTGTTAAAGATATCCTAAATAGATCCCTGACTTAAAGAGCTCTATGTGCACAGGAATTTTTAGAAAGTTGGTGGTTTTTAAAACATTGAATATTGTATATTCTTTCCAGAAAGCTGAAAATTTTCAATCAATGTTCTTTAACACCTTCAGCATCATTTTCTGGCTGACATGTATTGATGAAGAATAAAACAATAAAGATTATCAGAAGGTTGCATGTTTATATCATGTTGGGGTCACCATTTTAGTAAATGGTTAGTTCACACACGCTATACGTTAATTTGTAGTTATTTATGTAGCGCTGAACAAAATAACAAAACTTCTTTGAAGAACAACAATGAAAGGTTTATTTTTATGACAGAAAGTAGACTTGTGTCAGAGTGAGAAAAGTTCTTTTGGGTGTTGCAGGTCACAGCAGTTATCTTCAGTGAAGATCATCAATGCTGGAGTGTCCCATGGCAGGCGATAGAAGAGAGGTCTTTCTTCTCTGCTGGCCAAGTACTCTCTGTTTTGGGTTGACTTCCAAAAAGGGCTAGAAAAAATAGTTCTTGAGAGGAAGATGGAATCAATGCACTCTGCCGGCTGACTGGTCAGTGTGTGGCCAAATCGCTTGGCAGGGGCATTGATTCACGAGAGAAAATAGAGCTGTGACTACTACAGGTCTAAATAAATCACAGTTGTATAAGGAGGATAAAATGAAGACTGTACCAGTTTAAAAAAGGAAGACATTATTTAAAATGTTAATCAATGCATTGAACACATTAATATAATCCAATTGATTCAAAATCATGGCTCTATAGTTTAACTTTTCAGATCTGAAGACATTTTTATATCTAAGAGTGAGTTAAAAAATATTTTTCCTGTGTTGTAGGAAATTGGAACTTCATCTGGTGGTAAACGACGTAAGAAAACAGCATTGATGTACCCTGACTGTCACAGGGTTGTGTCGATGTTGTCTTCACATATAGAGAATGAAGAAAGTTGGAACAAAGGAAATACAACACACAATGAAGAAACACCAGGTATGTGTTAAAATCAACAAAAATTCACCTGGTAAAGTGGTTTCAGTTTTGATTTTGATAAATCATTTTTGTTTGAATTTGTCTTGCATATTTTCCTCATTCATTCATTATCTGTATCAACCTCCAAATGTTCCTTATACGCATTGGTCTACACAAACCTTTATCTTTTATCCTGTCTTTTGCCATTCTTACCATTATTCAAAGGGATAATTTTGAGTCCTCTCTCATTAAGTGGATTCCTCTACTGCACAATTTACTTTTCATATTATTTAATCTTAGCTTTATATCTTATCTCTAGGCAGTCAAAAGATTTAGTTTTCTTTTATCCTTTTTTTTTTTCTTAATTATTATCAATTATGAGGTTTTATCTCTTTCCTAATATTTTATTACATGATTGCACTGAAAATAAATGCAAGTCTTAAATTATACAGATTTCTTAAATGAAGTATTATCACTATAATTACTTTCTGCCTATTTTTTCTTGTATTTTATTCTTTTCACTTTTTATTACAAATTCCAGATTGAAATTTCATATTTGTTAGTAAGCAGCATGGATTTTGGGGAGAAACTATTGTCATGGAATTCTAGCAGTCACCAAAACATATATGTTAAATAAGCAGAATGTGTTGAAAGTTTTTAAAAAAGCTTTAGACAAGATTTGAACACACACCACTTATACTTGGAAGCCAATTTCATAATAACAGTACCTTACTGATGACGCTATGAAAGCTCAACCAGTAAACATTGTTCAAATTAATCATATAACGATATCATTTTCTTCTGATCTACTAGAGAAATAATTTATTAGATTTATTTCTTCATGGTGTAAACAAGCAATAAAAGTAAAATGGAAAGAAAAACTAGTTAAGATTTAATAATGATGATAATGTGCCATCTAAGAAATTTAAGCAACTGAAGATCATTGTACATTATAAGTAAAACCATTTTTTTAATTGCAGAACTTTAGTCACAGTCTGACATATGATTCAGTTTGCATCTATGAAACTAAACTTTAATTAGTAAATAATGATACTGTACAGATTACTTAGAAACATTTTCTATTAAAAGATTTTAATCATATTTAAAGAATGTACTGTTATTTGTTTTTGTAATTCGGAATAAGATATTGTATTTTATTCAAGCTATTATTGTGTGCAGTAATTAAGATGGCACCATCTCCTTATTATATGGCCAACCTCTGAAATTATTAAACCTGTTGATATACCTATGTAGTTCATATACCTCATCAACTGAAAGCAATGTTAATGTATGCATAGATAAAACAGACCGCTATTGACAGGTTATTGACCATATAGAAATTTGATCTCTGATAAAATAAAATTCTTAGAATTCTTCCAAACTGTAGCCATGTCAGTAATACTTTATGGCCGCAACACTTAGATCCTAATGAAATGCAGGGAGAAAAAGTGAGATGATAACTATATAAGGATGCTACATGGTATTTTGAACAAATCCTGGAAGCAGCACCCTACAAAACAGCAGCTGTATAGCTAATTACCTCCCATTTGAAAACCCACTCAAATAAGACAAACAAGACATTGAGCACTGCTGGAGAAGTAAGGACAGACTCATGTGACATTCTCCTACAGACACCTGAACATATGACTAGAGAAAGTCAAAGGAACTTATCTTTTAGAGTATTTTTTCACTTTGTATTTTGTCTTTGTTTCTTTCCTTTTTCTGTAAATAATTTCATGCTGAGAATATACATCAAATTATATTTTGTTAGATTTTCTATTTGTTAATCAAATTCCAGTTTCATCCATGCAGATTTCTGGGGTTGTGTTCTCAAGTTGCTCAAAAGATGTAAAATTTACATGTCAGAATTTGTTCAGGCAATTAAACCCCTTAAAGTCAGATTCAAGGAATATAGACAAGAGGAAGAGGAAAATCTGTTATGTTGGACCCTATCTCAAATGAATAGGGTTCACATTACTCTCTTGGGTATGAGGTCCAGATAATTGACAGGGAGTACTTTGTAGAATGAGAAAATTGAAAGAAATGGCATGTATCTACTTGTGAGCAAAGTGTGTAAGTCAGGCTGGTATTTTTTGAAGCCATTTCATTTTCTTTAACAAAGAAGAGCTTTGGAAATTTTATTCTATGTAATTCTAACAATTCATTTTAGGCACAAAGTTAAAGAGTTTCAAGTATTGCTAATTAACACTAACAATTCTATTCAACATTACTCATTCATTTGCTCTCAGTTAAATTGTTCCAAGTATTGCTATGTATCACTAACAATTCAATTAAACATCAGTCATTTGTTTACACAAATGATCAAGAAATTTTATTTCTAACGATTTGATTTTAACATCAGTCATTTGTTTGCACTCAGTTTAAATGTCTAACAGTTCTTTTTGACCCATAGATAGGATCCTTTCAGTTGCTACCACTCCAGGTCAGAGTGGGCCAGGGAGCAATGGCAATGAAGGGGTACTCTTCATTCTCCAAAGCTCCAGGGCTGGAGCCTTGTCAACAGATGATTTAATGTCATATCCAAGACACTCATTGGAAGGCGGAGATTATTCCTCTGCAGAGATGCAGTTCGTGTATTCTACAGCCCCAGATGACAAGGATAGAAATCATTTGGGTTCTTGTGTAGTTGTACAGTTACATCTGTGTATCCTAGTACTGCTGAAATTAATTGATCTGGTTTAATGACCTCTTGTTTGCTGTTGCCATCTTACCTCTTTTTTTAAGGATTGTATAACAGGGGAAAGCTGAACAATAGATCAACTGAAATGTTGTGTTAACAAGTCAAAAAAGGATTTTAATAGTCCCAACAAAATTTGAAATTTTGATGACTCTTTTCATATCTATAGACAAGATTTGAATTTTAATATAGCCAATCTTTCCCTTTGTTTTATAGCAAATAAAATACTTTAAAACATTCCTTTCTCTTCATTATTTGTTCTCATTTTGCTGTAAAATTAGGAGTTTTATCATAATAATAATCAGTGCTTTTTAGTTGTACATCACTTATGTTCCTGATTCATTTAATTCAATTATGTAAATTTTTAAAAGAATTATTGTCTATATATTTTATCCCTTTCAGATCAGTACTCTTCTCACTATTCCCTGGCACATACACCTTGGATTGATCAGAATACATTTATGACGCCTATAAAACAGAGGTTTTCCTGCCCTGTGGATGCCAGAATGTCTCCCAGACATATGCGCAAGTCAAATGTTGAAGAACCTGCTGCTGAACGCAGACAACAGGCTGGTTTAGCCCCTGCAAAACCTTGGACTTTACCAGAAAGCAGGAGACCAAACTTTGATTTTCCACAACTACCTACTGTAGGACAATCAGACTACCAAGGAAATGTAGATCACTTGGTGCAGTTACCTTTACCAAAATACTATGTTCTGGAACCAGAACATTCTCCACAAAAATTACATTCCGATTCCTCTGGAGAGGTAGAACATTCTTTACAATTGCCTCTGCCAAAGTACTATGTTCTAGAACGTAATACACAAACTCCACCACCTATATTAAATCCAGAATATTCTGAAGAGATAGAACGGTCAGAAGCATCTGTACGCTTAGCTCTTCACAGAGATTATGTTCTAGGATCAGACACAAAGCCGTCCACAAGCATCACTCACTGAATAAACCTTTTACCATGGAGTATGATAACTGCAGTGTTGTGAATAACCTGTTTGACAAAAAAAAAAAAAACAAGATTTAATCACTGGTGATGAATGTTCTATTTGATTGCCGGATATGTCATAGAATTCAGGAATTTTTCATTTTCTGCACATGAAACACCTGTACTAACTAATATTCCATTGTTAGAATCTGACGGTGATGTGAGAATTGTTGGCGGTGAGAAACAAAAGAAATATAACTATTTAATAGAGTAATTGAAACAAGATATGAAATCTTGAAAGAAAAAAAACAACTATAAATGAGGGTATCTTTTTAAATCTTGATGGTTTCTTACAAAACATTCTCATTTTGTTCTTTTTTTAATTAATTTAAATATCAGAATTTTCTTATTTATGACGAATTCAGTTGGAATTAATTAAGGATTTAGAAAAAAGGAAATGAAGAAGAGTCTTTCTTATTTCTTTCAATAATCTTTTATTCTTTATGAAAATAAGTAACAATCTTGTTACTGTGTTGGCATCATTATGAAAAAGTTAAGAGAACAAAAGTAAGAAAAGAAAGAAGAAAGTCATCTCAGTATATTAATTAATAATTTTCTAAGCTTAATACAAGGATAGAGATCATTGCTGATTTTACTTTTTTAAAAGAAAAGAAAAAAAGATATCTTGAAACTTCATTTCCTTTCAGCAAAACAGAAATTGATAAAATGAAAGATGACCCCCAGACCAGACATTGAATTGGATTGTCATATGTATGTATATATATCTACATATATATGTTATGTTGTAGGGGCCAGAATAAAAACCTGTTATAGGTTATCATTTTGCTACGGAGACAGCTTGGATTGAAAGAGTGAGAGCGAGAGAGAGAGAGAGAGAGGAAAAGAGGCTGTGATAGAGGGATTATCATTAATCACAATGGCATACTGCAATCTGAAAGACCAGGAAAGCAGAAATGGCATTTGTTTCAATGAATGACACGATACTCTCATTCATATATATATATATATATATATATATACACACACACACACCTATATATATATATATATATATATATATATATATATATATATATATATATATATGTATATTTGTTACCAAGCAAGTATATATGTGGGTTAACAAATGAGAGGAAGATATCAGTCAGTATTATCCGTACATCATCCTTAAAAACAAAAACAGAAAAAGACAACAAAAACCCCAAAAAACAAAAAATCAAAAAACACACAAAAAAAAAAAAAAAAAAAAAAAAAAAACCCAAAAAAACAACCCAAAAACAAAACAAATACATCACAGTGACAGCAACAGGGATCTATATAAAGGATTTACATTCTGTATCTTAATGGACACAGGTGAGTTTGTGTTGTTATCTTTTTAAACTGCAGTGTCCTGAACACATCAAGAGTCTTTAAACACATCAAGAGTCTTTAAACACATGCAAAGATACAGAAATATATCCAAGTCATTTTTTTTAATTTTGTATTTTTTTTTTTTTTTGTATTTTTTAAAATCTGTTTTGGTGCTCTTCAGATATATTTCAGAAAAGCACTTCCCCACCCAGACAAATACACTTTCAATGATTACACATTACATCTGGCCTTTTTTTTTTCTTCCCCTTCCTCCTCCATTGGGCATACATATCTTCTGTTTTGCTCTGAAGAGTTTATTTTATGTGTTATTGTCATTCTGGCAAAACTCAGTTATTAAAGTTATTTTTCATCAATGAGTTATAGAAATGTTTGTTGTAAAAAAAAATAAATAAAAAAAGAAAAATGATTTTTTTATAAATCCCAAATTGGGTGATATCATATATGAAAAAAAAAAAAACAAAAAAAAAACAAAAACAAAACATTTTCATATTGTGGTAATAAACATGTACAAATACATTTGATTAACAAACAAAAAAGAAATGAAAGTCTTTCTTTTTTTTCCCAGTTCTCTTGATTTCTTTGATGAAACTGTTTTTTAATATTAATAATGTTCATTCAGAAATTTCATTTATTTATACATTTATCAACTGATGACAAAACTGTTCAGCCTAAGACCAACCGAAAACATATTTACTGTCCTCTCATAAATTGTGATCAAAAATTCATTGCACTACTTTTAATTAGGTTTGCTTGATTGACATATAACAGGAAAGTATTCTCACCCTCAAATTTTGTCTGCTTACCCCATCTCCTCATTGATGTTAGCATAAGACAATAGCGAAGAGAAGAGTGGGTGGAATCTCTATACAATGAAAAAAAAATGTGATTAAAAAAAGCTAACCAATCCTACATCCAAGATCATACTTTGAACAAGTATTTTAAAAAGAAAAAAAATCAGCCGATGTATTAGATATGTTGTTGCCATATTCTTGTCTGGTTGCTAAGACTAGAAATTTTTTTTTTATTATTGTTTATAATAACTCAGATTGTAGGAATGAAATATTTAAACCTAGATTTGTAAAAGTTTTTGACCAAGATGAAAATGGAGTGCTTACTGTGTTTTTGTATACTTATTAGATTTATATGAAGGGCTGTCTGTGGACCTATTTAAAGCCAGTCACATCAAACAGGTATTATTATTTGCAGTAATACCAAAAGTTAGATGTAAGGTTTAGCTATCCACTTGTACACTGTTGTGCAGTATCATTCCTCTCTTTCCTCAATGATAGCCTTTATTCCAATTAACTCTCTACTTGCATTCTCTCTCTTACTCTATTCGTCTCTCTCTCTCTTCTTGCTTTGTTCTCCTTATATTAATTCATCTACTCTTAATAGAACCAATCAGAAGCACATTTTTGTGCCATCTCAACCTCTCTCTGTCCATCTTCTGTAATGGTTTGTATTCTACCTTCATTCTTTCACACCCTAATTAACTGACCTGCCTACTTATGTCCTATTAATCTTATATTGCTTAGGCATTTACCTTCTGATAGTGCACCACACCCCAGCTTTCTTCTCATTATGGACACTCATTAAAAATCACTTACTCAAAAAACACTTTCCCCAATATGGTCAATCTCCAGGAGTTCAAATCAAACATCTCATATTAAACTCCTGTGATTCTCTACCTGCTCCATCTTCCACTAATACATGAGGACTAAGATAATCTATAAACTTTACCCTTTCTTTAACACTTCTTCTATTAAAAGGTTAGAGTTGATCTCTTTTTAATAATATTCTGATAAGATTGCCAATTCTAATATTAATTCAAGCTAACCAATAAGTATGAGTGTACATATTACTTAGCTAACTGAGCTTTTGATTTTTTTTGAGGCATGTGTCTTCACTTACCTCTTATTATTTCACCCCTTTCCCAACCAACTCTTTAAAAATTAGGGCCACCTAAATATTCTATTAGTAGAAAAACATGCACACACTTATGCAAACACATAGTGCAAAGAAAATTTGGTCTCAGAAAATTAGGTCATAAAAAGTTTAGTTTAAAAAATTTTGGAAATATCTTTTAAAAAAGGAAATTAAAAGCATGAGAATTAATAGAAGTACCATTATAGAAATATTGATGGCATATTTTTGTCATAATTTCTGTGATAAAGAATTCTCATTGTTGACTACAATAAACACCTGAATAAAGCTGGAGGTTACAACAGCTAAGATGCTGTGACTATAACAAATAAGATGAGAACACTAGTCAAAGTATATCAGTGTATAATATTGATGACTTAGTCGATAAGACCAAATTTTCTAAGTCTGAATCTTCAGCTCAACCCCACCCCATATATATATATATATATATATATATATATATATATATATATATATATATATATATATATATATATATATATATATATATAATTATGCCAAAATCTCTTTAATGGAATTGATAGTATTAATGTTTTCTACAATTTATTTTGTTTTTGGTTATTTTTACATGTAAAAACATCTACATGTATGTTATTCAAATCCAAATATCACAATCCCAATGTCAGTGTCAGTGGCCCTATTTATCTTAGTACAACAAGTTTAATGATGGATGCTAAGAAGCTATGTGGCTCAAGACCAAAATCTCAGAAATGATCCAATTCTTAGGACACTAAAAATTTGTATAGTATTGATGCTGTAATTTCTATTTCTATTTTCAGATTAGTTCTTAAGCTGCTATGTGAATGGGTATTAGTGCAAT
>OY757908.1:90520052-90735052 GCA_963585895.1 Sepioteuthis lessoniana
TAGTTATATGTATATATATATATATATATATATATGTATCAATGCATACATGTACATATATGTACACTCATTACCATGTACCTATATATATATATATATATAGATAGATAGATAGATAGATAGATATCATTATTGAATATTACCATATATAATTTAATGTGTATGTTTAAGAAATACATGTTTGTATGTATAAAGTTAGATACATAAATTCATATCTTAAAATTATATATTTTATAAATTATTGGCTAAGTCAGTTAATTCACCCTTGCTTTTTATTTAATATAAACTGAGGAAAATACAAAAAGGCATTATATTATTTACTAGATATCAATATCTTGTTATTAAAACCTCAGACTTTGAACAAAATGTCTAGTTGCAAAGATATGCATACAGATGTTTATGAGATTGTAAATGCTTCCATCCATGATTAAACTTACGACAGAATCTTGCAGAAATAAACATGATGAGATTTAATTGCGAATATTTATGGACAATTCCACCACAAAATAAAATATATGAACATAAGAATGAAGTGAAATGTTAGGAAGCACATATGACAAGTGTAATATTCCTTTCTTATTTTTTATTGCGATTTCTTTCATCTTATTTCTATTGCTTTTTATCAAACCTGACAGATCATCATTTCATGATTTTTCGCAGCATCAATGTGAGAATCCCATACTTGAGGTTTTTTTTTATGTATCCTGTTTTGCTAACACATGTAGAATAACAATTTTTGAGCTGAGATAAAAAAAAAATAAGTAAAAGATGAAAGAAAAACTAAAAAGAAAAAGAAATTTGATAATAATGATAATAATTTATCAAAGAAATTAAAACATTTCAACACATGTATTATTTCTAGATGTAAATAAGCAATAGAAATAAATGAAAGAAAAACTAGTCAAAAATTTATCATAATGATAATCCTACCAGTAAGGAATTTGAACAACTTAAGACTGATATGTTTTATGACAACAAACTATAAAGAAGCAACAAAAATTAAATATACAGAAAAGTAGTCAATATAAATAATAATGACAATGCTTCATTTAAAAAAATTGGATTTATTATTTATTATTTCTAGATAAACAAGCAGCAAAAATAAGATTAAAGAAATTCTAGTTGAAATGAATCATAACTGACAATGCTTAATCTTATCTAATATGTTAGAATTCATTCAAATCCCTGCATATTTGTTTTATACTTTTGATTCTCCAATTCAATATACAGATTATAACCTTTATTTTATTTTCCATCCAATCTCCCCATAAATTCCATTCACTTTGTTTTTCATCATTACACCATTTGCTTATAATAGATGAAAACTTTGTTTTTTGCTTGTCTCACTTTAACACTTTTATATCTTTCTGCCTGAAGGCATACACACCTACATAATCTCATCAGACCTGAATCATGTTATAGGGTAGGCTTATGAATATTCTTCTAATTCCATAAAATGAACTTAGGAATTTGATTATTATTATTATTATTATTATTATTATTATTATTATTATTATTATTATAAAGATGCCTACTTTATTGGCTACAAAAATAAGAAAGATTTGCATGATGCTACTATCTATCAATTGAGTTTGAATTATTGTATTATGTTTATATTGTTTTTTTGTCCATCTTCAGATTATGCAGAGAAATTTTATTTTTCCCTTTTTCAATAATTATCCATGACCTTCATTTTTCAGAATTATAGGAAACAAATGTCAGACCACAAAATAAAAGACATATTTCCAATTTTAACATCTAACCCACATTTTTTTTTAACAAAAATAGATGTATAAAATTATAAAGTAATATATCAATATTTAACTCCTTTTTCATTTTATTTTTGTAACACCCAAGTCATTTTTACATTATATTGAACAAGCAATATGGATGGTAAATAAATTAGCTGCCACTTCTGAGATTTGAATTCATATCTCGTATTCTTTGGTATCCAACTATCATGAGCAACACTCTATCAAGTGAATTCAAATCTTGTCAGAAACCATTTATAATACATACTGCTTATTTAACAATCATAGAATATGAAAATGACCTGATGAATAAGAAGCAAAAAAAAAAATGAAAAAGAAAACTAATCAAGAATTAATCATAATTGCATCTAAGAAATTCAGAAACTTTCAAATTATTATATTCATAAACTACTAAGGCTAAACAAGCTCCAAGGTTAATTTAGAAGAAAGTTTTGTTGAAAATTGATAATAATAACTGTTTCCTTTTATCAAATTAGATAACTTTTTAGTCAAATGTTCTAAAAAAAAAAACTGAAAATATACCAACTGCTGCTTTTGCTAACATGACTTCAACTAAATTTTTTAGTTTACTAGAATATAAATATGAATTGAATTTAAATAAGGTCACATATAAGAAAATTGTATTTCATTGGTCTTGTTAACTTGAAAATTCGCAATCAAAATTCTGGATTTTTACCTTGGCTTAAACATGGACCACTGGCATCAATGCAATTGTTCTGGAATATAAACTAATCTAAATTAAATAAATCTAGCCATAGCCTAATACTTCAGAAAGCATTCATTTTACAAGACATATATTTATTTTTCAGTATAATTTCTTACCTTGTCGATGCACTAAATTCAGATTAATCACATATTTTCAACATTATACACTGATAATGTTATTTATCTGCCTCCCCATGAGGATTAATTCTAAGATAAAGTTGAGTTTAGTGTGGAATCCCTCATACATACCTATCGTATAATTCCATCTATATTTCTTTTTTTTTTGGACAACTCAGACATGAGAGATGAACCCTGACCCTACCCACTTTGGATGCCATGGGGAAATGCAGCCTGGTGAGGTGGCCTTCTGTAAATGTATAATATCAAGTCAAAACTCAACTAATAACTGTGTGTCAGTCTGTAAATATCAATACAGCCATGCATGATTTAGTTTTCAACTCTTTCTACTTATATACTTTTTGATTATTCATTTTGTGTAAAGATTAATATCTCTATCTTGGTTGTCAGCAACCAATATAAAGGCACTAGTCTAAATACATCCATGTATATTAATGGAAAATTCTTTATCTTGAAAATTCAGACAAAACTTTTCCATGTTGATAATAAAAACTATGTATCAATTTGTCACTGATAAAAAAATATTATCTATGTTCTGGATAGCAAATGAATGCACATACTAAAATATTAAGGTATTTGCATCATCTAAATTTAAGATGTTTCTATATTTAAATTATAATATGATACATATCATGGAAATTAGCAAAATAAAGGTATCATTTTGCTCTTATAGATTTATAAAGAAAAATGTCAACCATTAATATTTTCAGTACAGCTGACATTACATAATAGGTGATTACCAAAGACATTATAACTCTTATAAAAGTAACTGCTTATGATGAACTAATTGCTATATTATAGTCATCTGAATAATCTTGTGTAATTACTTATTAAGACTTACTGAGTGGGGAGAAAAGTGTACTTATTGTAAGATAACCCTAGAATACTAAAAATATTCTGCTACCAGCCCTAATTTTCAGTTAGCTTCTTTTATTGTTTCATTTCAACCTGTGGTTATTTGATATTTGTTTCCTATAATACTAAAGGTCCTAATGTTGACATTCAAAAAAATTATCAAAATGGTTTTTCCAGAATTTGGTATTTTCTGAAGAGTTATCTGATTTTAATTTCAGTTCAATATAGCTTTGAATTATTGTTATGAGCTTGTCTATTGCATTATCAATATTATTTTTTTCTGCAAATAGCTCTTTTCTGAAAGAAATGTTGTTTGTGGCTCCCAGAATTATTTGTTCAGTATTTGAGCAAAATGATTATTATCTTGCAGGCATTTTCCATAAGAAAGCATTTGTCTCAAACCTACAGTATGATGATGTAAAGGTTATAACACATTGAAATCCCTGGCCTTTCTTGACAACTAATTAGGACTCCTGCACCCAAGTAAACATGCATTTTATCTTGACTTTCTTGTCTTACATCAGTCTTGTTCAGAATCTACTAGTGAGCTTACTCTATTCATCCAAGGCAGCCTTTTAGTCAGCCTCATTCTACCAATGTTTCTGTGATTTGATTTACAGATTCCTTTGACCTGTAACATTATTGACATCCTTCTCCTTCTTTAACTCTCAAAAATACAAAAAGCACTAAAGATTCTCAAATTTTAAAAGCTTATCTCTAAACATTTTTGCTTGCTTTGCAATAAGAAAATGCCTATAGATAAAATTTCTAGGGTATAATGTCAAATATAATTGTTTTAATCATTTTCAGGTTTTAGTTTTGATTTCACTTGATATAGTCTGCATTGATTTTACAGGTTGCTCAGTCTGTAGGTCAACTCATACACTTTTTAGTGCTGGTATTTTTATTTCCTGTTGGTTTATCTCATACATATGCTTTAACAAATTTTCTTTAAAAAGGATGCAGCAAGCAGAACTTAATGGGAAAGGGCTCAATGAAGCCTATTAAGATTGCTATTAGCTCAAATACAAGATTTTTATCTCAGACGTCATAGGATCATTTTATTCCCTTATTAATTGTTTTCAGATGTATAATTATTAAATGGATCCACCAAAAATATTAGTATTATCAAAATACTATATATGCTATATATGGATCTTTCCCCAAATAAAACCAGATGTACAAGGTAACATAAGTCCAGAAAATGGAATTCAAATTCGAGCTGAGTTTATTTCTGTTTACTTTATACTGATCCACATCTTCTTGCATATTGATTCACATCTTGGCAAAATGTTTATCACTGACATTCCATGATGGTTAACAGAAATGATGATTACTGGAGAAAGGGAAACACTCCTCTGTATCTGCCTTATTTTTTCAGGGAGGAGTGGTTTTAATCTGTTATCTCTGTTGTCAACTTTGTTTGGCTCTAATTAGTATAACAAAAATTCAAAAAGTATTTACAAGATTTTAAAATGATATTTTAAGTAATTAGAAATTTAGCAATATGCTTTCTTAAAGACTATTTCTCAATTTCTTTCAGATGGTGGTTTCATCTTAACTCATATTTCTTTAAGAAGTAAAACATGAATATCTGCATATCATATTTCTTAATTTCAGGTTCTCCCTTACCCCTAAAAATCATTGGGAATAAACTTACTAACTAATAAGTGAATTTTTATTGTCAGGTTAGAGACAAAATGAATAATGCACTATTATATATATATATATATATATATATATATATATATATATATATATATATATATATATATATATATTCTACATTGAGCTTATAATCTTTTTCAAAAATGCATTTGAGAATTTTGGAGAAATTTATATATTTTTATTTCTTAAGTTTGCCATAACTGGTAACTGTGACCTTCATCATTAGTTTGTTCTTATTGATGTAAACCATTCAACAAGATGCTGAGGACACCAAATTTACAGCTTGCCAAAGATGGATTATTCCAGTTTTGTTGACCTAAAAGCTAATCAAAACCATGTCTTGGATTCTGGCTGTGAGAGAGAATGATACCTATTTGATGATTTACACATGAAAACAAATGAAAACATAATGGACAATTAAGTGTTTGTTAATATCTGTTTTAAATTCTGTGATTATTCCTGATTTTTAACCTCAGTGTCAGGATTGGATTTGAAAAATAAGAAGAAAAAGAGAAAGAATCTAAAGCAAATAAATGGTGCAGCTGTTAATGGAAGAAAAGGAAAAAGAAACCATTCCATAAATATGGACTAAACAAAATCAGGAAAACTTTTCTTGTGTGCTAATGTCCTAATTATTGGTGACAATCTTTTTTTGCTTGAGAAAAACATATCCAAAAATCAGGAAGATTGACAATGTTTTGGAGATAAAATGGATACTGAGCAGAATGGTTCAGCCTCAGTAAGGTATCTCCTGGCAGTTTCAAGCATAATTTATCAGGTAAGTAACAAAACCATTTGGCTTCCTCCATCTCTACTCTTTATATACTCATAGATTTACCTTGTGTTTAATTTATATATATATATATATATATATATATATATATATATATATATATATATATATATATATATACTTATTTCAGATTGATTTTGAGTTTAATGGATCAAGTGATTTATTCTTTTTATTTCAAAGGACTGTAACTGTTTAAAATACTTAAAAATATTCTTAAAATATATTCCCTCTAAAAAAGGGAAATATTATTTATGAGATATTAATATAAAACCTTTGATTCACTTCTCTGCCAGATAGACTGACCAACTACTAGAAGGCAATATAAATCCACTGCTGTAAAACTGCCAAGGTCAGAGTTTAAATTCTTCTGAAATTAGGAGAATTTAAAAATCTTGATAATATTTCATTTGTATAAATGTTCTTTTGTTAATTTGGCAGTAAGCATTGGTGAACTATTGCTGTAATATATATATATATACTCAAAAGTATTATGTGGGTTTTAAAGAGATTTTGAGAGGAGATGGATATCATGTTGAAAAATGTTTTTTGAAGCATATCCTGATGAACAGCCAACAATTTTGATGAATCACTGGATTTGATTCAGAAAGCTTGAGTCTCTAATTGAACTCATTTGGAGAGTTGTTTTCACTACTGAATTCATATTGCTTTTGTTGCCACCACAGCATTTTTACTGATCTACAGCCTTCTTGAGATGTACAGTCTCGGTGGAAAGGATTAGTAGACTGTTGTTTTTTTTCTTATGGATTGCAGACAAGATTGGCTGAAATGTTGTTGTAGTAGTAATAACTAAGGCAACAAAATGAATGGGTTCATTTGTCAGAACAACTTTTGGAATGACAATGATTTGTTTCGAAATTACAGAAGGTATCTTTGTAAATCTATTTAACTTTAAAAATGATTTAATTCAGCCAATTGCAACCTTATTAATTTCTCTATGATCTTTTACTGTTTACCAAAAACTATTGTTACCTTTCTGTAACTCTTGCAGTTACATTTTTCTCTTCAGCAAACAGTATATTCTGACAATGTCCTTTTCTGTTTTCTCATACTAATCTCAGTCCAATAAAATGCTTGAATATTGTTTTTTTGCATAAACATTTTTTAATTTCATGACCAAGCATCATATGTATGAGCAAATTCTTTTGTAAACACTTTTTTATTTGTTTTTACAATTAAAAAAAATGATTTATTTAGATATCTTGTTACATTTTCTTATCAACAAATTTAAAATAATTTTTGTCTGAATTTCTCAGATGAGGGATTATTATTATTATTTCATATGCTGGTGTAATCAGGCTACTGTCTTTATCTATGGTTGTTATAGTCAAAATGTTCTATTTAAACTACTTTCTATCCCAAGCAAAAATATCAACAGTAAACCCTAAAATTTGATAATTTCAAAGAAATTACTATTTCTTATAAATGTTCTTGTGTCTTTTTTATCTTCAGATCTGGATTTCTGTCACAACTTCCTGACTGACACAAAGCATGGATTAACTGAGTGAAAATCCCTGTAAATCACAAGGAAAGGTTTCTATGACAGGTGTTCATATTCCAATTCTATTTCCACATACAGACAGTGGACTGGTTCAAATTATTTTCCCCTATACTTAAATTCTGGCATTGTCAACAACAGGTCAAATGGAATATGCTCCATTTATTCTATTTTATTTTTAATCTTTTATCTATAAGTTTATCTCAACCAAATAATACATTCTGGCCAAAGTTTGGGAATCTCAAAATGAACTTGATAATTTAACAATAAGAAATGCTCTGCATGGTATTTTTCCTTGAATCAAAGCATTTCATTCAGTTGCCAGAACTTCATGGATTTTACACAAATATTAACAAATGTTTTCATTTAAAAAAGAAAGCCAAATATGAGAAAAAACAAGAACAAGATCCATTTTTTATGTCATTTGTCCATTTGATTTTTTTAAATTTACAACCCCAAGGTACATTTTAAGTTAGTAAAGGAAGAAAAAATCAAATTTTTGATAGAACAATAAAAATTAAGAAATGTCAAGAATTGTTGTGGTATTTTTTTTACAAATGTAATTTTGCTAAATATTTGTGTTTTTATATCTTATAGAGTTGTAATGAAGTAAAATACAAATTCTAGCAAATACTGTAATACACTTTTTAAATAATTTAAACTTATGATATGAAAATTTCAAATATTTCAGATTTAAGTCAAGCATGACACTTTTAGTAATAAAGTAAGGTTAGCTTCTTTCTAGGCAAAATTTTAATTAATTCATTTATTAATAGAAAAAACAGTATCTTTATAATCTTTATATTTTTTACCTATAAATGTTACTTTTTTGTTCCTCTTCATTTAAACTAATAGCTATGATATTAAGGAAGAATATATTGAGTTACCATTCTACAGGACCATCATTACTGGAACATTAACATTCAAGTTCTACACAGATGAAAGCAGATTCAAGCCAAGAGACTTACCAATTTCATCACTGTGAAGGAATAATTTGAGGGTCATATGCATGACCCTGCCTGCTGCAAGCAGAATCTAACCCTCAGGTTGAATATCTGCTTTCCTGCTTATCTTTCCAATTGATTTATAGCTTTTGCTGTGTTGCAATAAAATCTTCTAAAGTACCTGATATTTGGTTGGATATGTAGCTTATTTCATCTCATTTGGAGTGCAGAGGAACTTACAGCTCAGGTTAGTTCATTTTTTAAATCTCTTTATTAATCTCTTGATGTTACTGTTAAATGTCTTATTTCATAATATTGTATTCATTTATTGATAAATTTTCTGTGTCCCATCTTTGTATTTCCCATTTATTGTCTATTTGTTTTATTTAGGTGGGGGTGCTTGATAATGTTAGAAAACTAATGTTCACTTAAATTCATATATTTCCCAATTATAATTTTTATTCTTAACCCTTTCCAAATGAGCTGGCCAGATATGATTGGCCAAACATGTTTATTTTATCCAAATTCCACATATTTTAACTTTCAAGATTTCAGTATTCAGTAATATCATCAATATTGTAACTTGTACTTTAACCCTTTTCAGATCTGATTGGCCAAACATGTGTTTGTTTACAATCAAATCTAATCATACCAATTGATCATAGAGAAATACACTTTATTGAATCAATCTGAACAAAATAATAGTGGTTTCCATGAAGCAGTGGCATGCTTCAAAATTAGCAATTTATTTTCTGATTTTTCATCAACAAATGATTGAATTATGATACCATGACAACCAAGCATAGACTTATAAGTGAGCAGAAGGCTTTGCAGGCCATTCTTGATTCTGATGATGAGTTTCAAATGTCAGGAAATAGATAAAATTAGTTTAAATGATAATTTTGACAGGTTACAGTTTATTGGTTTTGTCCTTGCTACAGTTATATCTAAAATATATCTTGTATTTGTGATGATCACACAGACTTCATCATTGATACAATTATATTTACAATATATTTTGTATTTCTTAATAATTCTATTCCATGAAGTATTTAGTCTACAATCAGTAATATAAGAATTGTAAGTTATGCATTAACTCTTTTCAGATGGATTGGCCATACCGGCCAGTCAAATACATGCTTTCATTTAAAACCAAATTTAATTATAACAATTGGCCATAGACAGGTATACTTTATTGAATCAGCCCGAGAAACTTGTTGGCTTTCATATAGCAGTGATATGATTCAAATTTTTTATGATTTTTTATCACATTTTATTGCATGAGAAATAGTTGGGCTTACAAAATGTAATATGCAGACATTTTATTCATATTATTGCTTCATCAGAATTCATTAAAATTACTTTTACCTGATCCTGAGATAATTGTTACAATATATTACAACTTCTTCCTTGATGCAGTTATATTTACAATATATTTTTAATTTTAGGCAATTTTATTGTATTCCCTTTCTATGAAAATAACCAAAACCAAATATTCATGAGAAAAATACCTCTATAATATAGTGTGGGCACAATCCTACAAGAATACATATGACATAGGAGGTTAACTTGTATTGATGGTTTACAAACTGAATTAAATCTGGATTAAAACTGTTAAAATTTTAAAATAGGTTCAGTCTGGAAAGGGTTTAATTTCACCTACACATTTTTAAAATGTTCAAAAAGCATAAACAATCCAAGTTTTTCATACTCATCCAGAAATTTTGTATTGGGGGTTTTCCCATTTGGAAATTAATTTATATAAACTTATACACCAGTTAGATTTTTTAAAATGGTTAACGAAAAAGAAAAGTTGTATAGGCTGCTTCTTTGAAAGTTAAGATTTTGAATTTTGATATTCAATGCAGGCAGACAAACAGACTATCTTTACTTCGAAGTTTGGCATTATACAATATTTCTTGTCTTATTCCTTTTCTGTTTTACCTTGTATTATATTTAGTTATGTTCAGCAAATATCAAGAAACATCTTGACTCTCTGCTCTTATATATTCTGTAACTGAGTTCACAAAATCTATGAAGATAATTGATTACAAAATGCATTTAGATGTCACTTCAAGGTGCAGGCTTGTCCTCATCATCCCATTAAAAGAAAAACTATGAATCATTACTATATTGAAACTTTTTTTATTTGTAGAATCTGATGTGGCCAAGAAAAATATCCTTCTATAGGCAAGTTACCTACATGGAATGGAACTTTTCTTGCCCACACTATTTGAAAAAGCTTGGTTCACTGTCCATTTTTTTTGTTAGATTTTCAACCTTTGAAAATATTTTCTCAGATTGTTGATCCTGGGTGAGAGGAAGATCTGTTGCCTCTACCCCTAGTGGATGTCCATGAAAGCCTTTTCAAAAAACAAAGATTAATACTTCTAGCTCAATTCGTTTTCAGACACGGAAAACAGGGTTTCATGTTTTAGAGAATAAATTTATGATGACTGTGTATTTACTAAGTTTATATTTACTTTGGTACAAGCATGGAACATCCTATGAAGATTGAACTATCAATTCAGTTGTAATCATCTGACACTTAATCTTACTAGACATTATACTATGACAAGGCACCTAAAGATATGCACAGATCTTTCATCCTAACAAGTGACATTTTAATAGTACAAGAAATGTTTTGATCATAACAGGTCATGTATAACAAAGGTACTATAAGAAGTTTACTAGTACAAAGATGTTCTTGTAAAATACTGAAAAAGATAGTATTTGAATAAATACACTCTAATATGAACTGCAAAATAACTGAAATAATTTGAATGTGGGAAACCTTAGAAGGAATGAAAGATGGGTTGGCTCAAATGTGTTAACATCAAAAATATAAAGATGAGGTTCACTTGTCCAAGTAATTTCTGGTATGTTAATGACTCTTCTCAAAGTTATTGCCAATAGGAATTGCAATGCTTTTTTTAACTTTTAGGTTTGAAAACATTTTTACTTACATTGCTTGAATATCTGTGAATGTATGATTGCTTCATATTTGATGTATTTCTAATAAATTTTGTGGGAAAAGACTATTATATGCAACTTAATTGTTTTCCAATTTAAATACTGTTAATTATACATATATTTATTTTTTGTTATTCAGGTTCTGGACAGATTTCAAGCTCTGGATTGATTTATATTATACTCCTTACAATGGATTTTATACTTTCTCACTACAGGAGTTTTAACTTCCAATTATCATATTCTTACTTAAAGAATATGGGTGGACTTAACCTGTTATTCATAGGATATTAACAAAAATAAACAAGAGATTTTATTGCAAATGAAAAAATTGAAAGCTCAGGCTGGCAACACTTATTACCCTTTTAATCTTATCAACAAACCAAAGATATTCAGAAAAAAGATTTTCTGAACAAAAAAGTTTAAAAATTACAATGTTGGTACTTGATATCCTGCAATATAGACAGAATTTTATTAGTAAAAAAAGAAAAAATTTTGGTTGACCTGCTTGTAAAAAAAATCCAATCTTGAAATAGAGAATTATGTGACTTAAGATCCTACTTTAATTAAAATAAAAAGATTATTTTAAATGATTTTGCTAAAATCCTTTTCACCAAAAAAAAAAAATGTTTTTAAATAAAACACTTTTAAAAGTTTTATGTCATAAATTATTAAAAAAAAAATTATCAATTTATCTCATGGATAGTAATTAGGTTTTTCTAAAAAGTATTATCAAAGTGGGTGGTCCTAAAATATACAACAGTAGTAATAGTGGTAGTAGTTGTAGTGGTCGTGGTAGTATTAGTAGTAGTTGTAGTAGTAGTACCAGCAGTAGCAGCAAAATTATGATGAGGATGATGATGTATATCTTCTTTGCTTGATAAAACATAATCATTTTTTAAGGAAAGAAACTTGAAAAACAGGATTTATCTTAGGAAGTCAGAATCACTTCAATTTTTGATATCCACCAAATGAAAAATATCAGTTCAGAAGATAGCATTTCTGCCTGAGGAAGTAAATCTGAGATTATCTGATATAATAGTTACTGGCAATAATAATGATATATTGATATCATGTTGTCATCCATGTTGAATTTCAAGACCATATTACAAATTTAAGATGGTAACATATATCAGCATCATCAGTCCATTATTTAATGTTAGACTAAGTAATTTACATTGATCAGTACTTTTAGCAATATCCTACTTCACTGATAGCAGAACATCCACAACTATGATGCTGCAAATGATATATTTTAAGAATTTGTTAAGTTTTATCATATATTTTCTTGAGAAATTAACTGTAACATAAAGTAAAAACAAAATAGAAAATATATATACTTTTCTTAATTTTTTTCCCTTCTCATAATGCACAATAAATATGACAACAGGAAAATTATATTTGATTTTTTTATATTGAATTATTTACTACAAAAATATAAATATAATAGATATCTACCATCATAAGAATCAATAATTATTATTATTATTATACTTATTCTCTAGGATCACCTATTTAAAAGCTGGGTCTTCCAAGCCAGTATATGTTACTAATAACCAAATATATAGTTTATTCCATTCCAAATTCTATGGGGACAAGTAGTGAATCTGATGGAATTTTCTCAGTATATTATACATATACGTATACAGACCAACAACACATTGCAATATTTAAGGCACCATAGATATCATATCTATGGCTACTGAATTTCTTCTACTACCAACTCAATGTGATCTTGTGCTTCTCACAAAGAAATGGATTCTTACATAGATGTGTTCCTCACTGCAGACTTTCAGAATATTCATTTCCTATTAATGTATTAAGAATATGTTCTGTTAACTTCTCAAAGTTCAAAACATAATCCAAAAGGATTCAATGTTACCAAATTCCATTCTCTATGAACACTGACATTTTCAACCAAATAGCTAAACATTGATCAGTGGATTTTAAATCAAATGCAACTTTATTATGACAGGTAAGTAGCATTTTTTTAATATCTCATTGTTCTTTCTCTTTATAATGATTGTGTCAAATATCTTAATACTATTACTTAGCAATCCTAATTTATTTGATATCCTGTCCATTTCTTATTTTTAGTGACTGATAACTTCTTATATGCCAGTATGATGTCAACTTAGGTATTCATACTATCCTTCTGCTTTCTTTTAATGAGTGAGTTAGATCTTCTTAGCACCAGTATGATATTAATAGCCAAATTCATTTTAAATATAATATTCATAATTTTTTAAAGTGTGTCAGATATATTTTTAAGATCAGTGTGATATTAACTTTGATATCTTGATTTATTTTACATGATACTATTTCATTGTTTTAGCACCTAAATTAAGGCAGTCTTGTATTAATTTTGAAATAACTTGGATTTTCTTTGAGAATTTGATCTGATCTTTTCGGCATAGAAATAAATTTTTTAAAGAGTTTTCCCCCTTATTTCATGATGAGGATAAAAAATATTGCTTGCTTGGTACAAAAAAATCCAAGTCTTTTTGAATAATATCATAGATTATATATTTTTTTATTGATAATGTGAAGATTTAAAAAGATCTTTAGTCAAAATAATGCAATCCTGGAATAAAAGAAACACAGGGGAAAAATAAGTAAAAGATAACTTTATTCTAAGATATATCACATACATTTTTTTGTAATCTAAATTTCCAGAAATAGGTTGTTTTGAAAAAGTCATCCAGGTATTTAATTCCTTATTGAAATACTCATTTATATGAAGAAAATCCAAGTCAAACAGAATTTGTTATGCTTTAAAGAAAATATATTTTCTTTTGCCACAAGTCAACAAGTAGTTACTTCCCTTAAATGCATGAGATTTTTACTTCACAGTCAGAATTTTGTCTTTTTGCAAAAAATATATTTTCTATTGCTTTTATCATTAAAAAAAAGATGCTAAGCATAGAAATATTAATTTTGTTATACCTATTATTCAATGTAAATCACATATATAATAGATCAGTTTTGTTATATATTTTTATAGGTTGTTGTACCATTGGTTTTGATTTGTTTGGTATCATTTTTTTAGTATTTTCTTTTCGCTGCCACCAAATTAAATACTGAAATTATATGTTTATTTTGTTATTTTGATTAAGAAATATTGATACTTTTTTTATTGTAGCTTGATGAATTGTATATGCTAATAACCATTTTTTATAAATACATATATTATATATAATTTGCAAAAAGCCTTATAAATCAACAGATTATAATTACTCTCTGTAAACCTGCCTTATGAACTGGATTTTAATTTGAATTTACATGCCCCACTTTATACTGTAACAATAGATACAAGTATAATAAGGAACAATATTTGTGTGCAGTTAATCAACATCATCAAGAGTTAATGGCTCACTGGTGTCCATTGTTTTGACTACAAATTTTAACATAGCACTGCAATTTTTTTAAAGTCTTGATTTTCCAGTGACCAGAAAGAAGGTCATGGAAAGAAAGGATGTAACTTTAGTTTATAACCAAAATATTTTCAGCCAGAGGCCAACTTTATATAATTAAACAGAGTGAAAAAATTCAGTTTAGCTAACCTGTTGAAAACAAAGAGTCTAGTTTAGTATTGTACTTACACTGTAAAACAAACCACTCAGTATAAAATGAGAAGATTTGAGAATTTTCAAAATCCAATATGCTGAAATCATGCTTCAGGGTATCATTAATAAGTTGAAAAAATTCAATGGCCATATTTGTAACTGTCCTTGAATTATGTTATGATAAACTGATAGACTAAAAAACATTTTGTGATTTATAAGATTTTGGATTACCTGTTTGCAAATTTATCTTGAAATCTCTGGTCAGTATTTCAATGCTTAGTGCTAAATAGAAAACAATGACAATAATCCTACCAAGAAAAAGAAATTAATTTGAATTAGAAAAATATTCATTTTTCTTAGTGGACAAACTTCTCATTATACATAAGTTATATGAATTACAAATTTTACCTTATAAAGCCTTAAGAAAACAATTAAAATGAACTAAAAATAAAGAAAATATCCCCATCTTCATGCAATTGCCGGAAGCAAATGTTATAAATTGTTGTTTAATGTCAGAGAATCATATAAAAAATTTTAACCATCATGAAAATGTATCTTATTAATTTCTAAAAATCTAAATACTAAATAATTTCATTTCCTTTTTACTTATTTAACAATGATAACATATTTCAATTTTGGTTCATGTCTTTAATGTGTTAATTCTTGTTTACCTTCCTTATATATTTCTGTTCAGTATTAAAATGATCAACTTGCTATGATTAGAACACAGTCTGAATGTTTGCATGCTTCTCAAACTTTAAATACTAAAATTATCAAAGTTGTATATAATATAAATGACAAAAAATGTGAATAATAATGAACAATACTATGTCAAGAATTAATTCAAAGCATTTTAAACTGCTACTAATTCAAATAATATCCTTCAACCAATTAGTTGTTCTATATTCAAAATCAAAGCTTTATTTTTGTTTGACACATTGAAAGCGTTATCCTGTTATTGAGAAGGCAATAATTTACTTTCTTAAATGTTCATATCAGAAATCTGTGTAAAAGAATTTTTCATATTTATTTCAATCCGTTTTTTTTTTTCTTGAATATATATTGTATCCACTAACCTATGAAATGTACGGTTTACAAGTGTATGTACTCAACTTCCACCAAGATTCATTTGTATATATTTTCATAAAACCAGCATTTAATTTTTAGAAATGATTTTTTTGTCAAATACAGCATTTTAGAATTGTATGTCATATTAAGGATGATAACTTTTTATTCCTTCACCTGTGGATTTTTTCTGGATTAAAGACATTTATATATATATATATATATATATATATATATATATATATATATATATATATAATGACCATAAATTTTCTTGGATAAACAATTTTTATGATATAACTTCCACAATGTTGAAATTATCAAACTAGTTATTCAGCTGGGTGATACGTAAAAAAAAAAATGATTGATCCAGTGCAACATGTAGAATGAGAGGTTTATTTAAAATTCCTTCAAATCTATCCTGCTTTTTAAAAAAATAATAATAAAAATTGATATATAATCATGTGATAAAACTAACTACAGCTTTATTTCCAACCATAAGATATTAAAAAAAAGTAATATTCCAAGATTATTGATATATCTTTATATTTCATTAAAACAGCTACCTTGCTACCGATACTATATGCAGACTTTTGTATTGCAATTCACATCAGAATGTTCATAACCTATATCACACCACTGCTACTATTCATCCATGCACTGACTATATACATTTCTCAAAAATAGCAGCAATACAACACATAAAAGAAAGAAAGAGAGAGAGAGAGAGAGAAATAGAAAGAGAGAGAGAGAGAGAAAGGGAGAAAGAAAGAGAAATAAAAAGGAAAGAAAAACTGCCATCTTTGAAATGTATAAATTTAATTGCATTACATCATATAGTAAACTTAATAATGGATGTGCCTTGGAAAGATTTATGTGTTTTTACAAATTCCTATACAGAAGGTTTCGTCCCTATTTTTGTATGCATGTACAAATGAATGTAGCATACATACAGCATCCCATCGTACGATACTGTTTTTATGCCTATTGTATGTATATGTGCATTCCCTGTTTATGGTATGGTAGTAGAGAAAATACAAGCAGTATTTGAGTTCAGTTTTATTGTATCAAGGATGGATGGACGAATGAAGTGTGTGTGTATATGTAGGGGTAGAGACAAGTTGGTTGGAGAGGAATGTATTTTGGCCTGCATGCATTTTGAGACAAGCCAGATTTTTCCTAGCAGCTGGACTCTTATGGAAGCTCATTGCTGGTAACGAATGACTGGCAAACATTTTTATCCATTTCCTTCTCTTCGACCGCCTCCTCCTCCTCCTTCTCCTCCTCCTCCCTAAGCCTCCTCCTCCTTCATATGAAAACAGCAGCCTCTCCGGACATTCGAGGATACAAACATGCAAGAAGAAGTTATTGACTGCTCAGCATTGATGTTTGAACCAGCTGCTTAGGAGCCATTAGAAGCATCATGGCAACCAACAACAGTAGAAGCACACTACAATACTCTACTCTGTGCTCTCAGATTATTAAACATATAGCATTATGGTAATATTCACTAGAGTGAACCATAGGCAAACCATTCCAACACATCTACTTTAGCTTTTCTTCTTTTTTCTTTTTTCTTTCTTTCTTTCTTTCTACCTCTACAATAAAGATATACATGTAGTCATATTAATGAATTTTTTAAAAAGAGGAGAGAGGGAGAAAAAGCAGCCTCTCTTTTTTTTATTTTTTTCTTCTGCTATCCCCTCCAAATCTTAACCTATATGCTCATTTGTTTAGTCCTGTAAGCATTAAAATGAAGAGCAATAGCTAATTTAGTGCTGATTAGTTGAGTAAAATATCAATGATTAGCACCTGTACAAAAGAAAGATATCTCTGTCATATCTAAAAAATAATAATAAATTGCTTTGAAAATTTTTATCGTATTTCTAGTTTTTGAATGTTGTGAGAGTGAATTTTTTTTTAAATGAGGCTATGAATATAATTCTGACCAAGATGTTCATAGGCAGATTTAATTAATTAAGTACTTTTTTGGGGTAGGGATTTTCTTTTTTTTACAAAGAAAAATCTTCATTTATTTAAGATGTAAATTCTACATTCTTAATTTTTAGCAATTAATCATTCAAAAATATTTTGCATTTTTTCTATAGTTAAAGACAATTTAGAGTCCTTTAATATAAATTCCCAGTTGTTAGTCTTTTCTGCATGTATGTCTTCACAGGCATACACCTATACCATATATTCATGACTTTGAAGAACTAATTTTTGAGCAAAAAATAGTCATCAATCTATTCGTGAGTAATAATTTTGTAAGGTTGAAATTCAAACATAGTGGAAGGACTTGGAACAACTCCTAGCTTTCCAAAATTAATTCCATAAATCAATGATTTTGTGACCATATCTCAAGGGTGGTCCTATACAAGAAATTGACTTATACTCAAGTATATATGTAAATGCATATATGTATGTATGCATGTGTGTATATATGTATGTGTGCATGCATATATATATATATATATATATATATATATATATATATATATATATATATATATATATATATATTTGAATTTCCTATCACTTCTTCTTCATTCTGTATTTCTTACTTCAACATTCCCAAAACTATTGACTGATAAAAATAAAATGCTAAGAGGTTAAGCAAAAAAAATTTAATTATATCATTTTTGCAATAAATGCATTCTTCTTTTTCAATCTATCTATCTATCTATCTATCTATCTATCTGTATGTATGTATGTATGTATGTATGTATGTATGTATGTAGTTTTGTGAATACATGCTGTTGAATACTTGAGAAAGTAGGAAAAACATGGAAAGTTTATTTTGATATCCATAAACATTTAACAAAACTGCTTTAGCACAAATTCTGAAGTGATATGAATGCACAAAGTCCAGATATTGATTACTGTCTATAAGGGCTTCCTGGCCTAATATTGACGATAGTTGCAATTCATAAATCTATCAGGGAAGTGGAGACCTGCTGGAATGGATACCTGTGGGAAATTAATATCCTGTAAAATGTAAAAATGTTCATCAAACCATTACATAAATATTTTTTGTTGATGTGAAATTAAAGGGGAGGTAGATAAGTGCTACTTACCACCCTGATCACCTCTTACATTTTTTTGTATAATTTTGTTCTTTTTTTTCTCTTTCATTATTTTTTTCAACATATGTAAGTCTGTAATTTTATGAAGACATCTAAGCCCATTTATTCAAAGTACCATCAAACTAAATAACAAAAAAATTTACATCTTATAGCTTAAAAATAAAATCTTATAGCTTAAAATTTAATATTACTTTTGTTTCATAAGAGTTATGACATTTTTATGTATTAAATGTAACTAATATTATGGGACAGAAATAGTTTGGTTCTTAGGTATAAGGTAACTTTTGAATAATTAGCTAAAACAATCAAAATTTTTAAATTTTTATGCATCAATGTTTTTTTCATGCACATTTAATGTAGTTCATTTGGTACATCTAATACATAAATGGTATATTTTGTGTATCTGCAATAATAAAAGCTTAAATTTTAACAAATCATCAAGAAAATTCATGACTTACTGAAAGATCTTGTAAAAAATAATTATTTTTTAATTCTCATTTTATGATTTAAAGAAAATAAAATCAGTAATTAAATTTCATCTATTTTGAATTAGTTCCAAATGTGCCTTCTCTACAAAATATTTTCATCTGGGTGCTTTGTCATGAGGTATTAGCTAGCAAGCTAATTTTGTTGATCATTGTTATTGAATTGTAGCTTGATCCTCACTGGGTACCCATGCTTCTGACCTTATGCCAAAATTAAGTAATGCTTAGTAAATAATTATGTTATTATTTTGGGAAGTAAAAAGTAACGTGCAAAGAAAAGGGTTTTACATTTTAAAAATATTGTCTCTGTCACATAGTATTTATTACTTTTATCACATGAAATTTCTGTGGAAATGTAATACTTGTTATGAGACTGAGGTAGTAAATAATAATTTTTTCCTTGTCTATTTGTGAGTCTTTACATCCTATTTAATTTGCTGTTAGGCAGGTACAATTAAGGATACTTTTAGAAGCTATATTTAATTTGAACAAAATAGTCTTATCTTGCTTGTTCAATATCTATAAGGACCAGTGCCAAATCATTTGCCATAAGTATAATATGAACTCACAGCTGAATAGTCATAGCAAAGCAACTAGTGTGAGTGTGTGTGTGTGTGTGTGTGTGTGTGTGTGTTTGTGTGTGTGTGTGTGTGTGTGTGTGTGTGTGTGTGTGTGTGTGTGTGTGTGTGAAGATTTAAACCAATTTATTTGTAAGCCTTAACAAAACTGCTTTAAATTGACTTTATACATTGTCATTGTCAGTTAAAAAACTGAATATTCCTTTTTTTCTTTAATATGTTTTCTCTTTTTTTCTCATTCGCAAATCTTTTTTAAGGAAGCTAAAGAGAAAGATGATGAAAGTAGTGGTGGTTGTATTAATAGTAAAAAATGTTATTTTCTTCCTTTTTTTGATTTAGATTTTATATACTTCTCTGTCCCATAATAGTTGTTAAATTTAGAGCATGATATTTATATGCAAATGAAACATCTATCTTGGGGCAGAAGTAGTTAACAGTTTTAAAACAAATATTTTACAAAACATTTTATATTTTATTCACATTATGTTGTCACTTAGGAAGCTGAATATTCCTTTTTTTCCATAACATTTCTAATTTACAAATCTTTTTAAAGATATCATAATGGCAATAATAATAACAATGAATTATATAATAATAATAATAATAATAATAATAATAATAATAATAATAATAATAATAATAATGATAAGGATATATTATTAGAGGACTTGGAAATTAGAGAATGAGTGGAGACCATCCAAACTACTTCATTATTGAGAACAGCCAGAATACTGAGAAGAGTCCTGGAGACTTGAAGAGACTTGCTGTCACTCAAATTCCAGTGAGAGACCATCAACTAATGCTGATGTGAAAAACTCTCAAGGAGTAAACAACAACAACAACAACAACAACAACAATAATAATAATGATGATGATGATGATAATAATAATAATAATCCAATTTTTGTATTTATGTTATGCTAACTCAACAATAATAGAACATTGTAGCAAGATTTCTTTTAGTGCAATAGTAATAAAATGTTCCAACTTAGGTAATTCAATTTGCAACATTATTATTTAGTGTTGGAGGGGTCTTCATAAAACTCACCTTGATCATTATAATTCATCAAGGGAAATAAGTATCAAATACTAATTATAGAGTACTTTCTCTTATTTATTTCTTTACTTACTATTAATTATAATATAAATTCTATAGATATGTGATTCAATTTCAATATTAATAGCCACCAAAGATGGCCTTTAAGATAGTAATAATAAATAATGTTTAAATTTTGTTGTTGTTGTTGTTTTAGATTTTATTTTTAACCTTTGTTCCGCTATAGCTGTTACATTTAGTATATTTACATGCAAATGCAACAACTATAATGGTATAAATGTGCTATTTGTTAACAACAGTTTTAAAGCAAGGAAGCTTGTATATCATAACCTGGTGAGGAGAATTTAAACAGTAGACTAAATGTGGATAGTCCGGTTCCCTTGCAATCAATAGTCAGTATCAGTCCCTACATGTGAAATGTTATCTCTTGTTGTATAGTTGTTATAAGCTTCTAATGCCCAACTATAACTATGCCTGACCCCTGCTACTGTCTCTGGTCCTCTGTTGTTGATGCAAGCATAGCTGCTAGTAGTACTTTGCTTGTTATTACTTGTATATTGCTATAGACTCACCATATAAAACCAAGTCTCTGGTTTCTTTAACAAACATTAAAAAACAAACAAAACACACAACATTATTTATTAGCAATGTATTTTAATTTAGTAATGTGTTTCTCAGATTTGATTTTTTAAAAATTGACTGTTCTGATTATTGTTAAACATATATATCTGTACACTCACCTCACAAATTATAATCTTTGGCTTATTTTAGAAATAAAATAGATAGGTTAGTTCAACTATTAACAACAAATAATGTATATGTATAATGTATCTTAAACAATTGCCCTTACATTTTCTTCTTTTCTTTTTCAAATTCATTATTATACATTTCTATAATTGTCACTATATAAATTCTGTTTAGCATAAAATTTTTAAAGATTTAACTGTTAGGGTATAAAATATTGGAAATATGTCAGACAAATGTTTCTTAGGTTTTATTTTTAAATCAACTTCTATGGATTATAATGTCAGTAAATAAAATTCATTTATTAGTTTTATATATTCCCTAAAAATTCTAGTTTTGGCCTTATTAATGTTGAATTCAGTTATATAAAATATGTGCTGCATTAATTAGCAATAGCATGTTCATATAATGTTCTTTTAATATTTTTTCTAATTACCAGATGGTATCTTTTATGATTTAGAATTGTTCTTGAATTCAAGAAGATTTCATTGTTAACCATCAGTCAGTATGTCTTTTAGTTTTCAAAAAATATTTTTTGCCTTATTAAAATGATTTTCTTGTACTTTATATTTATTTTATTTTAATTGAATTAAACTGGTTGAAATCAAAAAGAGTTAAAGTGGAGAAAGTCAATCTGGATGGGAATAGTCACTTGTAAAAAAAACTGGCAGGATGATGGTGTTTCTCTATATTTACAAAATGATGTATTAATACAAGAGGTTGAACTTAATAATGTTTTCATTATTTTGATTGGTTTGTTAGAAAAGATTTAGTACATGAACCTAGTTAATCATCCTGATACAAGATTCATGGTAATAATATAGCACCTAAAACATAACAATATCACTAAAAATTATATTAACTTAAGAATATACTAATAGAATTTACTTTAAGTCTATGAGTTAACAAACTGATATAAGTATGTTTATGAACATAATTGTATATATATATATATATATATATATATATATATATATATATATATACTATAGACTGATACACAAAAGTTGTTTTATAAATCCGATAAAAAAATAATTTAAAATCTAATTTCAATTAATTCCTTCCAAAATATGAGTTCAAAATACTGCATAAATGGCTAAGAATAAGCATTTTCACAAGAAATATATAGTTATCACCAAGTCTATTTTATTTTTAACTTGAGTTCTAATTTACCTCACTTTACAGACTTAAGTCAAAGTAACATGAAGTCAATAATATTTTGTTGTAATTGACTGCCCTATTACTTCTGTGTGTTTTCATTTATTGTTAATCCTTTCAGTAAGGACAAGGCTGATCCCTATCCACATATTACTAATATCATTGGGAAAGGAATGAATCCAACTATTCTCTTTCAAGCTATTTGTAAATAGTAGGGTAGATTGGGTTCTTAAACCTTGATACAGCAACCAGTCTAGAAGAAGGAAAACTCTAAATATAGAGTTGTTGTACTCTATTAAAAAATTAACCATGTGTCACATCCTGCTAGTGGTAGTGTAGGGGTTGTGTAAATATGTACTCCTTGCAGTAAGCAAAAATCATTTAGATTAAATTGAGACAAATGTTACAAGGCGGTCTATATTATAATGATCAAATTTTCTATGTATATTACTCTAATATACATTGAAAATAGAAAATTTTGGGATTTTTTTAGATGAAGTGAGGATTATCAGTACATATACATTTTACTAGTTAAACTTTTTAAACAATCTCTTGGTAAATCATCTCAAACTTTTTTTGTATACATCTATGTAGAAATCGAATGTGAAATTTATTGTAAACAATGTTGGTTACTATATTGAATACACAAATACAGACAACTATATGGATTTTGATTCATTAATATCTATACAGGTGATGATGAATTGCCAAATATCATTTCCTTTTGTACTGTGAATATAAAGATTAAATTCCAAAATTAGATTTAATATTTCACTTTCTCATTTTTTGTTGTTTTGTCCTAATTTTAAAGTTTCCTTTTTATTGTGAGTTCACAACATTTTGATTATTGGCATCCCACATTTACAACATTGCATAAAAAGCTTTCTTGATGTGAATGATCACATGATTAAGAAGAATCAAGCTCTTATATCCACTTTGACCATAAGGATAAATTATAATTTTAAAAGGATATAAAATAGATAAGATGGTATTATTATTATTATTATTATTATTATTATTCCTACAGATACATTTCTCTTGATAAAGAACAGCAACAACAAAAACAACAACAACTATAACTGTTTTACTGGTGTATCCATTCATTGATTATTTTGTCCTTTACTACTAAATGGATATTGATTCTTTAAAATCCTTTCTGCTGCCATTCTGACTATAACTACCTTTTCAAATAATTTCTCTATGGGCTTTTTCCTACAAAAAAATTCTGTTGTGTTTCAATTGCATTGAATTTAGTTTATTAAATCAAGATTCTCACACCTACCATTTGTAGTGTTAACTCAACTTTTTACCTGGAAGATTGGCATAAGATTGCAAGCAAGAATATAAAACACTTCACAGCAATTTATGATTTGCAAAATAAAAGAAATTAAACCTATGCAAAATTAATATTAACACTGAGATTTGTGGCTTTATCCTTATATTATTTCACAACATCTTGTGAAGCACAGGGCAAAAATGACACTATGCCAATGATACAGCTATAGTTAAAAGACCAAAAAGGTTTTACAAGGTTCAGTTGCTTGCTTCACACCCACTTGGTTTTATGTTCTGTGTTGTCCTTCTAGATTGGTTAATGATCTGGGATAGAGAAATCAGTCTGCCCTACTATTTTATTTGGTTTTAATTTCAAAGTTGTCTTCTAGATTGATTAATGATCAGGAGTAAAGAGCCCGATCTACTCAGCTATTTTACCTTGTTTTAATTTCAGTGTTGTCATTCTGGATTGGTTAATGATCAGACCTCAAACCCAATTTGCATTACAGTTTTATTCGGTTTTAAATTCTGAGTTGTCCTTCTAGATTGGTTAACAACCAATTGTGTATATTTGTTTTTGCTTGAAATTTTGACTATTTTATGCCCAACACTTGATCACATTTCTCTTTTGTCAACTGATGTCTATGAAAAGAGGTTTTGATTATTGCCTGAGATTTACTATATATGATCTTATGTGTGTTTACTTTAGATTTATTATACATGATATTAGATGTTTATTTTATGAACATTAAAAGAAATCTAAATAAATGGTAGCCAAAAGTATAAGGAATTTGATTATTAATAAACAATTTATCTCTAGCTCTTTATTTGAAGTCTATTGCCCTTTACATGCACACTGATACACAAAGGAGGAGGAAGTCCTCATTGAGTAATGGCTAAAGTGCTGGACTTCTGCCTCAAAGTAAGTCAGTTCAAACTCTAGTTGTGCTATTATGTCCACTTTTGGACTAATAACCGAGAGAAAGGTATAAACCTCTTCACTGCTCTTCTTCTTCTTTGGCATTAAATAAATTCCAAAGGTTGATATGCCATTAAACAAAGAAACGAAACCAAAATAATGCACAAAGAGTTCTGATTAAAAACGGCAGTGTCAAAAATTGGTACTGAATTCAATTTACGTATACTTTAGAGATATCTACCACATATATGAAAAATAGCATTATTTTTATTCTATTTCATTTATTTTTTGTTTGCATTATTAAGTTCATAGTCACCAAATGCCACTATTCCAAGAATAATTTTTAGAGTTTATCTTACAGCCATTTCATGGAAAAAGAGCTGAACTGGTGGTCATTGGTAGTGCAAGCGAATATGACCTACTCTTGCATCAAATAGCTTTCCTCTCCATAGATTCTTAGAGGATATCAAAATTAAAGCTATTTTAAGCTTGTTTATTACAGAATGTTTTTATTTTTAAAGGGATCATAATTCATAATGGTTTTTAAATTTCTTTGAAGCATTATCATCAAGATTTTTCACTAATCTTTCTCTCATCTTATTTTTGTTGCTTGTTTACACCTATTTATAGAATAAGACATTACAGTCTTAAGATTTCCAGACATTTCAACTGAAGTAATCATTATTATTGATATTTCTTTAATCTTATTTTTGTTGCTTGTTTACATCTAGTCATAGTCAAATTACGTCATAAGATGTAATAGTCTTAAGTTATCCAAGTTTCTTAAATAAACCATTTTTATTATGATTAATGTTTTACTTGCTTTTCTTTCATCCTATTTTTGTACCTTGTTTGCACCTTGTAGGGATAGACATGATGGTCTTAAGTTACACAAGGTTCTTAAAGGAATTAATGACATTACTTTTAGTTTTTGACTAGTATGTGCTTTGCTTTTTTATCCTTACTCTCAGTCTACTATTCTATAATCATTAAATAAAGTATGAATTGAAAATAGAAAATAAACCTCTAATGAGATTTTAACTCACATCCCTTATCATTATAAGCCTGTTTTACAATCACAGCATTCAACTGATAAGATCATGAAAGCTTCCCCAGTAAATGTCCCTTGAAATGGCTATATTTCACAAATATCTGATAATGACAAAAAACAAGAGAAATCAGTTTAAGAAAATACTGGTCAAGAATTAATGATAATTGACAAATTTTCATCTAAGAAATTTGGAAAGGGTTACTTGTAATACTACTAGTGTAATAAAAGCTATCACATCACAGTAGCATCATGAAAATTGAAGACGAAAAATACATAGCTAGCTTCTTTGAGCAATGTTGATTGGTAAAATCTTTATGGCTTTATCTGTTAGACACTGTCCCAATAAGGAAAACTTCCAAAGATACAAGGAATGTTAATTAAAATCTTGCTACAGATTTAATCTTTAATTTTAATCCACATAACAGTTTACTTAACTGTTATTAGATATTAACAGTGGGGAATTTGTGATGTAAAATCAACAGAAATAAGAAAAAATAATCACTTATAGTCAAAAAGTAATATTACCTCTGTCTCATAGTAGTTTTTTAACATTTACATATAAATACTAATTTGTCTTGGAACTTGAGATTTTAGAAGTCTTCAGTCCTATTCTCTATAACTGAATAAGAAATTCTTAATATTTTGAGGAATTGTTTAACAAAAAGAGAAGAAAATGTGGGGAAAATGATTACTCGCTTTGAGGAGGTGACCTCTGGTCAAGTTCATTCTGTTTGTTGGTTGCAAATTAACTGAATCACTAAAGGATAGTCTTTTGAAATGACTTCATCATATTCAAGGTTGTAAAGCAATGTTAGATGTTAGATATTTTTTATCTCTTACCAAAATAAGTTCTTAACTTTTATTGGTTGATTCTATTTCTCTTGTTTATATTTCAGATAATATTTGGTGAATCATGATTAGAAAACCATAAAGAGTTAGTTTTTTGAATAAACATAGGTGATATAATAAACTGATTCTCTCAAATATAAAAAAAAAAATCCTTAACCTATTTGTGATTCTATCTCTAAATTTTCAGGTTTTTTTTCTGTTTTTTTTTGTTGTTTTTTTTGGTAGGGAATGTTTAAATCAGATTTTAGCAAATCAATGTTGAGCAATTTAAAAGGATTAATTAAAAATATATGTTCAATCAATGCACTCAACTATTTTGCTCACACACACTATTATTATTATTATTATTATTATTATTATTATTATGATGATGATGATGATGATGCACTTGTACAGAAAATACCATGTTCATATTAAGCTATGCAAACAAGTGAGAGTGATAAAGTTATTGTAACGCTTGCAAGGAGAATGCAACATTAAAACAGATTGTCTTTGTTACTTTTTTAAATATTCAAAAACAATATTTATTTCTTGCGTCATCTAAAATAAAAGGGAGGAAAATCTAAGCCTTATTTAAAGTCCAGTTCTTTCATCTTCTAAGAGTGAACAAACCAAATCCATTATCTTGTTTTTAGCTTGTATTATAAGCAAATGTCATTCGTTTATGCTATTGATTTTTAGTAACAAGTCTTATTTGAACTTACAACATCTGGGATGTTTTTATCAGTTATTTATTGCTTAAAGATCCTGACTATGTTTGACACTATTTTAAGTCCAAAATCCTGGTGTTTAGTTATTATTAGAATTTCTATCTGAAATTTTTTAATCTATGTTATTAATATTTACCTCTGACTTAAATGCATTAACAAGGAAAAAGATTACATTGAAAATTAAATATTTTTTAAATAAAATAAATGATTTGTTCATTAAAATATGTTCCTTATCCATTAAGAGACAAATTTTATTTTTTTCAGTCAGTATAATCAGGTGTGCATTTTGTCATGTTTTGTGACTTTAAATGCTACATATGTAGAAAATATTTTTTTAAATAGAATCATTAAATGAAAAATGAATAAAATAAAATCTTGTTCAGAATCAATCAAGGAGATTGAAAAGGCAAACTCATATCTAAGATTGTTGCCAGATTTTTAAGTTAATTTGGATCACACTTTGCTTAAAATTGTTAATTGTCTCTATAATCTTTGTCAATAGAAAACAGTTACTGCTATAAAAATTTCTAGTCATAAGTATTTGAAAAAGCAAAAAATCCATTTTTATTAGACAAGAGGATTGAATCTAATTTTCTCCTTTTTTTATAGGTTAGTCTATTTTTTCCACTTAAGATATTGTGAAAAAAATGAAACAAGTACAAAAAAAAATAAGCAGTAAAAAATGAGGAAATTTGTTCAAATTAACTATATACAATTTACTGGTGTTGTTTTCAGTGGAATTCTGATAAAAGTTTTTGTAATATGTAAGTTATCTAAATACAACTTCAAAAGTTAACTGATTTCATTGTCATCAGAAATAAGTAAAAAGATTTATTTTCCCTATTCAATCAAAACTAACATATTTGCAGGCAGCTTAAATGAATCTAACAATATGAAAAATATTTGTCCCAACGATTATGTAAGGATTTGCGATAAAATGTTCTATTTATTTCTTTTGTGCCATTTAGATCTGATGAACTAATAGTAAACAAGTTTACACATATTTTTAAAAAAATATTTGAAAGTTTGAGACAGGGAATCAAATTTTAATTTATAAATATCTGAGCTTTGCATATTTATTTACCATAACATTGCAAAAATGGCACATAGTGGGATTTTTGTTAATTCAATAGGATTAAAGAATAAAGCCATATCCAATCCAATTTGCAACTTAATCATAATAGTGTTGGATTTGTGTTCTGTGATTAGAATTTCTCCACGGAGATTACTGTTAAACAAACAGAGTAGTTTCAAATATTTGTTTTAATTTGATTACAATATAAAAGGAATGTGACTTAATACGAATATTAATGATTTCCAAAATAAGTTTTGAAATGAGTTAAACTAAAAAATTAATGGTTCACCACTCTTTTCTGTCAAATAAGATCACATAGTTGAACTCCCTGGAATTACATTATTTGTTGGTGTATCAGATGCAATGCACATTTAAATAAAAAAAATTGATATAGTACATTCACTTTACTCATATTATGACTTGGGTATGGTAGTAATTAACTTTAAGTTTAAGTTTAAAATGAACAATTTTGGTGTTTGAATAATTGGCAGTGGGTGTTACTTCTTGAAATAAATGTGTAAATCATAACTTATAGCACAATTAGTAAAAATCTGTGTGTGTGTGTGTGTGTGTGTGTGTGTGTGTGTGTGTGTGTGTGTGTGTGTGTGTGTGCATAAGTTAGGATAGAGTAGACACAGAGTCAACAGCAGATAAGACCAAACATCATTGACTCTGAATGAACACTATTCTAACTTAGATTTACATATGCCCTATCATTGATATTGAGCACTTTTTATTTGTAAATATAACAAACTATATTATTAAAATACAGGGTGTCTCAAAATAGATGCAACCTATTAATATGATAATTCATATTGCATAAAGTCATCTTTCATCTGAGTCTTAAAAAGGGATCATATCACTTCAGAAAGGTCCAACCTGATGACAAGGGCAGAAATTGATTGACTTTATCCTACAGAGCATGTAAAAGACCAGGTTCTTGGGAATGTCTTCAGAGGGACATTTTTGGACTCCTTCCGACAGAATCTTTCACTGCATCCATGTTATCAGGACATCTTGCATTCACCTTCCTGTCAGATCTGGGATTTTCTGCATTCTTGTTGATATTGTTTACTGATCCTGTGGCTTGAAATTTATGTACCCAATGATAAATTTGGCTTTTCTGGGGATAATTATTAAAGTTTAACTTCCTGTGAAATTTTGCTTACACATTTGGACTGATTTTATCTCTAAATAAGTGGTGACGCAAAATATTTTTCCTCTCTTGTCCAAGGCATTGTGGTTGAGGATTAATAGTTGTTATGATATACTATTTTTAAACCTGAAACAAAAAAGAACACAATATTATTATTAGTAGTTATTAGCAGTCACATAGGTCCCATGTATATTGGGACACCCTCTCTCTCTCTCTATATATATATATATGTATATGCACACACACACACACACACACACACACACACACACACACACATGCACGCACACTTATATATATATATATATATATATGCATACCATGTGAGACAGAATTGATAGAGCAGTTATTTTTGTTAACTTTGAAAAGTCATTATTTTGTTGTTTCTAACCTACTCTATTTGTGTGTGCATGTGTGTGTGTACGCATTTGTTGAAAACTACTGTACTTGTTGGCTGATAAGATACACATTAAAAAACTGATGAAATTGTATTTCACCTCTAAGAGGTGTGAATGAATTGCAGTGAGCGGTAGTTCTCCAAATGCCCTTGTAAAACATGCATCTTATAGGCAGACAAATACTGTATTTGTTATTTAGTCAACCCATTGTAATCCAGCTCTCTCTCTCTCTCTCTCTCTCTCTCTCTCTCTCTCTCTCTCTCTCTTTTTTTCTTTCTCTTTCTCTCTCTCTCTCTCTCTCTCTCTCTCTCTCTCTCTCTAAAAATAGCCAGCTGGATTTTGAGCTGAATATTGTCAATATATTGTTAATTTGGCTTTTGGGTTAAGATATTGATATTTTCAGTGGCTGGCACCTTGCTGAAACATGAAGAAATTTTGTCTTCCTGTTCATTTTCAATCAATGTGTACATGCTTTTGTTCAATATTGTATTAGCATTTATTAAATTGTGGCTCAGATTATATTTTAAATTGTGGGTCAGATTTCAAATGCTAAGCATTCTTAGTATTTTATTTTCAACAACTTGGTTGCAGTATTTCTGCTCCTCTCTTTTCCAAATTTACTTTTTTAATGTCCACTATCCAAAATGTACACACATTTTGATAATGACAGACAATTCAGTTTTATAGCAAAAATGTTTACAATGCTGAGAAAAATCCTCTTTCTAGATTTTTCTTTTGGATAACTTATTTAAAGTACAGCAAACATCAGTTTCAATGGAAATAAAGATTTAATCTTTCAACTCTCTTGGCAACTTTGCAGTAATGTTGTCATGTCCTCTTCTTTGTGGTTACTAAGTGCACAATATCTTGGTATTCTTGAAAAATAATGCAGTGGAAAAGGAATCAATAATGGTGAATAATACAGAATGCAGTTATTGCTCTGTTTAAAATACGGCCAATATCAAACACACCTTTAGTATTACTGAGACCAATAGTAGACCTATTGAAGGTACAGAAAAGAAAATATCTTTAATTATTATTATTATTATTATTTTTACTACTACTACTACATCCAGAAACCATATATTTGATCTTTAAAGAGTCTGAAATGGTATAATTTTTAAATAAATCTTTATAATCAATTGGGGTCTAAATTAAACCCAGAAGTCATCTTTGGTCATTGTAGGTACCAGTTAAGAGTTAGAAGAAAAATCATATTCTTAAAATCCAGCAAGCTTATCTTTACAATTCTACTGTCAATAAGTGTACAGAGTGTGTATATCTAACTTCCTTTTTTAGGAATCTGCACACATACTGTAATCTGCACACATACTGTCAGAACCAAGAAATAAGTATTGGTGAGGTTTATCCTGCATCCGAGAAAGTCATGGATTCAATTAGGAGAGAACAATCCAAGAACTTATGAGCACAGACACTAGATATGTATGAGAAGGGAAGTGCATGTTCTTAACAAGGTTTGACATTACAAAATACAGAAAACATTCAAGGAAAGCTATTGGTTACAATGACCAAAATATGAATTAAAAATTTGACAAACATAAGAAAATCCACCCAAATGAGCCAAAGTACAGTATTTTTACATATCTCCTTTTTTTTTTTATTGGTAGAATAGGTGTGGTCACTATTAGATTTAAATGAATTTAAGTTTGTCTCATAATGAAAAACAAGGCTGGAATGTTGGGTGGAGTGAATATTTTCTTTGATTTGGAAAAACCTGACATTGGATAATGATTTTACATTTGAGTCATATTATTTGATTAAACTATCATTTTTTTTTAAAATGACTCCTCTTGTCATAAAGATGTTATCTTACTTATAAAAACCTTATGTTTGTAACGTATATGAGATGCAACCTAGAAGTTGAAGGAATTTGAAAAGCCTTCAGGACTTTGATGTAGTACTGATTTTGCACAGAATCTTGGAGAAAATACTTTAATTTCTTTATATATTGACAAAGAAATGGTAAAAATGAGATATATCTCAATTAGTTTTTTTTATGGTTGAATTCTTAGAACTCTTTAAGTTACATTTTGTATGTCCTTGTCATCAAAAGATTGTCATTAGTTTGAATAGATGAGAATTCATTTGTTTAGTTCCCAAATTTAAAAGAGACCAGATGATTTTGCAAAGAATTATTATTTACTTACTCTATATGCTCAACATTAGCATTTTGTGATCAAAAAAAGGAATGTTGCTTAAATATATTAGTTGGGTATATATATATATATATATATATATATATATATATATATATATATGTGTGTGTGTGTGTGTGTGTATATATATATATATATATATATACGTGATGCATTCAATAAGTTTCCAGATTTTTTTGTACAGGCATTTACAATTGTTGTAGACTCTTGAAAATTCAGTATTTTATTGCTGTACATCTTATGAGATGACTGACCAATTTTTATGATTTCACGTTCAAATGAACAGCTACAGCAGCAATTGGGATACACCCTACTAAAGCCTGATTGTCACAGCTGGTGAATTTCAAAAATGCAATCTAGATGTGAGGACATTTTAGATGAATGATATGCAATAAAAGTCTGTTTTAAACTTGGAAAAAATGCCACAGAAAAGTATGGAATGCTTCAAACTGCTTTTCGACCATCTTGCATGAATCAAGCATCAGTTTTTGAGTGGTATAAGAGATTCAAGGAAAGCAGGGAGTCTGTGAGGGATGATGAGAGGTGTGGGAGGAGTTAGGAAGTCTATAGACCAGAGTTGATTGGCCAAAGGGTTAGGGTTAGGCTTAGGGTTACTATGTTGAGGTTTTAAGGGAGTTTAGGAAGAGATTCCGTCAGAAGAGGCCAGCACTCTTCAAATTGGGTCAGTAGCATTTCCACCAGGACAATGCACCAGTCCACAACTCCATCCTTGTCACAGACTATTTGACCAAGATGTGCATCAAGACAGTTTCTCACCCTCCCTATAGTCCAGACCTTGCTCCCTGTGACTTTCAGTTATTCCCTAAGCTCAGAGGCTGTTGTTATGAGACAACTGAGGAGATGAAAGAGGCTGTGACGAAGGTCATTGACACACTCACACAAGAGGACTTCCATGGGGCCTTCTAGAAGTTGTTGGAATGGTACAAGTGCATTGCTGCCAGAGAAGATTACTTCAAAGGGGACTAGAGTTTTATGTGTGTACTATCAATAAAAGTGCCCATACGAAAAAAGTCTGGAAACTTATTTAATGATCCTCGTATATATATATATATATATATATTAATGTTATTAATATACCATAAAATATATTCATATCAATATATAATAATTTCTCTTCAGAATCTTGTTTTTATGCTTAGGATTAGTATTTAGTAACTAAAATTTCCTATTTTGAATTTGTAAAGATTAATATTCTGCATTTAGTGACTTCAGTCATTAATGATTTTATTTGTGTAATAAATAAGATGAAAGTACCTACAAGTAGAATATGAAAAGAAAAATAATCTTTTGAATATAGTTCACTAATTTCTGTTCTCTATGATCTATTTGTTATATTGCTTGTAAAGTTCTTTATAAATCTTATTCCAATATCTAATTTATATCCCATATATATAAAATAACCTTAAACTGTTTACTGTTTGTTTTAACATTATTAAAATCACAAGGATTTAGAAACAAATATAATCTATACTTAGACAAAAAGAAATTTCTTTATTGCCTATTAAAATTGTTTTTCATGTCATTATAGTTATTTACTAAGCTTAGTTGTTGTATAAAGCTAGAAGTATTGAATACTCAGTAAGAATTGAACTCACAAGTAATTATCTTATTGCCTATCTCTTTAACCCTTACATCACTTTTATATAACTTTTTATCTCTTAATATCAGTCTGTTCTTTAGGTCATGAACTTAAGAACCCATGCTTTATCAATATCTCCAATGGATTAGACATTATATATTGGCAAAAACTAATTTTTCTCCCAGACATACTGATTTGGACTTTTGACCTAATTTTAATTTTTTCATACAGCATGTGAGAACACATGCGATCCCCTGTCCTCATCATCATCCAACAACCAGAGGTAATGCCACAGTTTTGGTGGCTAAGGTAGTATTATATTTATCAGAAATCTTTAAGTAATGCTTACTTTAATTCTTTTTTAAAGTTCTTGAATGCCTTGTTAGATCAACAGTCAAACTTTAAAAATGATTTCCCTGGTTGAATCATTTTTATACTCAGATAAACAAGGGAAACCTGAAGAAAGCTGGAGGATAAAGCGGCCAAAACATGTTTTAACATATCACAATAAAGATGAGGACACCAATCTGAAAAATCACAACTAAAACAATACATATCAAACATCATCTAAAAAAATTCAGAGAGATAATATCAAATTTTATCTTTAAACACAAATTTTAAGTTGATTTTCATTCTTTCCTTGTCAGCAATTTTCATTTTTTGAATCAAGACCATCTCTCATCAAGGGTGAGCTCTTATTAACTATTCTATGTGTGGTGGAGACAAACTGTTATATTTCTACCCTTTGACATGCCAAGAAATATTAAAATCTGCTTTTAGTGGTTTAACAAAATACATAATCATTATAGTAAATGAAAGTTTCAGTAGTACAGTTAAACCACTAATTTTCTGGTACTCTTGATTCCAGGACCATACTGGATTATCCATTTTGTTTGACCAAAAGAGGTTACATGATAATCATGTAATAATACATCTCTATCCCAGTAATTATGTATATTTCATATCTTTAAAACATTAGAATGGTTAGAAACATAAACTAAACAAAGGTTTGATAAATGGTTCAATTCCAGAGCAGCAAGAAATTGATGCATCTGCTTGTAATTTTCCCCAAATTGGAAAGTGAAGTCAGATCATCGACTTTATTGTACTGGTATTAGATTAATGATTAAAGCTCTATGCAATTTTTGCCATGGTAGCCTTTGTATTGTCTCATACTGAGCAAAAAATCTTACATTCAATCCTTGCATTTATAAGTTTGAACACCAAATGCCTTGTCAGCAGTAGATCATTTTTCCCTTCCTGGATCACTACTGATAGGTATTCACTACTATTGAATGTTACCACCCTAAAAGCCTTGCCATTTCAGAAATATTCTGACTTAATCTTCTGGCCATAACAATTTGACCATTATCAAACTAACTGAAATCTTTCTTATCTGTAACTGCTGGATTCAATACATTAAAATAAAGTGTTCAAGGCCAACTTTCACCTGTCTAATCTTGACACACAGGGTTGGGATGACAGTAGCTGTCATTCTTGCCACATCTTACTCTTATGATATTTTGGTTCATTAAGTAACCAACATTCCAACAAAGAAAGGAATGATCTAGACATGGTGTTCTACATATTCATACTATAATTCAGCACACTTGGCACATCATTTTTCAAATTTTTTAACTTTTCTAAAAGAAAATTGAATAAAAAAAGTCTTTTTCTTTTTGGATGAGTCAAGAAATTTTCAGTTGTATGTATACTCTGTCAGATTTTAATATGCAAGTCAATGATTTCACCATGAAATTAGTAATAATCAACTGATGTTGGTCAAATTTCCAGGCTATATTTTTTTTATTTACATGAGCAATGTATCATGTGATTTTCAGCTTATAGTATTTACCCTTATTAAAAATACTGATAATAATTTGTTCTGGAAGTTGACTGACACAATATAAACATATCTCCACTTTAGAGAAAGTAGAGAAATGTTTATATTGTGTCAATAGGTGTTTTGGGTATAATTAATGCTGACCATTATTAGTGGATTTTATTCCTATTAGGAACTTCATATTTCTGGTTTGGAGCCAAAGCTAGACTTAGTAAATAACTACTCTACTTCCTGTTGTTTTTTAATTCTTGTTGGTTGACTATTTTGATGAAGAACACAACCCCTAGCCCTGTCATCAAATCAGTGTTTGAATTTACCCAACCCTTCCCCCACTAACAGGATGTGACACAAGGTCAATTTTTTAGTGGAGTACAACTAGTTTGAGTTCAGAGTTTTCCTTTTCCAAGACTGGTTGCCATATCAGAGTAAAAATGGCATATGCCCTACAATTCACACACCCCATGGTAATTTTTATCTGAAATTAAGCAATAACTATACTATTATGTATGTATTTATTATGATTAATAACCCTTGAATTGCATATTAAATTTGGAAACCACTGAATTAGTTTTTGTAAATATTTTTAATAAAAACAAATATTACAAACTAGAACTTCCCCAGTACATGGCTCATATCAATATATCCTGAATTTTTATCAATATTAGTTGTTTTATACTAATTTTAACATAAAAACACACATTTAAAGACAGACAGACAGACATATATATATATATATATATATATATATATATATATATATATATATATATATATCTACAAACAGCTCCACTAACAGCTCTACGGTGAATATTTTTTAGTTTATTTTTTAATTAAAAAAACTGATACAAACTACTAAGCTGATCCAATTTAGTATAAAGCTTTTTGAAGTAATACATGGATATTCATATGAATGGAGATAAAACTTGTCAAAATTTTGTTATAACAATTATAAAGATATGACTTGAAAAGAAATTATTGATAAATTAAGATAAAGTAATATGTATTGAAATCAACTCAATTAACCTTTGTTATACCTTCAGTATCTTAATATAATTCACTATATATATTTTTGGTTCATTTGCTTATCATGACATATCTCAAGGCAAGAGCAAATGGCAGATTGGACAATGTTTTTAGCATTTTTTTAATTATAAAAAATATTTTAGTTTTTAGTGAGGAATTTGATTTACTCTCTAAATGTAGTTCTAAAATGATTCTCTTTTTTGAACCCCTCAAATTAGCTCAACTGAATATTTATCTTTATTTAACTAAGTCAAACTTCCCATTTTCCTGCACTATTTCCTATAACTTTATCTTGGTCAATGGAAAATTCAGATTTTAAAAAATCATGTACTACAACAATGCCCACTAAGAAGCCATAGACATTAACCACTTAACAATCCTTATTAACTTATAAGTCCTCCTGAAAACATAGTCTAGTATTAATAGCTTAAAATCACACCCATAGGGTAGGTTTTTAGCTAGTATTAAATGGAATTAGAAAATGTGTTTTTACAATGGCAGATTGCTGAATTATAAGGAAATAACAAATGTAGTAATGTTAATGAAAGGTTTCTTGCTGTCTATAGGTCATAAGTTATGTATCTTCATTCATATTAGCCCTTTTTAAAAAATACTTTTGCTAGCTACTTTCTTTTGACTTAATGTTTTTTTCTTCTTTTTTTTTTTTTTTTTTTTTTTTTTAGGATGTTGGAAAAAAGCCTGGAAATTAAGTAGCAGGTACAGCTCCAGATCCCTTATCTGTCAATATATTATTTTGACAGAGAATAATACATTTCTGGAACAAGAAAATCACAAGAATAATTTGCTGATGCATCTGGTAGGTATTAATCCTCATTCAAGTTTTGAGATCTTAGCTAAGAATGATATTATCATGACTTGAATAAATCGATAAATCTTTTTGGTAAACTCATATTGATAGGTACATAGATACATAAATAAATAAATAATCATGTATACTTGGGCTGTTGTCAAGTGGAGATGTAATTAAGAAGGGATTTAATGCTGGTGTAAGGATTAACGCTTGACTTTATACATTATCATTTTTTGTACTTATAATGTTTTAAGCAGTTTAGATCATTTACTACAACAAACTCTGAATTAGGCTGCAATGGTTTCTTGATAAAAGTTCAAGATTTCTGTTCATAAGTAGGATTTTAAAAACAGATGGATATTTCATATTTGTTATTTCTAAACTTTAAGCACATTTCTATCTAAACAAATATTTAAAGTTTACAAGAAATTATTCTATCAAATTTCTTTTTCATAACACTTTAGTTAAATTATTCTTCAACATTTGCTTTGTGTATAATCTGAAAGAAAAAAGAGAAACCTCTTTCTGGAAGAAAAAATACAAAAAAGATGTGGTCTAAAAATATGAATTAACCAAAATGTGTTAAAATGTCAAGAATATAATAAAGAGGTTCAACTGTCCAAACAATTTCTGGTATGGTACAGAATCTTCCCAAAGTTACTGATAATATCTTTAAAATTTGTTTTGAAAAATTAGTTCCATTATCAGTGGTTGTCTTGCAATAGTTCAACCAATGTCTTCAAGTGGTCATCTTCAGTGACAAGACTTTTAATTTTTATCTGTTTCTTACACCTCTTAGATTAAGATGATAGCACTTTTGTTAGCTTATTATGTCTTTGTGTCAGTCATAAATTTAGTCCTTCAAAATATCTATGAATGCAATAAAACTATCACAAAAGTAATAATAGCTATTGATTCAAAGAAATCATTGATATAAAACTCTCCTTTGTATACTTGATGTTGAAATTTTCAGCTAATCCTTTCTTCAGACTCTGCCAAGTGTTTTTTTTTAGCTTGTGCACCCAATAAAAGCTAAAGAATGGACTAGTTGAAGTATTGTGTTAATAACATGAAGAATGTAAAGAAGTTCAATTGTCTAAATATTTTCTTGCAAACTAAAAGATAGAATTAATTAAACATAACAATAACCTTGCCCACTTAATATAAATAAAAACAACTACAATAAATGAAGATAATGTTTTAATATATATATATATATATATATATATATATATATATATATATATATATATATATATATATATATATATCCTACTCAAAGAGTTTATTTGTTTACAGTTTAAGAGTTTCTTTGATAAAATATCTTTGTATACATGTATATAATTTCTCAGATAAAAAAAATATTCTGCTCCTTGAATTGACAAATAATTTTCTATTCACCAATGAATAATTAGAATCTTATTCATCAAATTTAGCATATTTTATTTCTTTGTCTCAAAAATGTCCATAAAATTATGCCTAATGTTACCATAACTGTAATGAGCATGTTATGTGACATATATATATATAGTGTTTTATGTATAAATAGATGATTTTGATTATGATACCTTATTTCTATAATTGATGCTTTTCCTATGACTATGGTGTCCAAACAAAGCTGTTTTGAGGTATACTTTACTGGATTAATTTAGACCATATATTTTGCATATATATTCATATGACAAAACAAAAACAACATTTTTAGATATGTAAATATTATAAGATTATACTTTTGAACTTATTTTTTGAAAAACAAATAATCATAATATTCCTTGAAATGTTTTCTTTTCTCAATGCATTTAAATTTATTGAAGATCTACTCAATAGCAAATGTTTTCCTATTGAAAATAGGTGTTTACAAAGAAGATTGGCATTTGCTTTTCATGGATTGACATTTTATTTTCTATGTTGACATTGTGATTTATGTAAAATCGAACACATTTGAAAGGAATTATTTATATACAATAAAATCAAAAGTAAGAAAAAAAGTGTTTCTATTCACACACACACACACACACACACACACACACACACACACACACACGCACACACACACACACACACACACACACACACACACACACACACACACACATATATATATATATATATATTATAATTATCATTTAAAAGTAAAGAATGTTTTAATATAGACTTATCAAACATATGTTTGATAAGTCTATGTTAAAACATTTTTCATTTAATTAATATATTAAATCTTTCTTCAATAATAATTTGAAAGAATTTGTTTGTCCATCCCTATTAAGCTGTTGGATATAGAGCTAACAAATTTAGTGTGCATACTTATTGGTCTCAGAGAAAAATTTTAATGCAAAAAAATGTTCCTTATGTTGGAATGGTTTCTTAAAGAATAAAGCAATAATCAATGAGAAGCAATCTTGTTAAAAGACATAATTAAGAGTACAGAATTTACATTTCCAAACTTCAAAAGGGAAAATAAATTTATCTTGCTAAAATAATTATTTACACTTTATTAAAGATTATTAATTAGATTTTTAGGTAATGTATCAATTTTATTTAGAGTAATTACATAGCATTTATTGCTTACTAACAATCCAAACAAAGAACCAAAAATTTATAAATAATTTTTCTATAATTATAACCCTCTGTGATTCAAGTCTTGATCTCTTATTTGCTGTAGATGAACATTTCAGCCAATATAAAATGTTCCAAATCATTAATACATTAAAAACAGACTGTATCAATTTAATCTAACAGCCTTGGAACTAAATAAAGTTTCATAACATTATATAATAAATTTTGGCAATTTATCAGTTTTTTGATTGTGTGGAAAATAAAATGTTACAATTTTAATATGATTAATACAATATAAATTATGATAAATGAAAACTATGTTTTGATTTGGTTTGGTTTTATGGCATATCAACCATTATAGGTTGTTTAATGCCAAATCCATTTTTATACATATAAATAGTTCTATTTCAAACAATTCAGTTTAGCATAAGTACACAGTTTAAAAGTCAAAACAGTTCTATTTCAAGCAATTCAGTTTAGTACACGATTTAGTTCTATTTGACCCATAAATAGGACCCTATCAGGTGCTACCATTCTGGGTCAGAGTGAACCTGGGAACAATGGCAATGAAGGAATACTCCACATTCCCCAAAGCTCCAGGATTACTGGAACCCCACCATCTGATTGTTGAGTGTCATATCAAGGACATTCATTGGTGGGGGGAGTCTTAGCCTTCTACAGAGAAGCAATCAGTGTATTCTACAGCCCCAGTCAACTGGGCGAATTGAATTATGACTTTTTCTTTTTAACCAGTTGCCCAACCAATTCTACCATCTATGCAAGGATGGTAGGAGATATATGCATGTCTTTACCAAAGTGAAACACAGCCTTGTCTGAAATTGGAACATAGCTCACCAAACCCATTTTCTACAATGATTGCCATTACTCCACCTGTGCTTCCAGAAATATATCAGATACATTGATATTCTTGTTATCTTTCAGATATTGAAGCATCTTTTGGGTTTAATTACTATTCTGATTACTAAATTTTTTTAAAAAAAGCTTCTTAATCAGAAAAAGTGTAATGTTTATCTACTGAGAGTTTTTTCTAATTTAAAGAATAAATAATCAACAGCAGAAAGATTTAATCATTTTTTAACAGCATGTACAAGAGAGACATTTTCAGGTATAAAATAAGCACAGTAATCAATTAGTTTTTATAAAAATTGAATATCTATTAAAATAGTTGCTACATTTACCTCCCTTGGACTTCATTTGATGAAGTATTGAATGTCGTTAGGCTTGGAAACAATAATACACATAGCATTTCATAGATGTATGATTAGATAATAACTCCAGTATTCTCTAACCATTTGATTTTCTTGAAAGATATTAACTATTCATTAATAATCATGTGTGTGCATCCATCTCTAATGATTTAAAAGTCAAGACTTAGCTCACAGCTGGTTATTGTAAAATCTTTATTACCAATTAAAATTCACATTGAATAGCTATAAATGCTCATCGTTGTTATAAAAGATAAATCCACTTTGCATAAAATTTTTGTATTATTTTAAGAAGCTAGTTTTTTTCTTTAAAAAATCTCCAAGTTGTGTAGGGAAATATTTCTAAATTAAGTAAGAAACATTTCAGAGATTTATTGATTTAAACATCTTTTTATCCTGACTGCTACTTCTAAGCAAAAATGCAATGTTATTATTTTACATCTTCAGTTTGAAAAGCTTTCAATATGTTATTTTTTCTTTTGGATGTTTGGACAATCCAAAAGCCCCTTTTTGCATTAAAATCTTCCTCTGATTCTAATACATTTGTATATCAGATTTGTCCATACAATATTCAGATATTTGAATGTTTAGCGAGAATAAAGAAAGTCTTCTTAATTGTTTGTGAATGTATATATTTATATACTATTTCATGATAAACACACAGAGAGATGAACACACACACACACACACACACATATATATATATATATATATACATGCATACACATATTTATGTGTGTATGTGTGTGTGTGTGTGTGTGTGTGTGTGTGTGTTCGTGTAAATTTGATGCATGTCAGTAAAAGATATTTACTACAATAAAAAAAATGATATATTTGAAATTCCTCTGTAGAAATAGCTTTTTATTCTTAGGCGTTTTTTTTTCTTTTTTTACAGAATCTGACATTGAAAGTCATGCTATTTAGGTTCTTATAAATTCTATATAATATCTAAGAGAAAAAAAAATTACTGTTGTGATTCGGACCCTTCTCTTAATTTCAGTTTAATAATGTAGTACTTTAAAATTTACATGCTAAAATATTCATCTTAGTTTGTGGCAAAGTTTCCAATAACCAAAGTAATCACTTTGTTTTTGTCCTTAGCCTTTTATTGTTTTGAAATTAATGAAGCTTACAAACATTTTAAACTCACACACACACTCATACACACACACTTTTTTCAGACAGTTTTTATTCTTTAAGCTATCTATATCAATAACTTGTGAGAGTTTGTTGCTTCTGTTCTATAGACAGCCAAATGGCTTGATGACAAAATATCAAATTGTACATATCAATTTATTGGACTCAGGGAAAGATTTCAATATCTGAAAAAAATATTCACCTTAGGGAAAGTGGGTCTACAACCATAAACAATAGTTAGTAGGAACCCATGTTGCTGCTAGATATAATTATACATAATTTAGCTTTCCAAACTTTAAAAGAAAAAAATCATTTGTCATACTGAAAAAATTATTTACAATTTTATAAAACTTTAAAATAGAGATAAAAGATCCCTACATAGTGTTGTTACTTAGAACTTAAAACAAGGTCAAAACACCCAAATGTTTAAATCATGAAATCTCTTATTCACTTAAATTTGTTGTAAGTCAGTGTTAAATACATTAAGCCTTGTTCATAAAGTAGGATAACTCTCTCTTCTCTGCTTTCTGCTCCAGCAAGAGAGGGAGAGAAGATAAAAGAAGAAATACAAGAGGTGTACAAATAACATGTTCACCAATAAATGAATAAAAGATGAAAGCAAATGTATGCAATAATAAAAAACAAAAAAGAAATTTATAAGTTGAAACTAACAAGACTTAAAGAAGCAATAGTTACGATTATGTTAAACTAGAAAGAAAGTTCTTTTGTAAAAGTTTGTTTGTATGAGCATCTATGAGTGAAATAATACTTGTAAAAGAAAAGGCCTTAGTATGTGTATGTGTGATGTATTTTTGGGCATAAAGTGAGTTACTTAATTCAATGAAGATTTTGTGTATGTTCAAAAGTAAGTATGTGAGTGGAAGTGAAATGAAGTTAACTAGCTGGCTGCTATTACTGACGAGTAAAGTTTCTTTTGTTGTTTTTATAAGGACATGATAGGCTCCATCACAGTCAAAATTTTAGGTTTTTTAGTCTCTATTTCAATTTGTCAGAAAATGTAAGCTTTTTGGTCACTTGACCTATTCCAGACTACGTCCGTAATTATTCATTTTTGATAAGTTTGGCGCCTCGATATTTAAATTAACAGTTCTATTTTTATTGTTTTTTATGCAAGTTTTTGTAAAAGTTTATTCTCATTGGGGAAGGGAAAGTTCAGAAACGTTTTCCTTGTTTTTTTTCCCCCCACTTAGATGTAGACTTGGAGATCCTGATAAAATGAACCGTTTTACTTTCATTACAACCAGCTGTGCTTTAAATTTTGGCTTTGATGTCTCTATCAGAAATGTCGTCTTTCATCAAAAATGTCTGGGTGACCAACAAGCAATAACATTATAAGAACCACGAAATGAGCAATGGCAGTGTTAAAGGTAATCAGCTTGTAGTAAATACATATGCAGGTCAAACAGATTTGGACTCTTCATTAATTACACGATGAGGCTAGACACTAATGAATTAATATTTAATGTATCTCATCTTTTTTCAGATCACTATTATCACTAATATTTTTCATTTTCACATAAATAGAATTGATATAAAAATATCTTAGCCAATGATAGTAATAGAAGTATGACCTCTTTCTTCTAAAAAAATACAATGGGTGTTGTTAATTTATCTAATATCTTTTTTGTGCAATTGTCTACCATCATAACTTAAGAATGGGTAAAGCTATGCTCACCAAATTGTCTGTGTTTTACTAACGGAGCCGTGAAGCAAATTTTTAGCATAGTAGTTTTTTTTTTTTTTAATATTTAAAAATCTTTAAGTTTTAGCAAGGGATATGATTTACAATCTAAGTATCAAGATCAAACTGACACTTACTTTGTATCCATCAAGTTAGCTAAACTGAACAAGAAACCAAATTTATGATCGTTTTCCAGTCAATGGAAAATAAAGGCTTTTAAAACATCGTTGTTATGTTTACATCGTAGTACGTACGAGTAGTAATTTACGAAGCTCTTTGCTTCGATGTAGCACAAGACCAAATGAATGGGGCACCAAATGAGACTAGAACTCACTCGTGTAGGTTTGCTAGTCTAGCTTGCCAACCATTACACCACTAGAGGTATAAACTTTTAATGACGTTTATTAACTTATAAGTCCTCACAAAAGCATATTTGCTGTTATACTAGTAGTTATTGCTGGATGGAGAAATTTATGATCTGTTTATTTAACAAAAACCAGCCTTTAGGGTGAGGGTTACTTTTCAGATAATTAAAAATCAAATATAGTGAATTGTGAAATGGAAAGAAATTAGACTATTGTCATAAAAAAAGAATCAAAATTATTTGGTCTTTTGTCTTTTTTAATCCCTTCTGAAATTACTGACAATTCAATAAATCTTACATTTTGATAATGAATGGTAAATTCACTTTTAAATACATGCAAAACAAGAAAAACTTTTATAATATAACGGCCTAGAATGATACTGACCAGTTCTACCAAAATGTACCCATTCTGACCCAGATTTACCTTGGAAAGGTATTGTACTCTGGGTATAAGCTGCCAACAAACTAAATCTTGGCTACAATTTTGCATTCTACCACTGGACATATTCAGTAGTCGTTTGGTGAGGCCCACACAGGCTTATATTCCCCATTCACATGTATCCGGGGAACAAGCATAGCATTTTCAGACTGTTTTCTGTTTGATCAAAATATCTTAAGCTTGTAGGAAATTTAAAAGGGGAAAATGGAATTTGAAAATATCTGGAACAAGTTCCTATGAATGAACAAGTCCGAAATTTTGGATATCCAATGTTTCATTTTACAATGTAACATTAATTGAAAATGGTAATTTAATGAAAGTATATATATATATATATATATATATATATATATATATATATATATATATATATATATATATATATATATATATATATATAATTTGTTTTGTTGTGATTTTTCCTTATGCCCCAACTCCATTATTTATTTTTTTTTTTTATTTCCTGAAATATTTTTTAACAAACAAGGTTATTCTCTAGTTAGGTCTTGCAGATTTCCTCAATGAAAACAGGAAACATATGAGGATGATGTGGTTGTTTACGGAAATAATATCTTTAATAATATTTGTCTTCATTTAAAGAAACAAAAAAAATGAAGGGAAGAAAGAAATAAAATGATTATCTTTTTTTACAAAGCTCATGATAAAATCATAAGTTTTCTTGTATATTGGAGACAAAGTTAAAGATTTTATTTTTCTTGCTGTAAAATTGCGTGTCAATTTTTTAAAAATACGCTTTCTCCTTTCCATTTATTTCACTATCGGCAAAATGTTAATAATACGAATTGAAATAAGATTGGAAGGGAAAAAGAGGAAAGAGATGGAGAGAGAAGGCAAAATACTCTTACTTCTTCTCAGTTATTGATTTCTTTCTTTCTTTCTTTCTTTCTATATTATATATATATATATATATATATATATATATATATATATATATATATATATATATATATATATATATATATATAATCCTTGTATTTTCAAGAGGTTGTAGAGTAGTGGTAAAAGAAAAAAAAATTCAAATTGATGACTTAGAGACGGCAATGTTGGTGTTTTCTCTCTTTTTCTAAAGAAACAAGAACCATCGCTAACAAGACCTTCACCAGGACATGTGATTTCATCTCTGGCATCATTTTATCATCATCATCATCATCATCATCATCATCATCATCATCATTATTATTATTAACATTATTATTATTATTATTATCATTATTATTATTATTTACATATTTATTTATTTATTTATTTTTCGAATATATAGCCTAATTTCTGCTGACATCTACCTCCATGTAGGAAACGAATGCAGTTCATCTTTTCAAAAAGAAAGGGGCATTTGGACTACGTTTTTTTTTTCTTTTTCGAGGGGATTTAAATTAATAGTGTTTTGGAGGGGATTTAGATTAATAGATTGTTATTTAACTGATCAATGAATAATATGGTGTTTTAAGTTACGTAGAAGAAATAAACCATCTTAGACTACAGTTGATATCAAGTAATGCCGGCATGACCCAGGCAGACGGCGCTGATGATGGAGAGAGGGAAGGAAGTAGACCGTGACAGAGGAGTAATTACATCAACTGGTGCATTGTGGGAAGAAAGGGTCAGGTTGGGTATATTTATTTGATTAACAGACCGTCGAATAAATTTTCATTTTTGCGGTTATAGGTGTGTATCGATATCTGTGCACGGACAAGGAAGAAGAACTGGAGAAAAAGAAAGAAAGAAAAAAGCCTGGAGAAATTATGAAGAAAATAAATGTTACATCTCTCCTCCTAAATGAGAGGTGACTATCTTTTTCATTTGAACAACACCTATATATATATATATATATATATGTGTGTATGTGTGTGTGTGTGTGTGTGTGTGTGTGAGTGTATGTTTGTGCGTGTTTCTTCCCCTCCCAGTCACAGCCACCCACATTGACCAAACGAGGCGCGCCAAGCCACCTACAACCCCACCGTCATCTAGGTCCGCCCTACCCTAACCCACATCTTTGTCTTTCTCTTTCTCTCTCTTTCTTCTTCATCTCTCTCTCTCTCCCTCCCTCTCCTCTCTCTCTCTCTCTTTCTCTCTCCTTCCAATCTAACACTGTTGTCATACAGCAGCATGATCATCAGCAGCAGCACAAACAGCAGCAGCAGCACTAACAGCAGCAGCCGCTCACTACATAGCATCTCACCACCGACACCAGTGGATTTTAACAGCACAGGTGAGTTTGTGATTTTTATCTCTTTCTCTCCCCACTTTTCCTATCCCCACCTTCCCCCGTTTCATTTTTCGTCGGTGGAGGAGAGTGAGTCGTTTATTTGATGATGATGATGATGATGATGATATATATATATATATATTTATATATATATATTTATATATATATATATATATATATATATATATATATATATATAAATTCTCTCATTTTTTTCTATGATCTCTCTTTCTCTCACTCTTTTTGCTCATTTCCTTTTTATAAAATATCATTATACCTTATAATAATAATAATAATAATAATAATAATAATAATAATAATAATGTTGACACACATCTTTTTTTCACAGTCGAAGGATGTAATAATTGTTTTCGGCTAGCTTCATCCGCTCCCCCACCCCGACTTCTCTACCTTTTCCAATTTCAGTCTCGTACTTCCCCAACCCAGTTCACCCGTATAGGATGTTTTCCCTGTGAAATAAACATCCAATTTCACTTGTTGGCTATTGTCACATTCACACCTGGCCCCACCTAGCCCCTACCCATCCTTATGCAGATACGACGACGACGTTTACTCTTGTTTCTCGGTCAAGACTGTCGTTTATCAGTGTCGTAATAAAACTGACAGAAAATGAGATATTCAAATGAGTTTTTAGATGCTTGACTACTTGCATCAAAACTGCTGGCCTCCTCAGCAGTTGTTAGATTTTGAAAAAGATAAAATTACACCCTCTTCTTATCCACCTGTCGTCCCCACCCCAATCCCCCAAAATGGAGAAATCTGATAATTAATTCTCTATAAAGTCCCAAACTAGATGCACTGTAATTGTAGATGCAAGTAGATTTTTAACAGAACAGACCTTCTAAACAATGTCAGTGTTGTACATCTGATTGCTGTGAAATATCATGATATCATAACAATATACAGATATTATCACATGCCCTATCTCTCCCCAGCCTCTCTCTCATCTTCCTGACTGACTCCTAGGATTTTATTTTTCAAGCTATTTATTTTGATATGTGTACAAACAACTCATATGATCTATGTAGGCAGGTACTCACAGATATATTTAGACACATTCATAATGTGTGTGTGAGTGAGTGCATGTGTGTGTGTGTGTGTGTGTGTGTGTGTGTGTGTGTGTGTGTGTGTGTGTGTGTGTGTGTGTGTGTGCTGGAAGACAGCCAGTGTTATATGTTAAAATATCCTGAGATATATTTTTTTTTATCAAAACGAGAAAAATTTAAGAAAATAATTTAAATACCCAAAATTTTGCAAATTTTTGTGCAAGTGTTTGCCATCTAACACATTTTATAATAAAAATTGACCCTGAACTGATCAAAATAAAATCAGATTTTCTCTCATTCAGATGACCAGTTGGCCCTCTGTCTTTATAAATAAATGTTAACATCATTTATTCTTTTTTGTTTGCGTGTATATATATATATATATATATATATATATATATATATATATATATATATATATATATATGTGCGTGTGTGTGTGTGCATGACTACTGTTAGTACATATACTGTATATATAAAAATGATTAACATATTTTTACATGACTGGAGTATAGTACTAAGATTGGTGACCTCTCAGTAATGTTAGTGGTTGAAGAGAATATTTTGGTTTATAGAAAAAATAAAATGACCAAATACAATCCTTCCCAGTCAATATGTATGCCATCACTCTTAGTCTTTGTATTCTTTCAGCCTATTTTTTTTCTCTTTTATTTATTTTGATAACCCCTAGCTATGTGAGCTTGGAATCGTTCCGTGTAATAATTACTAGATAGAAATTAATGGCTAATGATGGATAAATCTTTCTTTTTCCTTTTTTTTTTACTTACATACCTAGTATTGAGGTAGCATCTATCTATTTGTGTTTCCACGGGAATAGCTTCCTCTTGTCTGTGAGGCTTATCTATTTCTGACAATAAGATGGATAGCCACCTTTTGGTTACATTTCTCTCATATATATATATATATATATATATATATATATATATATATATATATATATATGTTATTTATATCTTGTTTTGTTTTCTGAGGACATATTTAAAGCTAAGGTTACAGCTGGCCTGGATGATATACACTAAGATTGTATTAGAGAAAGTAGTAAATACAATTTTTTTACAATTAATTTGAAAACAACATTGGTCATTGTAAGAAAAGAAAAGAAAAAGAATATCTATAAATGTTATTAAATATATAAATTCACCAAAAAGCTACATAAAAGCAAAAGCTTAAGAATTAGAGATATTCTTGTTAGAGATATTCAAATTGGTTAATCACTGAAGCAATTAATAAATAACTATTGACTTGTTAGTTAGTTGTAGTGTGGATTCTGCACTTGAGAAATTTTGTGCATCTCCTGCTGAAGAGGAGGAGGAAAAGGAGGAGGAGGGTTTTACATTGTACCAAATGGCAATGATGAACAATTTATCCTTTTCATCACTTGATCAATTGATAAAGTAATTATTAACCATTGAATTCTTTATAATAATTAGGACTAACCATCGTCAGTAAACTTTTCATGAATAAAAACACATTGGTATAGCAGTCCTTTATTTTCACTGCACAAACAAACCAAACTCCACCTGAAATTCATTTTGAAAAAAAAATACTGCTGAGTATTGCACAGTATAGAAATTATTTACATTGAACCTAAAATAATCTAAAGTAACTCAAAGAAAGAAAAATATCTTGCATAGACTGAAAATAAAGTATACCTAACAATTCAATCATTTAAAACTTATTAGTATTACTATAATCACAATACTTATTGCATTGTATGTTATTAATGAAAAAGAAAAAAACTGTTTAGAGAATATAACAAGTGAGCAGTCAAGTGGTATGAGCATATGATATCCATGGTTCATTTATTAACTATCATGTCCTGTCAAGTGCACGTGCTGCTCTGAGGAATCTGCCTTGAAAGTTCACATAGATGATATTGCTAATAAACACCAGTACAATAATGTCGACTGAACAATGAAACCAATTGATAACAAAGTTGGCAAATGTCACATTAAACAAGTTCTGCATTGAGTGGGTAATTGAAAAATTAAATGTAAATTTGTGATGAATGATTTCTAATTTGTTTGTTTGCATGTTAGATCAGATGTTTAGCATGATGGAAATGGAGGTGTTTTGAAACATCCTGTAATACTTAAAAGGAAAAAAAGCCCTTGTCTTTTTGAAGCTGTAGAGAGAGAGAGAGAGAGAGAGAGAGAGAGAGAGAGAGAGAGAGAGAGAGAGAGAGAAACATACTGTATTTAATAGCATATAAGAACCCCTCCATTTACATTGACTGTTACAGTATTATGGTGTTAGGCTAGATACAAATACTTGTAATTTATAGTGTGTGGATAAACATTTGTCTACGAGATAGTTCAATTTGGCTTGCATATTAAATAGAATTTTTTTAAAACTATTTTTGGAAAATAGGGATTTTCATATGTCTTCATAAAAAGTGTGTGTGTGTGTGTGTGTGTGTGTGTGTGTGTGTGTGTGTTAGTTTAAAATAGGTAGAAAAAGAACAACTTTTAAATTTAACATGAAATGTTTTCATATAAATAAAAATACCTCAGTTCTTATCCTATTTTTTCTTATGCTTTTATGAACATGACTATAAAGTATCAAACATAGATTCAACTATTTAGCTTGTATATATATATATATATATATATATATATATATATATATATATATGTATATATATATATATAGAGAGAGAGAGAGAGAGAGAGAGAGTATTATCTTCTATTTGCTTATATAGATATGTTTGTACATCTATGCAAACAAATTTTCTGAATAGGTCTGTTTGGACACATGCATAATATATAGAAATGCAAGTATGTTTTTCTCTGTGCGGGAGCATCTCTCTCTCTCTCTCTCTCACTCTCTCTCTTATCTGTGTATATATACATGCAAGGGAAATAAGGGTATGACTATTGTTTAACACCAGTATTCTAAGAGTGGGGGGTATGTCAGCCTCAAAAATCAGTTCTCAATATCCTAGCTTTGTATCTTTTACCAGGGAAAAAATGTGTAACTATTTTCACAATGAAATAAGTATGTATATAAATGGTAATATAGAGACTTTCATCTCTGATCTATATATGTATGTACATACATGCAAATACACATGCTTGTGTGTGCACATCCTTCACTGTTTTCTGCTTATCTAGTCAAAAGAGATGCATGTCTATCTTCATCTAAAATCAGCTGTTCGCATTTTCTTTCTGTGCCAGCACCCACAGAAAAATGAAACATCATTGCAGTTGCCATCATGTGATTTTATTTCTTACTCTCTTTTCTTTCTTTCTTTCTTTCTTTCTTTCTTTCTTCCAACATTTATATAGGCTATGTTATTACAGTGACCAGTCAATAACCTGCTGGCTAAACACTTAAACACTCCCTTCTCATAAACCCCCTACCCTCTAACCTTCTTCTAGCTCTGGGTAGGCGTGCCTCAGTAGAAATCTTCTATCATACTTTACACTAACCCAATATTCATACATTAAAACAAAACATCTCTAACACTCACACACACACACACACACACACACACACACACATACACATACACACACACACACACACACATACATACATATATATATATATATATATATATAATGTTTACTCAAAAACAAAAGCTCAACAGATGCCTGCATGACAAAAAATGCTTACTTTATATGATAAGTATTTCTGATTTTGCATTAATGGTTTTGGGAAAGGCTTAAATCCAGTTTTCCCTGTACTTGTCTCATTGCTAGGTATCTTGACATAACGTCTGGTCCCAGAATGCCATGATGATTGATGGATTGGGTGAATATGAATTTGGCTGACATGCTCACTTACAAGTATCTTACTAGCCCTAAGAAGGTAACAGCAAAAAACTGTTATTTCCATTGTCAACTTTGAAAGGAGCCAATAATAGCATCAAGAATCCTTTGTGGCAAACCATTTTGTCTTATGTAAGTTTTATAAGCATATATCCTCTATTTTGTTCATTTTCCCTACCAATGTTGTAAATATATATATATATATATATATATATATATATATATATATATATATATATATATATATATATTGTGTGTGCATATAAAGGTTTGTGCTTACACATACATGAATATATGGATACATGCACAACTCTGAGTATTTGTGTCTTATATATCTTATTTGCCATAGATATTCAGATATTTTTCATTGAAAAGTAGTAAATAAGTAACAGTTTGAGACTAACTAGTTTATATACAAAAATTTAATTGCAAAAAGTAACTTGGTTGGAAAACAAATTTCTTTGTCAATATAAACTAATCAGCTAATTAAACAACCTGAGTAATCTTGCCATTTACAACATTAACAAATGACTCATTTATTTGCATGGTATTTTTATGAAAGTAATATATATATATATATATATATATATATATATATATATATATATATATATATATATATAAGATTTGTAATGAAATCTAATTGCATGAGAAAGAAAACAGTTTGGAAAATCACTAGGATGATGACACTGGACCATTAGCAAAATATATCAATTTGGTTTTCAAAACTATCTTTTTTTTCACCTATATACATATATACACATAAATACACATATAAGGTGCTACCCAGTGATTGGATTCAAAAATGTTAAGAACAAGTTCTATCACTACAGGTCTTACAAACAACATGTTCTCTCTCTTCCACAGTATCTAGCAACCATCTATATTGGCTGGCCTCATATATGGGAAAATGTTGGTCTTTTGGTTGCCATATGCAAGTGAAGTTATTAATTTTTGTTATTTTCCAAACTTTTTAAAAGAATGTCTGAATAAATAAAAAACTGAGAATGGAATTCCAAGGGCAGGTTCTTATGAACCGATACAAACCAGCTGAATCCCATCACTTGTGGTAACTGCAAATTTTACATACCTGTCAAAATCATTCCCCCAAGAAGGTCATTTTCTTGCAGTTTTGTGTTTTTTTTAAATCATTTATGATATTCATTCCATGTCTTAAGTTCCCTTAATTTTTTTGGAGTATTTTGTTCACATACACCCACCCACACACACACACGCACTATCATATGTTTGTGAATTCATTCAAGGTTCAAGGTGTGTTAAAAATGTAGTGAGACTGAAGCTGCAATCACTAAGGTAAAAATGAATAATGGATGAAACATTCATTTGAAATTGTCTCCTTAGCATTCAAGACTCTTATCCTGAGCATTTTTCCATTAGTCAAAGTACCTCTAAAACTTTTGATATGATGTGATGTTGCACTTCATTGAACTCGGTCGTTTGGTGAGTATGAAGAGTGCTGCACTCGCACAATCCTGTGTTTCATCAAAATTATTCTATTAAACTAGTATTAAGTTAAAATTCATATTCATTTTTAAATTGACATTGACTCATCTACAGACCTAGATGCCTCACATGCCCATACACACACACCCACAGACACCCATGCATCCCAACCACAACACACGCGCACTGCTACCCACAGGTGTTTCAAAAATTATTGATAGGAGCATGGGTAGTGTAACAGTTATCATCCTTAGGAAACAGACTTAGTAGATTTATCGATTGATTGATTTTAATCACATGCCAACCTGTTGAAGTTATTCTATGCCTAGAGGTTAGGGAACTGCATTCATTCTATGTTCATATTTACATTTTTGTGTAGTTTTTAAAAATTTTTGTACATGGTTATATGATATCAAGTATTCTTGTCAAATACAATTTGCAAATAGACCTATTTAGCCCATAGACAGGTCTAATAGATGCTACCACTCAGGGTCAGAGTGGAGCTGAAAGTAATGGCAATGAAGGAGAATTGAAACCTCACCACCAGATACAGTTTAGTGTTTAGCAAGATGAGTTCAAATCTTGGATGAGGCTGTTTGTTTCACTTCATTCTGATTTTCTTAGGAAAGGTATGAATCCATTTCTCCCTCTCCTATTTATAGGTATATAATTGGGCAGACTAGATTGTCTAGCCTTCTCAGTAGACAAACTAATCTAGGAGAAGGAAAAACTCTGAATTCAAAACCAGTGGGGATGAGGCTAGCAACTCTACCCCATAAAAAATCTACTTGTTACTGAAACACTAGCACCATCATTGATATATTGTGGTTGTAGCCTTATGCTCCACAAGGAGTCTATAGGATTACACACCAACCAAAAGGATTCAACTATCTTTTTTAAACTGTGTACTTATATTTAATAGACAAGATTGCATTGAAACCTTTCTTTTGGTTGAGTTAGAATGCATACCGAATTTAGTAACTTATCAAACTGTTTGGTTATCTTATTTATATCTCAAATAAATTCCAGAATGAAAATGACAGAGTTGATTAACACAAAAGAATGGATACACAAATGAGGCTTGAGTATGATGCTATCATTTCCACAGGTAAATACTATTGCTTCTGAATACAATATTGCCACATTACTAGTATTGAACCAAAAATATTACTTGCACATAAATTCTTCCTTCTATGGAATTTGAACTGATTGATCTTACAAGTTACCTGTTTTTTTTCCATGTCCCATTTGATATCTAACATAGTCCTTAAAATCACTCAGTCAAAAATATATTTTATTTAATTTTTTTCTCTGTGGAAGCCATTTCACATCTTAAGTTTCCCCATCTTTTGAACCACACTTTATATGTGTCAAAATATTTGTATAAAACTAGAAGTTTTTCACTGACCAAAATGATTTTTAAAATTTTCCACAGTTAAAGATAATGTTGACTGATATCAATGACATGTATTAACAGGAAAATATTTTATTTGTTCTGCTAATAGCTTATATATATAAGTAAGAAAGTAAAGTTGTCGACTGTTGTCGAGGGCAACCAGAAGGATCCCTTTTCAATAGCTACTACACCCAGATGAGTGTTGAGCAAGGAGGTATCAAGTACCACTTTTTAAGTCTTTGGTATGCTACGACCTGGGATTGAACCCAGGCCTCCCAGACCATTGGTGAACACTCTACTCACTAGGTCAATGAGCCAACTTTACTTATATATATATATATATATATACTTCTTCAAACTTCCTAATGCAAACTTTGATGAGGCTACTACTAAAGCCTTATTCAACCTCCACTTTGTTTATAGCCATAAAAATAACAATTCTTTTCTGATACATATCCAAATGATTGTTTACATTTTGTACACTTGTTTTCAAAATGAAATGAAAACACAAATTAATGAATATGAAATTAAAATGGTCCATTTATAAATTTTGAGGATTTTTTTAATGGAAAATTATTTGTTTATTTGTCTTTGATGCAAATATTCTATATATGGTATTTATTATTATCATAGATAATTTTATACATAATTATCATATATAACCATTATATAATGAAGATTAGGTTTTATAGGACTTCCAAATTAGAAAGGTTTATCTGCCTTGAAGATCAGCATTCAAAAATCAATGTAATTAATAATTTCTTAGGCATGAAATAATTTGTTACTTGATATTCATACAAAAACAGAAGTGTGGGTCACTCAAAGAATATCAAACACAGAACACAATCATAAAGATAATTTAAAATGCAATTCAATGATAAAATGATTTTCTATGTATTTCTTGAAGACAATCCTTTGCATTATACATTAAACAGTCCTATTCTATCAGTAATGCTTGAATTAATTCCTAACCACTGGTAATCCCTTTTCTAAGATTTTCAATGCATTTCAGTTTGGTTTGGTTGGTTGGTTGGTTTGATTAGGTTTTCTTATGGCATATCAACCATTGTAGGTTATTTTTTTGCCAAGTCCTGTTTATATATATTAAATATAATGTGTTAACATAATTTTGTCGATAACATTTTTAAACAAGCCTGACCTTTTGTTTTTTTGCATATAGTAAAATGATTTCAAGTATTTCAATATAACAGTAACAATTTAACATCAGTCATTGGTTTGCACAGTTTGTTGGTAATTTCATTTTTAAAGAGTCAGAGCTAATTTGTTTGCACACTAGTATTGCTATCATTTCTACATAGTTAAATGGCTTTGGTTGGTTGGTTGGTTGGTTGTTTTGTTTTATGGTGTATCAATCATTTTGATAAAAGTTTAAAACAATTCAGTTTAATAAAAGTATTATTTTTTATTTATACACAGTTACATGTCAAAACAGTTCTATTTCAAACAATTCAGTTTAACTTAAGTACAGAGTTTCAATGTCAGTGTATTTTGCAGCCTCAGCTGACTGGACCGTGCATTGAAAATTTACAAAAACATTTCTATTTCAAGCTATTCAGTTTTGTCAAACTGTTCTATCAAATATGGTAAATTTGAGAAAGAGCATATCTTGATTTATAATGAAACTTTAAATAGTAAATATCATTCTGTATATTTGTTTGTTTGTTTGTGTGTGTGTGTGTGTGTGTGTGTGTGTGTGTGTGTGTGTGTGTGTCTTTTCTAGCCTTTTAGTTTGATATTTTTATGAATTGAAGACCAATAAAGTTTTCTTGTTCCATGTCTTAAATCTACAATTATTACCCAATTAAGTATGGAATCTAGAAGATGTCTAAAATTTTCCCCTGGTGTCAGAATATCAACAGCTAAATCTTTAATTGCTACAAGTTGCATGTTTGAGGTTCTGTAAAATAAACTTTTTGGTCAAACACATTTTCATAAGAGCTCAATAGGATTTAGAACTGGGGTCTTTTGTGGCAAAGGACAAGACAATGCGGTATTCTTCATGTTTTTGAGACTATTCCCATACAACTCATACAGTGTGACAGGATGCATTGTCTTAATGAAAGATGCCACCACCAAAAAGGAAGGGTTATGACATAGGATCATCCACATGAATAATGAAACTCAGTGTTTTCTACTAAAACATTTCCATTGTTTTTTCCTGGCACTATCATATCCACAGGATAATGATACGCACATAATGTGCCATCGACCCTATTCTGATGAAAACAAGACATCAGACTGAGTGACCTTCCATTGATACAAGGTTCACTTTCAATACTCACATACCCATTAGGGATGTTTTCAGCAGCAGACATTCCTTATGGGTACTGGCATTTGTCTATGGCTACACAATATGCAACAAGGATCAATACCCTGTGTTGCAATGCATTTCTTCCTTTTCCTTGATTAAAGCTATCTGCAATTTGTACCATAGTAGCCTTTCTATTGGTTTCTACTTGTTAGGGAAGCCTCTCTTTACTTTTTGCCTTGATGAACATTGGTCATATATTGCCTTGTTGATCACTAGTGAGTTTTCTGAGTGACTATCATTTTATGCTATATGTTAACATAATGTTTTGAATCATTAGTATACATGACATATAAAACCTTAAAACAAACCTACAGGACCCATAAAACCTTAAAACAAGTCTACATAACACATAAAATAGAACTTTACTAAAACAAGTACATTATTAAAACATACCTCACATATACATAAAATATTATTTAGATACACAAAATATTTTGATCTTGTTTTCTTATTACTTGAATGGGCATTGTATTTTTTACAGATTCACTGTCTGGGATAAAGGCATTTGGTGGGGTGGGGGGGTCCTCGTGTGATATTACGGTTTTCCTTCTCTTAGATGAGTTTGTGGCAACAACCCAGTATCAACTCAACACCTGGAATGAAACCTTAAATCTTAGTTGACTGTTTTATTCATCATTTAACTGAACCTGCTGGAGATTTTTTACTACTTGATCAGGTAGATTATTTTTCTCCTGCGTTCTTAAGTTGGTATATTTTTTTTGTTTTGGATTAAAATTATGTATTTCAAAAATCTATAAATGACATTTTATGAAATACATCCTGGACACTTCAAGTAGATTTGCATGGAAAGTATTGTCTATAATTTTGAGAAGAGCAGTTAACATGCCAGACATTGTTTGGACAGTTGAATGCCACAGTTATTGGCCAAAAAATATATTTGAGTAATTTTGATTTGTATTCTTTATGTTGTTAATACAATGTTTCAGCTTTTATCAGGTATATAATTCAAAAGAAAAAAGGTATGGTGGAAAGATTTTATATAATGTTCATGTCTGGAAAGAGAAAAGTACTCCTGACTCTGGGGATGAAGTCCAGATAATTGATTAGTAGTATCTGTCAGAAGTGAAGAAGTTGAAGAAGGTGGCTTGCTACAAGTAAAATCAAATGAGGATGGATATCAACATGACAAGGTTTTCTTTATTTAGCAAAGTGGGCATTGGAAAATTACCCAAGGTATAACTTGGAACCACCCAGGTACTTGGTATAAGTTCCGCTGCTAGAATGGAGGGATCCAGTTGGTATATCAATGACCATTTCCACCAACATTTTAGTTTTTTCAAGAAGTTTCTGTTTTTCCTTTTTGATTATACACCTGATGGAATTTGTCAAGTGCTCCCGCTTGCATATGAGTGTGGCACAAGACCTTTTTTAAGGTAGTTCAGGGCACAGGACCATAGCTCAGACATGCCCAGTATTCCCCAAAATGCATCCCCCTAAAAAGGGGCACCTCAGGCACCAGGCGATAAACCTAGCCTTTCCAGATTGGATTAGATCCTAGGAGATAGACCCCTGAGGCTCAAGGAATGCCAGTCTCAGTGCATGTGACATGGATGGTGGCTTCCTGTCATCCATGTCTGGCAGCCTTAACCGGCATGACAAACCAAGTAACCAAACAACACATCCATGCATTGAGAAACATGGATGGTGTCTGACTTGATTCATGATATCCTCTCAGGTTTTATTCCTTCAATTATACACCTGCTGAATGTTGAAGAATAGATCAGCTGAAATGTTATTTTCACAAAATTAAGAATTGGAAGAAGAGGTTTCATTTTCCAAACAATTAGTGGTATGTAATATGGAAGTATTCTCTTTCATTAAATCAGATGGTAACCATTTAAGGTCCTCAAAGTCTCAAAGTCATTCTTTGAAATGTAAGAATTAAATATATACTGCTTAACATTCTCCAATTTTTTATAATCTAATGATTGTTGCCTTTTTTTTTTTATCTCTGCTCAAAAATGGGTCATTTTATCCTGTATAAAACATTCTTGATTTGTAGAGTGATGATAAGATGAAGAAAAAACATGAAAAAAGTGGATCTATTTATATATAAGCATACTGTGATTGAAACATGCACACAAATAAACACACATGTTTATCTGATTATCTTACGTTCATTTAGTCAAATTGGTGACTGTTGTTGAGTGCAATCCAAAAGCTCCCTTTTCATTAGCTTCTACACTGAGTTGTAGGAGAGGGCACTACTCCTTTACCTGGATTGCTCCACTTTACCCTTGATCTGTACTTTATAATGCTGAGTGCTAAGCAAGGTGACATCAAGTACCATTTTTTAAGTCTTTGGTATGACTCAACCTGGGATTGAGACCCATTGGCAAACACTTACTTTAGCTTAATCTTCAGAAAGTGTTATCTTTACAATTTTTATCTTTACTTAATAATTGGTCTCCTACTTTGTCCTCTTCCTATAAATGAAACTTATTTTAATAGATAAACATCTTACTTTAAAAGTTTATTTATCTACAAAGCCAATCAAAATTTAAGTGTACCTTTAACGTTATATTTCTTATGTACACATGTATACATATCTATTAGCTGCTCAGATTATAAACAAAAATTATCAACTTCTAACCATCAAATTATTGTACACACACACACACACACACACACACACACACACACACACACACACACACACACACACACACACACAAAATGTATACATTTTTATATATAAAGTTGTTATGGACTGACCATCTCGTTTTGAACATTTTTCAAACCAATTGATATGGCAGATGAGAAATATTTTCTTAGATTATTTGAAAGATCTTATTCTTTGTTTATAGTTACTCCTTAAGAGTTTTTCTCATCAGTATTAGCTAATAGTATTTTACTGGAGTTTAAGTGACAGCAAGTCCCCTCAAGTCTCCAGAACTCTTCTCAGTATTTTGGCTGATCTTAATAAGGCATTAGTTTGGATGGTCTACACTCGTCCTGTTATTTCCAAGTCCTTCAGTCCCTTTAATAATCCTTTGGTGACTGTACCAAGAGCTCTAATTACAATTGGTATAATAGTCCTTTTCATGTCTATATATTATCATTATTATTATTTCATTAATATATGAAAAATAGCCCATTATTGCAAGATCTCAGTTAAGTACAATAGTGTGAAAATACTCTTAGATAATAATTTAATGTCAAAATTTGATTCATTTGTAAATATTTGATCATAAATATTTAATCATAAATTTATATTTTCAACATTCTACTGCAATCATGTTTTTTAATCACATTTTTTTAATTTGCCTCTAATCATTTGTGTGCACACAATTATATGGTATCAAGTATTTATTTCTAAACTAATAATTTATACATTTTGAAATGGTTTCCTGCATTTGTATCCAATACTAATCATTTTTAAACAGGTCTATTTGGTCTATAGATGAGATCCTAACAAGTACTACCAGTCAGACTAGTCCAGGAAGAAATGGAAATTAAGGGGTTTTCGACACTCTCCAGAGCTGCAGAACTGGAACCTCTCCTCTAGATGCAGTTTTTGTGCAACTCTCTTTTTTGTTGGGGAGTGTGTCTTATCCCTATGTAAGAGATGCAGTCAGCATATTCTTAGCCCCACTTATAGGGTGGTATGCAACTTGGTCTCACTATGAAGTAAGGTGAAATTGAGTTACATGAAACACCCAACTGAAGTAAACATTATGTGTTACTATAAAAGTCAAAGTATTCATTACTCGGTTCTGTGAAATTCAAAAAAAGAATTCACAACTTCGAAATTGACAGAATTTAGACCAAATATTGATACAATTATTATAAAAATTGAACAAGACTTATTTCACTATTTATTTGATTTTTTTTATTTGTCATATTTGGCATTTTTCATCAAAATTTTGTTGAGGAACTCCCCATGGTGTGATGGCTAAATTACTAGACTGAAGCCTCAAAGTAAGCAAATTTGAACTCCAGTTGCTCTATCAGACTAATACCCTAGGAAAAGGTATGAACCTCCTTATCCTCCCAACTATGGGTTAAGTAGGACATTGCATGATGGTTAGAGTGTTCGCCAATGGCCTTGGAGACCTGTGTTCAATCCCAGGTTGAGTCATACCAAAGACTCAAAAAATGGTACTTGAGGCCACCTTGCTTAACACTCAGCATTATAAGGTAGGGATCAAAGGTAAAGTGGAGCAATCCAGGGAAAAGAGTAGCGCTCTCCCCTACACCTCGGTGTAGTAGCTATTGAAAAGGGAGCCTTCCAGTCAACCTCAACTACTGTCACCAACTTTTAGTATCACTACTACAAGGATGGCTCTGGCAATGAATGATACACAAAAATTGATGTGCCATTTAACAAAGAAATCAAACTAAACCAAATTTTATTGATTTAGTATTTTATATTTTCAATTTTATTGGTATGTTATAATTTTATATATATTTGGTCCATTTGCCTAGCAGTTAGAGTGTTTGTCAATGGCTTGGGAGACTGGGATTCAATCTTAGGTCAAGTCATAACAAAGACTCAAAAAATGGTACTTGATACTTCCTTGCTTAACTCTCAGTATTATATACAAGGGTAAAGTGGAGCAATCCAAGGAAAGGAGTAGGGCCCTCCCCTAAACCTTGGGTTGCCCACGACCATGGTCGCCAACTTTACATACTTATATATATCCTGGAGAGGAGAAACAAATGCTGTTAGATCTCTGTGTCAAGGCTGGGAAGGTACATTGTTCCTTGGCAGAATTACTGGAGGGCAACAGTTTGATCCTTATGCACAGATACTAGGCATAAATGCTGATCTATCTATAATCTCATCATTTTCATGGGAAATATTCTGGTCATTTCGCTGATAAAATCATTTAATGCTTTGCTTAAAATTTTAATTCAGACAATGTTTTCATTAATAAGGGCTTACAAGTATTATTTTTACTTGATATATTCAGCAAATGTATTTCTATTTATATTTTTTAGCACTTTCAAAAAATATTAAGTTATGTCACCTATGTGACCAATGTAGATGAGCTTTGTAAAGTTACTTATGATCTAAAGTATCTGTATGGGGATGGCTGGTAGAAGTAATTTGGTATTTAGTAAGTCACTATTGTTTTTTCTATTTTTATTTTCATTATTAGAAATGTTATTGACTATCTTATTACTTCTGCCCCACCCAATATAGTCACAACTTTTTGAAAAAACAAACTTTGTTTTCCTTTTTTTAATTTCTTCTTACATATATTTGAGGGTAGGCAAAATTAAAAATATAAATACATTTGAACTCATCTAATATTTCACTTTGATGTCTATCATGAATTTATTGAATTGTAGACATTTTTTATCAGTTTGGATTTTATGAGTGTTGAACAGTAAAGAAAAATTTTGTTTTGTTCTTTTTACTTGTCTTAAGTTTTCCTATAATAACAAATGTCACGGAAAGTATGACTCAGATTTTTGGTATATAATCCTCTTTCTCTGCCGAAGTCATGATAATCTAAAGGTGTCTGCATTAATTGATTGCTTTTAGTTTTTGATTTTTAATGCTTGGTTCAAGTTATAGTTATAAATACTGAAATAGAATTATTTTATATCAATCTAATTGAGCAGGTGTATGATTTTTAGATATATTAATGGCTAACTTGTCTTATTATTTGGTGTCTTTCATCTAAATTTTGTTGAGGAAGTCCCCATAACTCAATTGCTGGACTGTGGCCTCAAAGTAATCAAATTCAAACTCCTAACCACAACATCCAGTTCAATTGCTAATTGTTGGATGTGATTATATGATTTGACATCTTTTTCTCTACACACAAATAAAATATACAGAATAAAATTGCTAATTGTTATATTTCATCTCACTATTTAGCTTATTTATTTATACACATATATCTATATTATTATAAGCATCAGATTTGTGTATGGATGTAAACATAAAATTGTACTATGTAAGGTTTTTGTAAGTACAATACTGTCAAAATGCTCATAGAGAATAAAGTAATTTCTAATCCAATTTAGAACCTATTAACAATCGTGTAAAGTCGGTATTTGTGTACACTCTAAACATTATAACTTCTCAACAGAGATAACTATTGAATACTATTCATAAAATCATCATCATCTTCATCATCATCAAGGTATACCAACAACATGAATTCCCTTGACTCTCTTTTACCACCTATCCCTATTGATCATTGCTTTGGTCAAATCCTCTAGATGGCATCCAGTGTCCACACAGACCTGATGAATGTAAGTTTTTACAGAATGGCCAACACTGATGAGTCTACGCGTAGGAGTCCATTAGGAAATATCATTTATGAGTTAGTTCTTACTTCTCCTACAATATCCAGCATGCCTTGCTCATCTTACTCAGAGGATTTGTGTGATGGGAGGCAAGTGGCCCTACAGCTTCTGTTTCATAGAATGCTGCTTCCAGGATTTACTCAAAACAGCACATAGTATCTCTGAGTTGTTCCCATCTAGCTTTTTCTCCAAGCATTTCTTTAAAGTTCAAGTGATGCATTCTTGACACTGCTACAGACTTCCTCGTATTTATTTGCAATTAATCATAGTCTATATAGAGGTTATAACTTCCCACTGAGTTTAATAGTTCTTCAAGTTGGCTTTTAAATGAGTAAAAAATAAATTTGCAAAAAGAAATAGCATTGCTAATTATAGGATTTGATCCCATTATTTTGCATTTTTACAGCTCAGTCTTGTTCACTAAACTTATTAATATTATTTATTTTATGTAACTCACACCAAATAAATGAATACCAAATAAGTATATTCGCTTATTAAGTATTATGTTATTTGAGTCAGTGATTTTGAGAAAGCTTTTAAACATGTTTCTTTACCTTATCAGATGTATTTACCAAAATTACCTGAAAATATCTTGAAATAGTATTGTTTGAATTTGTTCAAAGAAATCACCATTAACTTCAACCTCAGCCTTGAGACAGAATCTCTTGTAAACCTTTCTGATGATCTTCTTGTTTAACTTGGTAAATTCTGCCATTATTTTCACCTTCAGTTCATCTCTGGTTTTGCACAGAGTTTTATTGGTCTTTTACTCAATTTTGCCTCAAACTGATGATCAAGGGGATCACAATCTGGGGATTTAGGTGATTAGATGTTGGGATGATGTGATCACAGAAATTTTCTCACAACCAAGACTAGGTTCTCCTGCTTGTGTGGCATAGTAAAGTCCTGTTGCCAGATTTAGGGTCTTCCAGCAGCCATCCCCTCAATCTAGAGTAGTTTTACCTTCTCCAGGCACTTTATATTGGCCTCCATGTTTAGTCTGATGCCATGTTGAAAGATGAATGGTGGTATAATATCACCATCACTAGTGACCACCCCAAATACCATGCTGCGGACTGGGTGTTTGGTTTTCATGTTTTGGTACATCTTAGGGAGACAGAGCAAACCAGTGGTTATTCTGTGAGTTTACCATCTGGCTGAAATTTTTCTCATTTGAGAAAAACCAAAGTATGTTCAGCTGGAGGGGATATTTGTTTGTTGAAAAGCTTTACAGCATGGTCTTTCTTCTTATCCTTCATAGTCTATCATAAAAATTAGCTCTTTTTCATCATATAAGATATACTGAATATCTTCATGCACAAGCTACCTGATAAGAAACTCGGACACTCCTATATCCCTAGCTATGAACCTGATTGACTTGCTAGGATTGGTGTCAATCATGGCCTGTATCTCACCAAGAATATCACCAAGAATTCTTTTCTAATCAGAATGATCAAAAAGAGGGTTTCCAGCTGCTGTATGTTCATAATTACCATTTGACTCATCCGACTCTTTTTGAATCCTTTGCACTGTCCACGGATTGACAGCCAAGCACTGAAATTTTTGTATTAGAGCTTCTGGCATGAATGCCAAGCGGCACAACATGCCATTTCCAAATTTCTGAAGGGTTGAATTGCATCACACTGCTACTTTCTGCCCAACTGATTTTAGTTTGCTTCACAGTAGACAAAACCTGAAACAAACAAATTGCATGCATGAAATTGGTAATTCAACATGGTGACAATTTACACATTGTACTCAGTATATAGATTGAAAAAGTTATTACAATTCATTCAAACATTCAGACTGTACATAATTATGTCATCTCCTGAGAGTCAAAGTTAAGGAATACAAAATGTCATATTAAAGTAAAGAAAAAAAAGTCAGGTGTTTTAAATCACATCTAAAGGCAGAAGTGCTCACATTATATACTTTTGAATGAGATCCAAACTACAAATGGAGAACATTAGAAAGTTAAAAGAAGCTATATATATTAGCTTAATAGACTAAGTCTGGCCAATCTGTATTTTAATGGGGTACATATTTATTTGCATATAAAAAAATAGAGATTTGCTTGTATTACATAGTTTGTTGGGAATAAGCTAGTTTAATCTGTATATTTGCTACCATTTTCCTGTTTGCACTACCCATTCTAAGTGGTTCCTTGCAGATAATTAGGCTTGTCTGGGTCTTTGATTAAGACAGATTAAAATAGACAGGAAGCTTTGTGACCAGATATTCATCCCTCAGATAGTACTTTTTCATTGCACTAAGAGGATAGGATCAACCATGCAATGAGTTATATGTGACTTCTTCACATTCAAAATATCCTTTGTCCCATATTTATATTATTAGAGTGACAAATAGCTACCATTTTCTATTTTGCTTTTTCGGAAAGAAAGAAAAGGGTTCTTCTGTTTTTGTATATAGATTGAAGAAGCCTGTAAATGCGTTCAGCCTAAATATTGTTGTAACAATAAAAGTAACACATAGAATAAGTTCAGTAGTTCAAACAACTGTTGGGATGATGATAATGCTTATTAATATTATTGGCAGTAACAACATTTTCATCTTAGTTGCTTTGATCTCATTTCAGTCTTTACACTAATAGAATTATGTCAGGTGTATAAACTTGGGTACCCTTTTTTAATGAAAGTCTACACCATACGTGAGTGTACTTGAGAAAAAAAAAATTATGCTCACAAAAAAAGAGCTGAACCAGAAAGTAGATTTTCTACCATTTCTTTTCTGTTTTCCACCATTTTCTAAAAAAATTAAGAGAACCTCTTTCTTTCCTTATAGGTCAGTGATTATGAAGAAGACTGTAGAAAGGACTGGTTAAAATATTGTGGATACAACAAAAGCAATGCAAAGTATGAATTCAATAGATCAAATGACTCTTGGAATGATAATGACTCTTTTCAAAATTGTTAGAAAATGATTTCCTTTCTATCATTATTAATGTTATCTACTTTGAGTAGTGTCCTCCTTACCCCTTGGTATTGTAGCTATTGAAAAGGGAGCCTTTGGGTCACCCTTGACTAAGGTATCTCTCACTGGTCCCATAATCTGATAGTCATGAAGATGCAACTCATGTAATGTGTCTTGCACAGAAACAGTCAGGTGGAACCCATCCTTCTCCTGGTCAACAACTGGTTTAAGTTCAGAGTTTTCCTTCTAGACCAGTTGTCATTCCTAGGTTAAAAAGCCCAGTCTATCCTACAATTTATCTATAACTGGAAGGAGAATAGTCGGATTCATATTTTTTCCCTTGGCATTAGCCTTATGTGAAATGTAAAAGTAAAGTTGGCAACCTTAGTCGAGGGTGACCCGAAGGCTCCCTTTTCAATAGCTACTACACCAGGGTGTAGGGGAGGGGGCAGCTCCATTCCCTAGATTGCTCCACTTTACCCTTGATCTGTACCTTACAATGCTGAGTGTTAAGCAAGGAGGCATCAAGTATCATTTTTTGAGTCTTTGGTGTGACTCTACCTGGGATTGAACCCAGATCTCCCGGGCCATTGGCAAACTGTCTAACCATAATGCCAATGTCCGGTAATATGTGAAATGTAAGCAACCTCATTCAGGATTTGAACTTGGGTAGCCAAGTTCACTTCCTATGATTATGCTTCCAATTTGTTTCTCTGTATGTTACATCAAAGTTGTAAGATAGAATAACAGTGAATAGAATTCTCAATCTAAATTTGAATTCTCTCTCTTCTTAATTGTACTTTTAACATTAACACTCTTGGCAGAGGCATGAATTTACTTTTCCTTGAATTTTGTCTCATTGCCTGTTATACCAATAATAGTCTCAGTACTAGCATGTCACTATGGTTAACAAAACAGATGTGAGTGGGTGAGTTAATATTTCATCAATCTACTCTCCTGTAACTATCTTTCCTGCTCAGGCAGTAGTTACAAAATCTGTTACATCTGTCAACCTTGACTGGAACTAGTTATTTCTATTTGTTTTTGTCATATTTAGATTGGCTAATTTTTTTAAACATATTTATTTTGGTTTTATTCATATCTTAAAAATATTTTTCTAAGATTTGAATTGCATGAAATTAATTTTTATTTGCAAGTTCTAAAATTCTATATCTCAATCATCAATATTATATAGAAAAGTAAGAAAAGTGCAACTTCGCCTTGTTTGATTCTGTTTCTATGTTAGTTGTAACCAATTATCTTCTGTCAGATCCACAATGACACTGAATATTGAGATTCAGAGTTAGAAGATATGGCAAGAATCTAAGTAAAAACTAAGTAAAGTTGGTGAGCGTAGTCGAGGGTGACCCAAGGCTCCCTTTTCAATAGCTACTACACTGAGGTGTAAGGAACAGCACAACCCCTTTCCCTGGATTGCTCTACTTTACCCTTGATCCCTACCTTATAATACTGAGAGTTAAGCAAGGAGGCATCAGGTACCATTTTTTGAGTCTTTGGTATGACTCCACCTGGGATTGAACCCCAGTCTCCTGGGCCTTTGGTGAACAATCAAACTGCTTGGCCAATAGACAGAGTGATCAGTAAATAACCCTGTTGGTATATTAAAAAATAATCACGGTGTTTTGAAAGTATTTTCATTTTTTAAATTACTGAGAATTCATGGGGAACCTCTCGAGAGCTCTTTTGCAGTATGGTATTTTTTTAATGATCTTAGCTTTTTTGAAAGTTTTCATGTGCTTGTATTTGGGTTCTTTTCTTCTCACTAGTGTTTTAAAGAATTATGCCCAACAATTGATGGCCATCCATCTTATTTCAACCGACTATTCCTTACTCTTAATACAAGTCACTACTCTCAATATAAGTCCCTACTCAAAAACATTATACCCAACAATTAATGACCATCCACTTTGTTTCAACCGACATACCCCTAGCTTTAATACTAGTCCCTACCCTTAATACAAGTCATTAACCTAACAACTGATGACCATCCACTTTATTTTGACTGACAAGCCTCTACTCTTGTGAGCAATACAATCAGATATTGTCCACTTCCTGAATCCTTTGAATAGAGCCAACAGCTATATGTCCAAGTTTAAGATAAGGCTCCAGTATGGCCAGAATCTCAATACTTGTATCAACCACCTGAAAAAAAGGTAGAACTGAATGGTAGTGATATATATATATATATATATATATATATCAATAATATAATGGGGTTCATAGCTTTTAAATTTGTATATAGAATAAGCTTTAGAGTAAAGATATATGATCATCATCATCATCAAAGTGTGCCAACAGCACAGATTCCTTTAATACTTTCTTGCCGTCACTTTCAATCAGCCATTGATCATGGTAAGTCCTCTAGATGGTATTCATTGTCTGCACAGAGCTCATGAATATAAGTTTTTTTCTGGTCACCCAACACTGGTGTGTCCATAGAAAAATGTTGCTTATGAGTTCATCCTAACTTCTCCACCAGTGCCCAGCATGACTTGCTCATCTTACTAAGATGGATTTTTGAGATAGGAGGTAAGTGGCTATACAACTGCTGTTTTTCTGGGTGCTGCTTTCAGGATTTGTTTAAAACAGCACATAGCATCCTTGTGTAGTTCCCATCTAGCCTTTACTCCAAGAAAATATATAGAAAACAAAAATACTTATGTTAGATAACAATAATACTTATAATAATAACATTAATAATATTGTGGTGTCATAGATAATTTTTAGATGGGCTCCTGTTTGAAATAATGTTTGAAATGTTTGTAAAAAATGAAAATACTTTTGATACAACCTAATAGATAAATGATGGCTGGTACAGTATATTTGTAATTTAGAAGATGAACAAAATACAGTTTTTGTAGAAACTTGTATGAGATTCATATTCATATGTACCTTCTAATTTCCCAAGACCACAAAACTGTCTTGATCTCTCCCAGTAGACATCCAGAATGTGCTTCTATTCATTTACACATACCCAATGTTATGTATATCTGTTAACTTTTATTGTTCAATGTTCAAGACACTTACATTCATAACCTTTGTCAAAATGAGATTTTATCTAGTATTGTAATTGCTTGCTTTATCACCTAGTTTTCACTATCTCTTTAAGAAGTGATTCCAGCAGTTTTTCAAAATTCCTGCAATACTCACAAAGGGTAGCAACAAAAATCTCTACTGCTTTTGATTTACATACAAATTCCTTGATGTAGTTGCACCTTATGTATATTTTTAGTATGCATACTATTCTTCTTGCTTCACATTTTATGTTGAGAAATTAATTCTCTTCTGCTTAACAAACTTTATCATATAAAATTTTTTGATTCCACTTTGTCAAGCAAACATCATATCAATAAAACTGGATAATATTTGTAAAGAAAAATATTTCTTAAATTCTTTTATACAAAGATTGCCAAGCTCTATCTGCAAGGCTTATAATATACTGACTGTATTCCCTGCAGAGAGGTATGATCCCTCCTTCCAAAAAAGGGCTGTTCTGGATATGATACAAAATAACATCTGATGGTGAGGCTCCAGTTCTGAAAATTTGGGGAGTATAGAGTACCCCTTCATTGCCATTACTCCTAGGTCTACCCTGACCAGAGTGTTTGTACCTGTTAGGGTTCCATCTATAGGCTAAGTAGATCTGTTTAAAAATCATTCATATTTTACAGGGCTGTGTGCAAAACTCTTAAAAGATAATAATATACATATATGCATACACAGAGAGGGAGAAATATACATTCTTACCCATTCACATAATTATATATGTAATATTACCTTGAGTTCAAAAAACTGTTAAGAAATACTATACAAAAAAAGTATGAATGTATAATGAGCATAGGCATAAAATAACCCTGAATAGATTGATATGTTGTTAAAATCAAAGATTATTAATGTCAATTGAAATTAAAAGTCATTGACAGTTTCTACCATCTTCTATTTATTTTTATTTTTGCAAGTATCATCCACTATTGTTATTTAACTTTTTTAGTATTTTCTTTAATCTTTACTTTTTTAGTTGCTTTTGATTGCATATTTTATATAAAGTCACTGCAATGGGAAAAGCAGTATAACTCAGAAATAATAAAAAATAAGCTCTCAGTGAGATTCAAGCTCCCATCCTTTTTGCTTCAGGAAGGCCTGGCTAAGAGGATGTAATGTTACTGTGAGCTTAAACTTGATTATTTACCAATTGTTGTTGATTGACAGCTCAAGTGAGTTATGATAAAAAGCAACAAAAAAAATTAAGATTAAATTGATTGATTGATTTTAATGGCATGTCAACCTGTATAGGGATATTTTATACCCATAGTTTAAGAAATCCCATTCATTGTACATTCATATTTCCATTTTTTGTGTAGTTGTTCTTAAGAGGGTTTTTTTTGCAAACAATTCTATCAAATATGAATGATTTTCAAGCCGATCTTTTTGACTCATAGATGGGATCCTGACTGGTACTACCATTCTGGGTCAGAGTGGACCTGGGAGTAATGACAATGAAGTAGTGACTCCACACTTCCCAGAACTCTAGAACTGAAGCCTCACAATCAGATACAGTTTATTGTCATACCCAGGACACCCTTTTTTAGGTGTCCTTTGCAGGGGATACAGTCACAGTATTCTAAGTTTCACCAATATGGTTTAATTAAGATTAAAGAAAATACTTGTCAAAATTAGAAAAATATTTTGTATTGTTTTATTTTATCTGACCCCTTCTACAGCCTTCATTAGATGTACAATCTCTACTGAAAGAGAGTCTCTTTTTTTAAAGAAATAGATGTTGAACAAAAAGCAGTGTCTAATACATGATTTTCCATCAGGGATTGATAGTTTGGTCAGAAGAATAAAACCACTTGCATTCATTTCTTTTATAAGCATGATTATTCACACTATTTACTGCATGATTATTGGGAGGCTCTGTAAGTGAATTCTAAATATTCAAACTATTAAGATAATTCTTTATTTTGCTTTTGTTGTTATTACAATGTTTTGGCTAATCCATTCTACTTCGGTGTTTATAAAAATGAAATGGTTGCTGATACAATTCCATTCTAGCAACCTGTGTAAAAAGTGATTTCATTTATTTTATATACGAGATATTTCTTCAATTTCTTACCTTCTAAGCAAAGATCTATGTTAGTCTGGTTTATAGACTGTGCTACACAATAATAGTAATAAACCAAACTAGTTAGTATATTTTCTACAATTTTCTGGAAAAAGAAACTTGTGCTTTGGAAGAAGGCTGTAAAATAACTCAACCAAAATATTAGGATATCAATAAAAGTAACATAAAGATTGATTTCAACATTCTGAACAATTCTTGGATTAAAGATAATTTTTCTCAAAGTCATTGAAGCTCTCTTTTCTAAAACAGTTTCATTCATAAATTTTTTGACATTTTTAGCATATTAGTTTGAAAGGTTAAGAAAGGATTAGAGATTACTGGAGTAAGTAATATAATCAGCTTCTTAGATTACTTCTTAATTCAAGGTATAAATACATGTATGATTATATGAATGTTAGAATGTATTTCTTCTTTTCTGAGTATGCAAATATATGTGGGTGGGTGTAAATTGAGATATAATTCTATATATATATTGAGAGAGAGATGTGTATCGGGATTGAACAAGAGAATAACTTTGCTTAATGTTAGCAGTCCTTTACATTTTCTTGAATTGACATCTATTTAGAAGTTTTAAGATAGTTATGTCCCTTGTTTTATGCAATCTAAATCTCTGATTTTTCAAACTGTCTTTTCGTAAACAGAATTTAACAAAAATACTGCATTAATTATTTAATTTGCTGATTTATTTGATAGATATATGGCTATATGATATTATGTCAATATTTCAAAAAAAAAAAAAAAAAGAAATCATACTTTTTTATTGATTTGCAGCAAAAATGTAGGACTTCCTCTATTTTTCTTTTAAATTATGCATATGAAATATACATATTTTACAATCATCATTCCAATATGGAATTGTTGATGATGTAATTGATATCAGTGTAAAAATTAGATTTATGAAATCAAGTTCAAGTCCCAGCCGAGACTGTGCTTACTTCACACTAATGCCATTGGAAAACACATAAATTTATCAGTTATGAGTACGATCCATCAGGAAAATTCTAAATTCAAAACCATGAAATAAACAACAGGATAAGATTTCACTATGGTAAGGCACTTATTTTCAATAATTAGGTTTATTTGATACTTTTTCAATCTAAATATCCCAAAAGGAATGCAGCTGACTTTATACTTTAATGTTTTTTCATCAGAAATTCTGACATGCAGACACCATGCCACCAACTATGCAAAAAATTTCATGGACTCTCTCACACACCTTTGAAAATATTGTACATTTCTCAGTTTGGGTTTTTATACCTTTTATTAAATTGCTTGATTTTGCATTTAGATAAGTTCAATTTTCTATTTAAATTTGTTAAATTCTTTTGTCTCATTTGCTGTTTGGAATAACCTCAGTTAACAAAACAGTGAATGCAAAAGCCAAACAAACAAACAAACAAAAAAACAGCTTGCATTGTTTGACAAGCACATTTAGATATATCATCTGTGGCAATCCTCTTGGCACCTTCAAACTGAACAAGTACAGATTTATTTTCAGAAATATTTGCTTTTTATTTTCATATTTTGCTACTCATCTTAACATGTCTAAAAGAACATTGATTTTTTACAATATTTAGACATAGTTCATGACTAAAAATCTAAATTATTCTCTGTATCAGATAATTTTTTAGTCACTTTGAACTAGCTGATGATCTATCTCATAAGAAATTTCTCTGTGCTGGAAATGCTGACAATATGATTTACCAGTTTAATATCATTCACTGATAGGTCTTCTCACTACTGATGCTGTAATGAAAATAATGCAATTAATTTTTGCACTTTTCAGGGAGTGTTCTAAGGAATTAATGAAAGTTTTATTCATAATTCATGTTTGTTTTTTAGACTTGATGAAAATCAAGATGTTATAAAAAAACCCACTGAGCAACAGGCAATAATCAGTTATTTTCAGCTATAATATTTTTTGCCAGTTTTTAATATAGTAATTCTCAATTTTAATTCTTTTTCTCCAAAATTAAAGTATACAGTCATCTCTGTTATCCACAGTTTTATTTTTTCTTGTCAATCTGAGTAATAAACGATTATTGAATTTTACTTAATTATGGTCCCAAAGTTAAAAAAGTAATGATGGTGGCAATGTAGTTTTGCCAAAGAGAACCTGTATGGTGCTTCATTTAAGGAAAAAAGTAAGAGTTCCCAATTTAATAAGAAAATTAGATTAAAAAAAAGGAAAAAAAACCCACTATGCTGTTGTTGATATGAATAAATCTTCTTTCTATTATATAATTATTATGATAGTAATAGCTAGAATTGTTCTACTTTATCATTAGTCATATCTTAATTTATCTAATTTAGCCTTTTATCATATGTATAAGAAGCATATAATATATATATAGGGTTTTTGTTGTTTGATTTTTGCTTGGAATTTTGTAATATATCTTTTGTGGATAAAGAAAACTATTGTATATTGCTGCCATTTTAATGCATTTAATAGCATTATTTCACCATTATCTTCTGTCTGGTGAATTATTCATCTCCATGCACCAACTTCATTTGTGATAATGTTTGTTTGTTATTAGCAATATAAATGGAAGAGATGTTTTTTGCTGAAGTCAGGAAATGCTTTATAGTTCAATCCTTTGCAGCCTTCTCTTATCAAGTATCCAGGGCTTCCCTCTTTAGTTAGGTTTGGCATTTCATAGTTTTAGTTACCTGCAATCAAACCCAAAAATAATTCATAAGTTTTACTTAATAATGGTTTCAAAGCTCATGAGTGATAAAGCCGACAATTTGGATGTCTCAAAGAGAAGCTATAAAGTGCCTCCTTTAAATGAAATTCAATGTCTTAATCAGGAAAGAAAAAATGATAAGTTCAGATCTACAGTAAAAACAAATCTTCTATCCCTCATAATTTTTATTACAGTATATTACTATAATTGTTCTATTTTATTATTCGTTATTTTTGTTAATTATGTGGAAAATTTACAGATTAAAATTTATCATTGGGATTTATGTATAGGAAAAAACACTTTATATACTCATAGTTTTAGGCATCTGTTGAGAGAACTTGGAACATATCCTCTGTAGACAAAGGGGGACTACTGTACTCTACCTGTAAATGAATCAAAACTAGCAGGAATTCATTTATATTTGATAATACAAATTTAGTAATCTATTCAAAATATGACTAAAATTAATCAAAGAAATTATTTTTCTTTTATATGTGAAATGTTTTTCCTATTAGGAAAAAATTTTCACATATAAAAGGAAAATAATCAAAGCTCAAAAACTCTTTGGCTGATTTTCAAAGATTTAAAAATTTGTAATGGCATAATTTCCTAATCACATTTTGACATTAGATTCTTAAAAGCTGGTTAAAAAGAGATCATGTTTTCAAATTATAAATGCAGCTTAGAAAAAAATAAGGATCCCTAAACTTTTTTATGTCATTGTTTTTAGAAGAAAAAATATTATCTATCAAAAATAGAGTATACAAATTTTTGATTTTGAAAAATAATTACTGAGCAGCTTCAGCCTGACATTTTTGTGAGTGAGATATTTTGTGTTTGTGCATCAGATCAAATATAAATAGATATGTAACAGTATAAATAGATATGTAACAGTATAAATAGATATGTAACAAAGACAACAACAACAAAGAAAAAAACATTATAACCACTTTTACAGTAAGTTTATCACTTTTTTTAGTTATTTAGCTGTATAAAACTTAAAACTTGTCAGTGTTTTCTTTTTAAAACTAGTAAGCTAATTTAGGAATTAACTTGCATTATCAGAAGCTTCCATGATCTTTTTTTATAAAGAACCATTTTCTTTTCTTTTTTTTCACCAAGTAATTTGTAGAATCATTTCTAATATGTAATGATGCCTTTTTATACATTATTATTTTGTTTTATGCCAAAAGCAGAATTGATATTTGTCCTATCATGGAAAAAAAATCAGACACTACAATTCTATTTTTTGAATCTCAGATTCTAGAATGAAATAGTAGATTTTTTTTACTACTAGGCTTGTTATCTATATTTCATTGAACTAGAAAGAAGTTTATCTCAGTTTGATATCTAATAAATAGTATATCATTTAAAAAAAATTCTTTGGTCAATATCTTTCTCTATATTCTGTTATACTTAAAATACTTTTACCATTCTATAACTATGTAAACATACCTTAGTCAACATCTTTCTCTGTATTCTATTTCATTTAGCAATTTCCTTCTTTTTTAAAAAAATCTGTTACTGATGTGTTCTATTGCATTTAACTATTTTCTCTCCTTCTATTGTTGACTTGAAACTGTATAAATGACTGCATTTGAACCTAAAAATTTAAAAACAATTATGATGCAAATGCTGATTTGCTGCCTCTAGGAAAAGACATTTGGCTATAAAAATGGACTGAATCCACAGACAAAACCAGTCATTATTGTGAATAGTTACTTACTATTGGTAACTGGTGTAGTCAACTGAATCATTGTTATTCATATAATTCTGCCATCATGTCAAGAATTCTAACTGGTATGTAGCATAGTTTCACAGATGAAGGGGACAATATTGGCCTACATCCACTTCAAATTTATTATAGGCCTAAATAACTTGACAACTTTGTTATTAGTAGTAAAAATGATGATGTAAATGTATATTAATATTGTTATTTACTTGTTGTGGAGTGGCTGGATTCCCCACAGGATGGACTGGTCTGAGGACAGTTTAGAATAGTACTCACCCTAGACTGTGTCTGTAAACAAATATGATGAAGTTTATTTACATTAGTCAGTGCACCAAACTGTGTACTGTATTCCCTCCAGAATAAAATACCTCTTATTTTACATATGTGTCAACCTTACTTGTTTCACGACACAACATCTGGCAATGATTTGAATGTTAAGCATGACCAACACTTGGGTCAACTTAAACAAGCATAATTCCAAGCCAGCATAACTGGTTGACCTTGTTAAAAACAAGTAAGAATTTTGAATTGTTCAATAATTCTTGTTTGGAAAAAAAAAAAAAAAAAAAAAAAAACAGTTGGAAATTATAAAGAAACATAGATGATTTTTAAGAAGCAATGATGGAATTTATGAAAATACAGAATGAGCATTTAGAAGAGCATCTATGATTGGACCAAGAATGCTATGAAAAACAAAACAAATGATTTGAAAAAAATGTTCCAAAAACAAAATGAATGTTTGGAAAAAATGTTCAAACTATTAGTGTTAAAAAAGAGCTAGGTAATGCAAATTCTTTTTTTGCTGGACTTGGTAATAAATTCAGTCAGTGAATTTAAGTACAGTCCTCAGGAGGAGGTAACTTTTACAGTGTATTTTTGCGATTATGAAAAGGTTTTTTAAAAAGACTGCACTACATGGTCGGATGAAAAGAAAATATGTCTGTTGCTCGGGAACTTTGGTCAAAGTGAGCATGAAAAGTATGCTAACTACATACTTCTGAGAAATCCTGGGGAGATATTGCTTGTGGAGACTCTCTTGATTCTAAAAAAAATATCTGAGGAAAAAAGTTCTCTGAACATTTTCTTTTTTTAAGTAGAGGAATTATATTGTGAGTTGAATTAACATGACCAGAAAATCTGGCAAACAATTGCATGCAATATACGGAAACACTAGACAACTCTTTCAATCTTATTAGGTCTCATCAGTTGTGTATTTGCAATATAATTCCTCTACTTAAAAAAGAAAATGTACATCTATATCCTTGCCCTTGAGGTTATAATAATTACTCAGATGCGTATTTCCAATCCTTCTGGGAAGACGTAGCCCTGGAGGTGACACCATATCCTCTGTAAAGAATACAGATGTAACTTGCAAGACACATTCAGGTTAATTGGCTATGCAATTACCATGACTAGTTGATTTGGCATCACTTGTGTGTGATGTGGATTGATAGCTCAGTGGTAGAGTTTCGCCTTTGCATTCCATGGTTGCTGGTTCGATCTCTAGTGGGGGAGATCTCAGTATACACTGCTGATGAGACCTAATTAGGTTAAAACCGCTGTCTAGTATTTCTGTATGTCACGTGCAAGTGTTTGCCAGATTTTCTGGCCATGGTAATTCAATTCATAAAAAGTTCTCTATTCAATACAAGATGACAGTGATAAAGAAAGTGAAGATTACTCTATTTTTTCTAGGATTGTAAATAGAGAGTGTAAAAGGTTTAAATTAAAGAACTTATCCCTAATATGTTTAAATGCTTGATTTTTGTACATTGACTGATGACTCTGGAAGATGCCAAAATTAGAACCAGAATTTTGTCTAAATTAGAATAAAATCCTAAAATCAGTCTGCAAAATGGTTGCAGAAGAATGCAAACAAATAGAAAACCTTCAACACAACATGGCAAGGATTGAAGAACATGTCATGTCAAAAATAAATGCATTTAAACAAAAACAACATACAGAAAAATTTGCCCATAAAATAATCCCTTGTTATGGCTGTGGACAGATTCATTATTATAAGGAATGTCCATTTAAAAGAGAAATTGCTTTAATTGTGGCCCAAAAGGTCACAAGCATATGCATTGGAGAAAGCCAAAAAATAAAAAGGGGACAAAAATGAAAAATTCAGTCAACTCAACTTAAATAGAAAACAGGAATAAAAATAAAAAGAAAGTACAGATGAACAATAAAGACATTAAGTTTCAAATGGATACCAGTTCAGATGTGACATTGATAAATAAACAAACTTTGAAAAAATTGGCAGACCAACTGCATGAAAGATGGAAAAAATTACACAAGGATATAAACTAAAATTTGTGGGTGAATATTATTCAAATGTAACATTTATGGGGAAAACTTTAAAATTAAAAGAATTTGTTATGAATCAAACTCAGAACCTGTTTGATATGGATAGGATTGAGTCAGTCAAACCTTTTGAACTAACCAATTAATTCATTCTGCTAAAGTGTCAGCATTAATTCTAACAGTGTTGAAAAATCAAAAAAAGAATTGATGATAAAATTTCCTGAAATTTTTTCTGAGGGTCTTGGGAGTTGTACAAAAGCTAAAGCAACATTCAAAATTAAAGAGAATGTGACACCTATTTTAAGCTGAAAAGGAAGGTACCTTTTGCAGCCAAAGCCTTTATTAGCAAAGAATTAGACCACTTAGAACAAATGGACACGTTGACCAAAACATTGAGGGGGCAAGTCCTACCATTTACATGAAAAAAAATATAATAAAATTAGTGCCTGCTCAGATTTTTCTACTGGATTGAATGATTGTTTGGAAACATACAATTACCCTCTGCCAAGTCCAGGAGACATATTAAGTGGTGGAAAAGTATTTTCAAAACTGGTTTTGTCTAAAGCATACTTCCAGATTCCTGTCAATAAAGAATGTGTGAAATATTTAACAATTAATATGCAAAAGGTCAGTATAGATTCAACAGACTGCCATTCAGAATAAAGGATGCTCTTGGAATTTTTCAGCAAATCATGGATGCATTATTGAATGATATTGATTTCACAATAGCCTACTTGGACAACATCTTAATTAAGAGTGAAAGCCAAGAACAACATGCTGAACATGTCAAAGAAGTTTTTGAAAAATAAAGCAATATGGCTTGAAACTTACTTTGGATAAATGTGAATTTTTTTAATGGAAAAGTAAGCATTTGGAACAGAAAAACAGAACTATTAAGGTCAAAATTTTTTTAAATTGGAAGCTATGTTTTTTGGCCAAATATGGACAAAGAAATAGAAGAAAATATAAAATCCAGCAGAAGTCGTGTGATAGTAGCAAAGGTACCACCAGTGAAATTTACCCTGTAGCCAAAGGAAGACTGCACATGGATTTTGCTGGTCCAAAGAAAGGACAATATCATTTATTAGTGGTTGACAGTTTCTCAAAATGGCTACAAGTGGTGAAATGTAAAAACCTTAGGTACAATGGTACAATTGGATATTTGCATGAACTATTTGCTAGATTTGGTATTCTGGGTACAACTGTGTTGGATAATGGGACACAATTCATGGCATAAGATTTCAAAGATTTTTGTAAAGTTTTTTTGATTGTACACATCCCTACCACATCACATTATCCATGATCTAATGAACAGGCAGAAATATTTGTATTTCATGTGAGCATTAAAAAAAAATTGGACGGAAAAGAATCTGTTGACAATATTCTACAATTTTTAAGGGTATATTTTGCAACACCAAACCCAAGTACTAATTCAAGATTGTCACCAGTGGAGTTGATGTTTGCAAAGAAAATAAAACCTGTATTCAATAAACTGTTGCCAAAGGCAAATAAAAAAAACAATAAAGAAAAAAACAGATGCAAAATCTTTAAAAAGTACAGTAATAGAAAGAAATCTGGAAGGCTGGTGTCATTGATAAATATCATCATCATCATCATATCGTGCTGGCAGCACGGATATCCCTGACCCTCTCTCGCCACTCCTCCCTATCGTTCATCGCCCTAGGTAGGTCTTCAGGACAACAACCTGTATCCTCACATAGCTGCTGAATGTACGTTCGTGCTGGTCGTCCTGCTTTTGCGCGGCCATGTGTGGGGATCCATAAGAGTACATCTCTTATGAGTTCATCTCTGCTTCTCCAGCAATGTCCTGCATGTCTGGTTCGCCTAACTTGAATAGTTTTCGTGATAGGGGGCAGGTGGCCGTACAGTTGGTGTCTTGTGGGGTGTTGCTGCCAGGACTTGTTCAGGATTGCACGCAGCATTCTTGTGTAATTGCCATCTAGCTTCTTCTCCAGCCGTTTTGTTAGCGTCCATGTAGTGCATCCATATAGCAGTATCGATGTGACTGCTGCCTGGAAGAAACTGCGTTTCATTTTATCGGTTAGGTCTGATTTCCATATAGTCGATAGCCTATTGATAGCTGTCCATGCTTTCGCTAACCTCGTTTCGATGTCCTTTTCGGTTGATTCGACGCTGCTTCCTAGGTACGTGAATTTGTCTACTAGTTCAAGAGGGGTTCTTTTTAGAGTGGAGATGTCCCCCGTTTGGTTATAGCACATATATTCCGTTTTGTGTGCATTAACATGGAGGCCTATGCTTGCTGCTGCTCGTTCCAAACTATGCAGAAGTGTTTCGGCTTGGTCAGGTGTATTTGCCAGTATCGCTATGTCATCGGCGTAGTCGGCGTCGGTAATTGTTGTTGCGGGGTATCTTCTGCTTCTTTTCTTCGTCAGTTCGAAGCCATTCTCTTTGATTTTGTCAATCGATGTTCTAAGTACGTAGTCTAGACAAATGATAAAGAGATACGGAGCCAGCGTGTCCCCTTGTAGTACTCCTGCTACAATGTCAAAGTATTCTGTGTCTCCATCTGGTGATCGTACTTTTACTTTAGTGTTTCTATAGAGAATCGTTATTGCCGCTACGGTTTCTTTAGGTATGCCGTACGCTAGTAGGATTTGTTCCATCTTTCCTCTGTGAATGGAGTCGAAAGCCTTGGTAAAGTCGACAAATATTAATGTCGCTTGTAGGTTCTTTGCCCGTACACCTTCAAGGATTCTGCGGATGGTTAATATTTGTGAGGTCGTGGATCTATTTCTTCGGAAGCCATTTTGGTTTTTTCTAAGTATGTTGTCGATTTTGGGTTCTATTCGGTTTCGCAGTAGGGCATTGTAGATTTTGGCAGCTATGGATGTAAGTGTTATGCCTCGGTAGTTTTTGGCTAATCCGAGGTCCCCCTTTTTAGGGAAGGGGAGTATGCATCCCTTCGTCCATCTATCTATCTATCGGATTTTGATTGTATACTGCGTTGCAGTGTCGGAGCAGTATGTCGTCGAATTGTCTGGTCTTCCATACTTCTGGGGGAATTTCGTCCAGCCCTGCAGCTTTCCTATTTTTAATTTTTCTGAGAACCGAGTCGAGTTCTTCTTGTGTGAACGGTCCAAGTTTAATGTCTAATTGTTTGCTAATTATTCTGGTGATTGGTTCATGTGTTATTTTTGGTGGGTTTCCAAGTAAGTTTTCGAAGTGCTGTTTCCACAGTTTTATTCTTTCTTGTTGGTTTGCTGCTTTAAGTTTTGCTTTGGCTGTGTTCTTTCTTCTGCTCACTTCGTTTATTGTTTGCCAGGCAATTCTAGATTGTCTATCTTCCACCGAGTCTCTAATCTTATCTATCTGATTTTGAATGCATTCTGTCTGTTCCTTTATATATATGCCTGCTAATTGATATTGTGCCGTTTTTAGTTTTAAGGCATTTGTGTTTGTTGGGTTTTTTCGATAGTTTTTGGAGGCTGTTTTCACTAGTGCACGTTTTTCTCTCACCGCTAAAGTTTCCCATGGGACTCTATATTTAGTTTTAATTTTTGTTGGAATGTATTTTGCTGCTGCCTCGAGGTGTGCATTGACGAAATTTTCGTATTCGTCGTTTGGTGTACTTTTTTCCGTCTTTTCTTGTAGTGTTTCGAATCTGTTTCTTAATTCTAATATGTATTTATCTCTTACATCTTTGTTGTTTAATAGGGCCCAGTCATAGTGTTTGGTGGTCGCTGTTCGTTTGTCGTTTTTTCGTAGGCTTCCCTTAAAGAACTATTTAGAGACATCACAACCAGATCAGAAAAAGGTGCTCAGAGGATATAAATAAGCAGAAGGTAGAACCGATGAAGGTTATTTATACCTTATTCAATATACCAATGCCTTCCGTAGCCCCTGAGGTAAAACGTTCAAGTAAACAGAAAAGGACATTTTAAAGGTTTATGGAGATAAACCTGAAAAGAAAAAAATACAACTTCCAGAGGAAGTGAAGTGAAGCTGGCAACCTTAGCTGAGGTTGACCCGAAGGCTCCCTTTTCAATTGCTACTACACCGAGGTGTAGGGGAGGGCACTACTCGATTCACTGGATTGCTCCACTTTCCCTTGATCCTTACCTTCTAATGCTCAGTGTTAAGCAAGGTGGCATCAAGTACCATTTTTTGAGTCTTTGGTATGAATCAACCTGGGATTGAACCCCGATCTCATTATGCCAATGGCCCATGGCTGGAACTCCCACAGGATGGACTGGTCTGAAGACTATACAGAGTGGTATTCATTCTAGACTGTGTCTATAAACAAAAATGACTATGGTTATTTACATTAGTTGGCATACCAAACTGTTTACCATATTCAATCTGGAATAAAATACCGCTTACTTTACTTGTATGTTGACCTTACTTATTTCCTGACACATTACTAAACCCACCTAGAATAAATGAGAAATCTATTACATTGACAGATCCAAACCAATGGTGAGAAGCCATGGAAGCTGAGATAGATGCCCTCAAACAAAAGTGTACATATGAGCTGGTTCCCTTACAAGCAAATAGAACAGCTGTGGGAGGTCATTGGATTTATTCAATTAAATCAAATAAAACTGACAAAGATCAATACTAAGCATGTTCTGTTGTAAAGAGATATTTGCAAATATCTGGTGTTGATTACCCAGAGACATATTCAACTACAGCATATTTAGTATCCACCTGAATTGTAATGCAGATGGCTGTCTAGTATAGTTTATTGGTCCATGAAATAGATATCAAAATTGCATGTTTGAACACAATGTGAACTGTATATGAAACAGTAGGTTATATAGTTTATGGCAAAAATAGTGAGAAACTAGCCTGTTAACTAAAAAACTGGGCTGAAACAAAGTGGAATAACATGCTCAATTGTTGATCAAGATTTTGTTTGATCACTTACAGACCTGTGCATTTTTATGAGATATATCAAAAATAAAATGATTATATTACCTTCTGGTTTGATGACATTATTATTGCAACAAGTTATAAATCTACATTCATTGAAGTAATGTTTAAGTAACTAGTTCAGGATGAAGGAACTTAGTGACTTTTTTTGATTTGTTCAAATACAATTTAAATACCACATGGCATCATTAGAATTAATCAGTAAAGTGGTTTCAAATATTGCTCACATTAAGTTTTAATTGAACACAGTTAAATGTTTTCAAGTATTGATATGCAACACTAATAATTCTATTCGACACTCTGCATTCATTTACACTAAGTTAAATTATTCTAAATATTCCTAACATGAACAATTCTATTTAGTATTAATCATTTGTTTGCACACATTTGAATGGCTTCAAGTATTGCTATCTTACATCAATAGTTTTATTTGCATATTGTTAAATGTTTTCAAGTTTTGCTATGAAATACAATTCAATTTAACGTCAATCATTTGTTTGCACACATTTAAATGTTCAGACAGCTCTATTTGACCTATAGATTGGACCCTATCAGGTCTTACCACTCTGGGTCAGTGTGGACCTTGGAGTAACGGCACTTATAGATTACTCCACATTCCCCAAAGCTCCAGGACTGGACACACACCATCAGATGGTTTAGTGTCATATCCAGGACACTTGTTGGGGTGAGGAGTTTTACTCCGCTGCAGAGATGAAATCAGTATATTCTACAGCCCCAGCTGACTGGACTGATTGAATACATGTGAGTTTTATACAAATGATTATATGACTTTTGAAGATAATTATTTGTACCAGATCTAACTTTGAACTATTTTGTATAGATCCATTGCAAAAAAATTCAATTAAATCGCAGGGTGTAATGCAACTAAATTGAAAAAAACTATCAAGGGGGTTTGGATCCTTTTTTAGGCAATTGTAACTACATTTTACAACAATATGGCTTCCTGCTGATTATTGTTTATTCTGAGAAATATTCTCTTGATGAGAGACCCAATTTCCTTCAAAAGAGCAACAACTTTCTCACATTTTACATAACTTTCTCATAGGTCTAATAGGTATATATATATATATATATATATATATATATATATATATATATATATATAAGCATACACTAAAGTTGGTAGCTCTACATCAAGCATTTTGGCCATCAAAGGAACAAGGTACATTTCACAATTGGCAAACACTCTACCACAGTGTTACATCCCCAATGACATCAAGAGAGGAGAGACAAACAAACTATTCTCAGTTACTTACAAAGATTTAATGTACATTATAAGAATAAAAATCATATTAGTAGAAATCAAATGATTCTATTCAATGTAAAAATCAAGAAGAAACAATTAAAAAGATATAAACTATTTACAAACATTTCAAAGTATTCTTTTGCTATTGTCAAAATTGCATAGATTCTTTTATAGTCAATTATAAAAAATATCTGGGCTAATTTGATGTGCTTAAGATTAATAGCTTAGTCTTTATTATAATTGGAAAATGTAGGCTTATAAGTTCCATAGTTTTTTATTGGCCAATATTTTAGGGTATTTGAAGTGGATATTTAACCCTCAGAACTTATCAGCCTGATATTTCATGTGTTTTTTTTACTATACATTATACAATGAAGGCACTTATGGAGTAACAGTTATTGTTTTAGAAAGTAGACTTGGGTACTTGAGTGCAAATCCTGAATGAGGCTGTTTGCATTTCACATTGCACAAATATACCTGGGAAAGGTATGAAGCCAACTATTCTTCCTTCAGCTATATGTAAATATAATGGCTGGTTGACTCTTTAACTTTAGTATGGATACTGGTCTAGGAGAAGGAAAACTCTGAATTTAAACAGGACCTGGAGAAGGATGGGTTCTGTTGGGCTATTCATTCTCAAAATATGCTACTTGACCAAAACAGGTTACAGGCTAAGCTTCTCTCATCTGACTGATAATTTTGGCTCAGAGACATCACGTCAGTAAAAATGACTTAATATAGTGACTATTCTCAGCCTCTTCTTTGATGGAATGTTAGGATAACTTTAAACAAAAATGTCAACTCCCTGAAGTTATGTTTCTCTTTTCTTTTTTTTGTGAATTTTTTTTAGCTTAGGTAATACATCACTAAATAAGTCCTGGGCCTGACATAAAGATGGCACCACTAATAAAAAATCTATATAATTCTTAAAAAGTACTAGCCTTTAAATGACACAGGTCAAAATTTGAGCCCAATTGGATTATTAGTTTACAAATTAAAATTATTCAAGTGAAGCTGCTATTGCAAATTTTCAAAACAGTGGAAAAATCTGAATTTCATGTGTTGATAAAGCATTGCTTTTTGATGAGAAAAAATACTGTTCAAGCAAAGCAATGGCTTGATAAGTGTTATTTAGACTCTGCTCTGTTGGAAACAATGGTTAAGAGGTGGTATGCTGACTTGAAATGTGGTTGTACAGACACAAAAGATGCTGAATGCTCAGGTCACTCAAATTCGATAGTTATCCCGGAAAACACCAAAAAACTCCACAAACTCATTTTGAGAAATTGTAAATTGAAGTTGCATGAAATAGCAGAGGAGTTGAAGATATCAGAAGGCAGTGTATTTACCATTTTGCATGATTATTTGTCAATGAGAAAGCTGTGTTCAAAGTGTGTGCCGTGTTTGCTCACAGTTGATCAAAAACAACAACGTGTTGATGATTCAGAGTGTTGTTTGCAACTGTTCCAACACAACAAAAAGGAGATTTTGCATAAATATGTGACAATAGATGAAACATGGATCCACCACTTCACTCCAGAGTCAAATCAGAAGTCAGCTGAGTGGACAGCAGCAGGTGAAAGCCATCCAAAGTGACCAGATGCAAACATCAGCAGGCAAGGTTTTGGCCTCTGTATTTTGGAATGTGGAAGGTGTTTTGCTTATCAACTACCTTGAAAAAGGAAGAACCATCAATAGTGAATATTATATAGCATTATTGGTATGTTTGAAGCAAGAAATTGTCAAAAAACGGCCACAAATAAAGAAAAAGTGCTATTTTACCAAGACAATGCACTGGGTCATAAATTGATCCCAATGATGGCAAAACTACATGAATTGGACTTTGAATTGCTTCTGGATCCACCCTGTTCTCTAGATCTGGCCCCTTGCGACTACTGGCTGTTTGCAGACTTGGCTCCAATGAAGAAGTGATATCAGAATCGGAAGCATATTTTGAAGCCAAAGACAAATTGTTCAACAAAAGGGCATTGAATTGTTAGAGAAGCATTGAAATCAGTGTATCACCCTAGAAGGTGACTATATAGATGAATGAAGTCAAACTTTTCCTAAAAGTTGTTGTTTTATTAGTTAGGCCCAGGACTTATTGAGTGATGTGTTATAAGGTTAATGAAGACCAAGAGTCTGAAAGTTCTAAGGGCTAACTATGAAATATCAAATTCCCACATAGCAATAACACACACTCTTTATCATGTTCATTGATTAAAAATTAATGATTTTAGATTAAGCTCATATTTGAAAAATTATTCTCATAGCCAGAATACATAGCAAATATTTTTGTGTATTTTCTATCATCACAATTTTTGATAAAAACTCACTGACTTTCAATCAAATCTTTTAAACCAGCCTCAACTATAATTCTTTCAAACAATTTTTGCAATATGTATGTTAATGAAATAATGGCTAAACTCTTTAAGAATGAATGGATAGCTTTTATATATTATAATGTATTGTGTTGCTATAGCAACTGGACAATGTTCATTATGACTTATATATCTCAAGGGAAGTAATTCTTGTGGCTAAAGGAATGAATGTTTTAAATTAGATTTTTATTCAATTATTTCTGGGTAGTCTAGGAATTGTTGAAATTTTTCATTTTTCTTAGAGAAGAAGCAACAATACAGATAGCATCAAGATTTGTGACATTGTGGATTCTACTGTAATACATTGAATGTCTGTTGTTTCTTTAATGTTATACTCTAGACATCTTGCTCTACTGTTATACATTAGATGTCTTCTCACTATTCTGTTATACAATGGATGACTTCTATTTTTTTCTCCTGTAATACATTGTATGTTTTTCTCTCTCTGTTGGTATACAATGAATGTTAGCTCTCACTTTGCTATTGTGGTCAAAGAGAAAAGAAAGATCTATTTTTTGATAATTTTTTTGTTAATGATCCAATCTTTTAATATCTTAAATGGGATATAGTTAAATACTGTCTATGTTATGATAAGTAGATGGTTGAAGAGAAAGTAAAAATCTTTTTTGATAAAGTTTTTGTTAATGTTCCATTCTCTTAATATATTAAATGTCTCAATGCAGATCTTGCACTTATATTTATATTTTTTCAATTGCAATAACCAAAAGGTTTTTGTGTCTTTGATTTGAGAACTGTTTTAATCACTTATAGCTCATTTACTTCTCTAATTTTACATTTAAAACCTATTATTGTCATCAAGCAGATATTCATATACTTGAGTATCACATATTTTACAAGCTCACTAATACAATGATCCTTATAGGGATGTGATAAAAAGGATTTACCAAAAAACTGGATGCAGACATTGTATATCTGTTACACAATGCATAGTTTGGGAACTGCTGAATTACACCCACCTCCCAAATTCTTTTAAGTTACTGAGTACTATTTCCTGCCCTTGTATTGATTAACTAATTTTAAAGGCAAGTCAACCCTTCTTGGATTATATTATAATAAGAGGTTAGGGAATCAAGTTCAATGTTAGTTCATATTTACATTTTTGTGTTGTTATTTTTTAAGAGTTTTTTTTCACACAATCATTTCAAATATGAATAATATTTAAATAGATCTATTTACCCCATTGATAGGACCTGACCAGGTACTACCACTTCAGATCAGAGTAAGCCTTGGAGTAATGGCAATAAAGAGGAACTCCACATTCCCCCAGATTTCCAGAACTGGAGCCTCACCATCAAATACAGTTTAGTATCATACCCAGGACACCTTTTATTGGAGAGATCTTACCCTTTTGTAGGGTATACAGTCAATGTATTCTAAATCCTGCTGTATCTTGTATTGATTCAAGCATATTGTATTTTCAATAAAGCAGCAACTATATTTCTGAAAAGCAAAACCTTGGATTGAACCAGGTCAGTCATATTCAGCCTGATACTTTAGAAAGGTGTATATTAATTCCTACTCATACAAAGACTGAAACACTTCCAATTTCCAGTTGTAGTTTTCTGGACATTAAATCTAATTCATGAAAAATGTAATTCTTATTTCATTACTTTTAATATATTAAACAAAGTGTAGTTGAGACAAGAAATAAAACGGTGGTGGTGGTGGTGGTGGTGGTGGTGGTGGTGGTGTTCCCAATGGCATAATGGTTAAAGTGCTGAACTGTGACCTCAAAGTGAGTTTAAACTCCACTTGCATTATTATTATGTCCATTTTCAGACCCTTGGGAAAGATATGAAACCCCTTATCTCCCCACCTATCCCTGCTGTTCTTCTACAAGAAGAATAGCTTTAACATTAGATAAACAATGAAATTTGATATGCTATTAAACAAAGAAACTAAACCAAGAAATAAAAGCTGGAGTTCAGCAACAGAGGGTTGCAATTCATATATATACGAGGATCATTAAATAAGTTTCCAGACTTTTTTTGTATGGGCACTTGTATTGATAGTACACACATAAAACTCTAGTCCCCTTTGAAGTAATCTCCTCAGGCTGCAATGCACTTGTTGTACCGTTCCAACAACTTCTGGAAGGCCCCATGGAAGTCCTCTTGTGTGAGCATGTCAATGACCTTCATCACAGCCTCTTTCATCTTCTCATAGTGACGGCTTCTGAGCTTAGGGAATAACCAAAAGTCACAGGGAGCAAGGTCTGGACTACAGGGACGGTGAGGAACTGTCTTGATGCTCATCTTGGTCAAATAGTCTGTAACAAGGATGGAGTTGTGGACTGGTGCATTGTCCTGGTGGAAATGCCACTGACCTGATTTGAAGAGTGCAGGCCTCTTCCAATGGAATCTCTTCCTGAACTCCCTTAAAACCTCAACATAGTATTCATTGTTGATTGTCTGTCTAGTGGGAACCCAGTGCATGTAGATCATGCCAGTACTGTCAAAAAAAGGGATCATCAAAAGTTTGTGGGTGGATTTGCTCTGTCTGGTCCTCTTATGTCAGGGAGAGCCAGCATGCTTCCACTGAGAACTCTGTCTCTTGATCTCTGGGTCATAGCAGTAGAACCAGCTTTCATCGCATGGAATTTTTTCCAAGTTTAAAACAGAATTTTATTGCATATTGTTCTTCTAAAGTCCAAATTGCATTTTTGAAATTCACCAGCTGTGACAATCAGGCTTTAGTAGGGTGGATTCCAATTACTGCTGTAGCTGTTCATTTGAAGCTGAAATCATAAAAATTGGTCAGTCATCTCATAAGATGTATAGCAATAACATACTGAATTTTCAAGAGTCTACAACAATTTGAAATGCCTGTACAAAAAATGTCTGGGAACTTATTGAATGCACCACGTATATATATATATATATATATATATATATATATATATATATATATATATATATATATATATATATATGTGTGTGTGTATGCATATTTTGGCAGCATTTCTTCATTAATACATATTTGGTTGAATATAATAGACATTTTTTGTCTACATATTTTTTGTTAATCCTTTCGAATTGTCATATTGATCTTATGATATTTGGCGGGAATTGGTTGATAAATCTTCCATAATTAGTTATTTCCCAAGTACTTTCTGCCCAACTTTGGGCCATCATCAGGGGATGATGGATTACAAAAGCAATGTAACTTTTGTATGTACATTACTACTGTATTGTGTACTGTTTACATTTTGAATTTGTTTCTATAAATAGCGTCAGTAGCTAAAGACATTTAAAAATATGTAAACAAAAAATGTCTATTATATTCAATCAAATACACACACACATATATATATATATATATATATATATATATATATATATATGATCTCTGTCTTGAAGAAGTTCATAAAGATGAAATACAGCTGAATGAAATATCACACATCTAAATTTGAGTTAATTATTTGATTTATCCAGTTTTCCTCATATTTCTATCATATATATATATATATATATATATATATATATATATATATATATATATATGTAAGTAAGTTGGCCAGCTATAGTCGAAGGCAACCTTAACTACAAATATGTTGAGAAAGAAGCTAATCTTTTAAGCTATTGACAGTTGGTGTATGTTGGGATCAGTTGTCATCTTTTAAAAAATTGTTTGAGATATATTCATAAAAAAAGCTTGACATCTTCTATGATCTCATGATTAAGTATATTTTGGTTTTAGATAAATAAAAATTCTGTGTAATGATTACAGTTTTGCCTTTTCATTGATGTGAACCAATATTTTTCTGATTGTTAATCTTTAAGAAGCAGAACAGGAGTTATATTCCTTTTCAGACAAAGCAACATTTTGTGTGTGTGTGTGTGTGTGTGTGTGTGTGTGTGTGTGTGTGTGTGTGTGTGTGTGTGTGTGTGTGTGTGTTAGGTACTTCCTAGTTATCAGTAGGCCACTCATATTTGTAATTGCAAAGGGTTAGAAAAGTACAATATATACTTAGATAACAATTTGGCTTAATGATGCTGAATTAGCCATAAATTTGGTTTAAAGGTATACATTGGAACAGATCTTGTTCATAACTAAAGAACAACCTGTATTTTAAATCAGATGTCCCTCACATTTTGGTGTTGGTGGAACAATAGTTATTAAATCTGATCTTGTTTTTATTGTGTAATAGTCATAAATATAAAGAAATAAAATAATGATATAATCTTCATCAAGAGCATTCTTAAAACATGTAGCTATCATGTTCCAAGAATGATGAAAACAAACAAAAACATAAACAAAACAAACCGAAATTCTTGCTTTTTAATAGAATATTGATTATCTCAAATAAGTTCAATAAATCTAAATACTCTGATATTAGCTTTGCAATGCACACACAAACACACAAACCTTTATGTGCAAAGTATAACTGTCTTAGGTTCTGCAATATGATTGGTTGATATTTTGATGATGTCACATAGTGGCCATATTTTGAAGATGAGGCATTATTTAGATTCAAAAGTTTCTTGTCTTTACTGCTCTTTTTTTCTTTTTCTTTGATATTTTGATTGTTAATCTTTTAACTTTTAAATAATGTAACTATGCAATATCACTGGTGTGCAATGGCAAATTGCCACTTTGATTTGTTTATATCAGCATAACAAATAATTTTAAAACAATCACTCCCTTTTTCATATGTCTATTTCCTCTGTTTTGTTTTGTTTTGTTTTGTTAATTTTTTTGTTTTTTTATCATCTTTCAGTCTTTTCTTCTTTAGACATTTTTGTCTAGTATAAATTTTATTGGCATTATTCTGACTATGATGTGGTTTGTGGACTATACTTGATTGCTATAGTATTTTTTGTCAGTTCTGCTGAAGGTTCTGTTATCGTAGTTGTACTGTGGGTAATAAATTCTTGGAGTTTGCATTTTCTTTTTATTCATTGTCTTTTTCCTTTTTTGTGTGTGTTTAAGTTTTGCTTGGTTTTGTGGTTTTCATGTGAACTCTATTAGATTATGGGATATTATATTCAGTATATATCTAAACAAGGCTAGAAAATAGACTTGACAAAATATGGTATGGAAAAACAAAAATAAAAATGCAGATATCAGACAGTAACTATCAATAATAACTCATCCCCAAATCCTTGCTTATTCTTTATTGAGTGTAAGAGTTAATAAATTCTGGGATTTACATTAAAAATATTTGCACTAAAATTGTTTTGCTACAATTTAAAACATTTGAAATAACAATAGTATTGACTAGCAATCTTTTTTGTCATGCTAAAAGTTAAAAATCTATATAAAATTCAAAAGTTTTCTAAATTCTCTGATGGAACTTTCTCATCAACTCTATCATTCTACTTGTTTGTATATACAACTACCACACTATATTTTTCTACCTAAGATCAGAGTAGTGTATCTGCCTAAATTTCATTTGAATTTTCAAATTTAGATAAAAGTAACCTACAAAGTTCAACTTGGCTCCATCCTACCTGTTATGAATCAATGGAAAACAAAATCATGTTTTTATATCCAAGAATATTTTCTTTATAAAAATCTTTTGATATTCATATGCTTAAAACAAAATACTCCTATAAATTTAGATTATGATTTATAGAATAAATTCTTTAAAATACATATGAGAACTATTATGAAACAGAGGTTGCAATTTTATTCTAAAGATGGTCGGTCCTAAGTTACAAGGGATAATTTTCAAAAATTACTTGTATAACACAAAACTGAATATAATTTACAATGTGGTAGAAGGTCTTTTTTGTTACACATAAGCAAGATAATGACGTCTTTCACTGTGGGATTTTTTACTCGTGTTGGTGAATTGAAAATGCATTAGCATAAGTTGACTGAAATCTTTCAAATCACTCAAGTAAACAATAAATAAAGAAAGAGTAAAGAGAGAATAAGTTGAAAGAGAAAAGAAATGTTTAAAAAGAAGAACACAAAAGGATACAGAGATGAGAGCTGACTGAAGTATAGGCAGTTATAGGGAAGTAGGTAAAAAGAAAGAAGAAAGTGAAAGACAGAAAGTAGCGTAGTCTACCAAATCATTTCCCATAAAAACATAGAGATGTATTTGAATTTCTAAAATACCCTATGTGATCATAAAAATGGAATTTTTCTTTCCTCTAATGTGATCAAATTGTTGATTGACAAGACGTATTGTATTTGATATATTAGTAGATTTAATTATATATACTAAAAAATGATTGATTTTAATGGCATCTCAACCTATCTAGGATTATTTTGTGCATAGAGGTTAGAGAATCTGGTTCATTGTATGTTCATATTTACATTTTTTAGTAGCTGTTTATTAAGATTTTTTTTTGTATATGGGTCTGTTGAATATGAATACTTTTTAAACAGATGTGTTTGACCCATGAATGGGACTCTAACAAGCACTACTACTGCAGGTCAGAGTGGATCTTGAAGTAATGGCAGTAAAGGCATACTCCATACTCCCCATACTCCCCAGATCTCCAGAACTGGAACCTTACTATCAAATACAGTTTAGTGTCATACCCAAGACACCTAAAAATGGATTAGTAATATCACTTGTTTGAAAATCTTTTAACCATATTCAGAATGATGTTATTTTATTAAAGTTTTTATATTTTTGTAAAATCTTGTGGATTAAGAATAGGATCATTTAATAATTGCAAACTAACAAAATGAGAAAAAGTTGGTGAAAGAACCAAATAACACATATAAACTAATTGATTTACCTATATATAGCTTATATTCTCTAAAGTATCTTATTTAAATATACAATACTTCTGACAATATAACTCATATGTAGGTAAGTCATATGTAGGTTAATAGCCTGATGATGACAAAAACATTTATTCTACATGATGAATATTTATTTTTTATTATTATCTCTCATCCCTTGTAAAAGAACTGAATTTAATGGTAAATACTAATTATACAAATCAAACATTTAGATGTGAAATTTTTCAGATAAAAATTCACCTATTATAAGTACAGCATTATGATAAAACAAAAAAATAAAAAATATCTATTTTGCACAAAAAATATTCATTTATTGATATAATCTCCTTGATTGTCAATACTATTAACCTTACATTTCTCGATTAATCATGAAGATTAAACATTAAATAATGCAAATTGTATATCAAGATTCAACTAATAACTATATCAGACTTACTGATCTTCTCTTGTAAGTAAAAAATATTTGGCAGGTTTAATTTGTGTAAACTAAAAATGCATTTAATAAAGTTCTAAATGGTTTTGTATATTTTTAATTTTTCAAGCAGTAATAGGATGAGAATTGATAGCTTTTACTTATTTTATCTTGTACTTTTGTGTTGAATTAGACAATATATTCAATTGACTTTTTTTTGTATCAGTAACTTAGTACTAGAACACAAGGTTAACAACTCATTTGACTTTCACCTTTTGTAATCTGAAATTCAATGCCAAAACAAAAACGGTTGTGTTAGAGACATTGATGGACTAGAAAATAGTTTTTCATTGGTTATTAAGCATATTAGTTCTTATCCTAAATTTCTGAAATGAACACTTTTTACTACTACTACTACTACTACTACTACTGATTTATTCAAACTCATATCCTCATTTTGGTTGTTTTTGTCTTAGCATTTTGAATATTGTAACACTTTTTCAGGTAACTGTTGTATTCTTGTAATTTTGAACCAAAATCTTTATTCAATCTGCCGAGGCAAATTAATTTCATTCCATTGTCCATGCCAGAGGATATCACCTAGTTGTTGGGTTAATCTCTTATTCTGTTTATTCCATTGGACCAGTGTATATGAATTTAACTGCCTACTCCAAGAATTAAACTCATGACCATCAGGTAAACTGCATATACTCATCTACCAGGATGTTTAAGATAATCAAGTTGGATAGTTTGAGTCTTAAAGTTACCATATTTTATGGCATAGCAGGTCCTCTTTTTTCCTGGAAATATTAATAGAAATATCCACAGGTCTTACATACAAAACTGCATTATCTGATAGATTGATATTTATCAAGATGCCATATACTATCAGTTTATATTCAGCCTAGTTCCATAATACTGTAATATTATTCATTCAAATATTTTTATTATTTTCATTATTTGCGTTATCATCATCGTCATTGCTGCTCCTGTCACCATCTTTCTCTTAAAAAAAAGGAATTATCATAAAAATTAAACTTAAATATTCTTAGATGCATATCTTCAATTTACACCCAACTTAAGATGGTTATACAAGGTAATATATATGTGTGTGTGTGTGTGTGTGTGTGTGTGTGTGTGTGTGTGTGTGTGTGTGTGTGTGTGTGTGTGTGTGTGTGTGTGTGTGTATATATATATATATATATATATATATATATAATATTTGTGTATGATTTTAAGAAACGTGAAATTTTAAACTCTAAACTCAAAAAATAGCCAATTTCTATAATTACATTTTTTCTCACCAACCATTAAAATCTTAGACTTTTGTTAATGGCTAAAAATAAATATAGAAAGTGATTAATCAAAAACTTAGTTTTTAATTTCAGTAATCTCTTCCTTACTTTTACAAATGTGTAACAGGAATTGTTAAGTAAAATTTTAAAACATAAACAAAAAATATTCTTTGTATTAATACATATATACACACACATTATTTTAGGCCAACACAAGTCTTCTCCCTTTAATTTAGTTGCAGATTTCAAACTCAAGAAATCTCATTTAATTGCAGAGCTGCTTATGGATTTTGTTTATAACGTTAGAGACAGCGGAGTAAGTAATTTTTTAAACTTATTTCTATATGATAATGTATAGATGTGTGAAAAAATTGATTTTCCTTCTTTACATTTTTATGTTAATAATTCATTACAGAAATTAGTTAAACTATTCACGAGAAAATATAAGGCCATAAGTACTTGTTTGGCCTTTTTTTAAAAGAATCTGCATTATAAAAAATCTTATACCATCACCAATTTAAGATAATGATTTCAATTCAGGTTATAAATCTATGAATCTATTTGGTATTTAATTACAATAATTTCAGTATTTAATCAAGATATTTAAATCTGCATTACTAGCATAATTTCATTCTATGAGATGTCTTTGATATATTTAGCAGAGCACAGCATAGTTTAATTTGCTAAAGGAAGCTTTTTTACTTTGATTTTTATAAGTGTACTTATTTCAATTATGTCATGAGTTATCAAAAAAACAAAAGATGTCAGTGTGACTTATACTGTCAAACAACATTTATGCTTACCTATTCATATTGATTCCCGCAGGAATGCATGCAGAATAAGAGAGAACATTCTTGCATAAAATAGAATATTTGTCATGTCCATAAAAATTTAATATTTACTTACTTAGTTATAATTTAAACAATAATTTGTATAATTGTTAACTGACACATATTTGGGCAAATGTTAAATTTTGTTTGTTAGCATATTTTCCCCTGAATTTGATTCAGCAAATAGAGGGAGATTCATTTACTGTAAACTTGTGCAAAAACAAAATGATTTCTTACTAAAAAGACCTAACACACACACACACACACACACACACACACACACACACACACACACACACACACACACACACACACACACACATATATATATGCATATATATATATATATATATATATATATATATATATATATATATGCAATATAACACAGAAATTAAGATTACATTAAAATTACATAATGCAGCTGATAGTTTCACACTTCTTTCAATCATTAGAGTATGGTTTGAATTACAAGTTTTATGAGAGAATGTTACGTGGAAAACACTAAATACAAAATGGTATCAATTTTACATTACAGAAGATCCAAGAAGCCTGTAAACCATTAGATTTTACAAAGAAATATTTAAAAAGATTTCAAATATTTATAATATATGAATTTCTGAGGTTAATTTAGCTTGATTAATTGTACCATAAAAACATCAAAAGAAACCTCAGGAAGATATTTCTCAAACTGATAGATAAACATTTCCCATAAATAAACTCCACAAAATATTCAATAGAAACACTTTAATGATTAAAAACATTTAAACCACAGTTAATGTAATATTTTTTGAAATTTTCAAAGTTTGATAATTCAAATTAAAAAAGAAATAGCTAAGGAATCTTTACATATGCAATATTGAAAAATAAAATTGAATGAAATGTCAACATAAGATTAACAAAATAAAGCTGTGACACATAAAGATAGGTTTTAGTTCAATTTGTTATAACTCCACTTTATATAAAAAATGAATTGAAAATTATATATATATATATATATATATATATATATATATTATTATTATCATTATTATTATTATATATTGTATATATTATATGTATATTATATATCTATAAATTATGACTCCACTATATATAAAAAATGAATTTAAAATTAGAAAGTAAATGAATTTTAGGTTTTTGTTTAATATAAACACTAAACATTTTTTTGGAGATATTGTTCAAGAAGATTATTAAATTTTCTGCAATACAAATCAAATTAAATTTTATATTCCATACTTTTCATATACCACCCTCCCATAATACTTGTAATTCTTCAAAATGTCATATTGCCTGATAATCATGAAAGCATGAAACATAGTTTTAATATTCTATTATAAGGTAAGGATCAAGGGTAAAGTGGAGCAATCCAGGGAATGGAGTTGTGCCCTTCCCTACACCTTAGTGTAGTAGCTATTGAAAAGGGAGCCTTCAGATCACTCTCAACTAAGGTTGCTAACTTTACTTACTTTAAATGTATATATACTATACTTACTATATATATATATATACACATACACACACATACACATACACACATGCTACACACACACACACACACACACACACACACACACACACATATATATATATATATATATATATAATAAATTCACAATTAAATCTAGTAGAATGAGAAAGAGAACATTATCTAGAAAATCAAATTGTTAGCTGTTAAAATATAATGATAATTGACAAAGTTCTCTCTTACCATAGTTGTATGGTTGTATTTTTGAATTAATCATTCAGATGCTTTAAATAAATCATGTTTTTCTCTTACTAATGTAGATTTATTTTCAAATCATTTGTATTCTATCCACAGATCTTTGGTGAAATGTAGCAATCTGATTTTCAAAATTGTCTTTTTTTTTGCTGCTTACATATTATAAATATTAACTTAAAAAATAAATAATGACTCTTGAACATACATTGAAATGCTTTACGTGTAATGTAACAGATATTTTTTTATAACATCATCTGCTTAAGAATATATATATATATATATATATATATATATATATATATATATATATATATATATCATAACAGTGTTAGTTGTCACTATATATATATATATATATATATATATATTATTATTATTATTATTATTATCATACCATTGTTGGTTGTCACTAAATCCCTTTGTGGGTTTGTGTTGAACCAAGTGCAATATAATATGGAGAGTGCTCAATATCTTGGATAGAGCTATTATATAATAATAATAAATAAATATATATTAGATATATATATTTAATTCATGGAATTTAGACTGTGACCCCTGGGTTTCATGGATTTTTTTTAATATATATATGTATATATACTTTTTTTTATATAAATTAAGTCCAAAGTTAGATTTATATGGAATAATTCATGTATAGAATATATATAATTTTCAATATATTCCCACAGAGGGCATAACTGTTAATATATAAAAAATATACATAAAAGCATATATAAAAAAAACTCACATACAGAGCAACTATACTGTTAATAGCAAGTAAAACTCCACAGATATTATGCCATAATAAATTTGTTTCAACAATTGGTTAACATGAATTGTGTCATTAGATGGCGAACAATTTTAATGAAGGGTTACAACTATTCCAGGGAAAGAAAGATTATCATAAATTAAACATTTTTAATTTATCTGATGATACAACTCATGCTAATGAATTGTTGAAATATATTTATTATGGCATAATATGTGCTGAGTTTTACTTGATATTAGTAGTATATATATAACTGGCCTATTCTTTTGGTCAGTAACCTTTGCATTAGTTTTTTTTTATTTATGTAAATAATATACAAAAATTGACACATTGTACAAGCAATGAAGGGCTGCAAAAAAGTTCAATGAGACTAAGATTTCTTTAACATTTTCAAAAGATTATACTGGGAAGTGGGTAGAGTGTTCACCAATGGCCCGGGAGACCTGGGTTCAATCCCAGGTAGAGTCATACCAAAGAGTCAAAAAATGGTACTTGATGCCTCCTTGCTTAACACTCAGCAATATAAGGTATGTATCAAGGGTAGAGTGGAGCAATCCAGGGAAAGGAGTAGCACCCTCCCCTACATCTCGGTGTAGTAGCTATTGAAAAGGGAGCCTTCTGGTCGCCCTCAACTACAGTCACCAACTTTTCTTACTTATCAATTTCAAATATTTATTTAATATTACTGGCAGTCTTATGAAGTAGAAACACTGAAGAAATAAAGAACTGAATAAACTTTAAAAACACTTCCAAGATTTCCTTAACATTGGGCAAAGATGACACTGAGAACTAATGTATTAAGATATCAATTTTTATCTTCAGGTTTCTCATTGCAGCAGCCACCATTATATAATCATTATACAATCTATATTATCATTATATAATCTATATTATTATTTGTAGTAGTAGTACTTTTCATAATCTCAATTATTATCATAATAATTATTCGAATTGTTATTAGCATATTTTCATGTGCTTTCTTAACAGGAGACATACATTACAATATATATGTACAGAGGAACTCTTATTATTCAAAATGGTCTCCATCTTTGAATCTACTTCTGAAATTCACTTTGGAAAAAACTCTTGGCTGCTGTTGATGACATTTCTTCAACACTGGTTTTGTCTTTATTAAAACCTTTTTACACATAACTCTCAATAATTGTTGCCTTGACGTACACATTTCTGAGTCTTTTATAAATGTTGGTTACTGTGCATCCTTATTTGGTCAAGAATTTGACAACTGCTCTTTATCTCTGTTGCATATTTGTATTTATGTAACAGCAGAATATATAGATACTACGTCATTTATGCACTAAGAACTACTCTCTCTTGTAGTATAAAAGCATCACAATGTTAAAAGTTTCCATTTGGAGACTCATAACATTGACAAACATGGCTTTTAAAATTTTTAAACATTGTTTGTTTGTTTGTGTTTTATGGTATATCACCTTTTGTAAGTTATTTAATGCCAAATCCATTTTTATATAAATAAACAGTTCTATTTCAAACAATTCAATAAAGCACAAGTACGCAGTTCAATTGTCAAAAACATTTCTATTTCAAGCTATCCACTTTAGTCAGTTCTAAGTGGACTGACTCATCGGTCTAGTGGGTAGAGTGTTCACCAATGGCCTGGGAGATCAGGGTTCAATCCCAGGTCGGGTCATACTAAAGACTCAAAAAATGGTAGCACCTGATAGGGTCCAATCTATGGGATCTATGGGTCAAATAGAACTTAACCATGTTTCGAGAATTTACTGTTTTTGCATTTAAACTGTGTATTTATGCTAAACTGAATTGCTCAAAATAGAACTGTTTTGACATGTAAACTGTGTACTTATGCTAAACTGAATAGTTTGAAATAGAACTGTTTTTGACATTGAAACTACTTTGCTAAAAGGAATTGTTCATTAACAAAAACTATACTTATAGTAAAGTTGGTGACTATGGTCGAGGGTGACCCAAAGGCTCCTCTTTCAATAGCTACTACATTGAAGTGTCAGAGAGGGTGCTACTCCTTCCCCTGGATTGCTCCACTTTACTCTTGATACAAACCTTATAATGCTGAGTGTTAAGCAAGGAGGTATCAAGTACCATCTTTGTAGGTCTTCTAGACTACATCAGAGCTTATGTCTTTGCTAGTCAACCAACACTGGTGCATCCATGTTAGAAGTCCATAAGAGGTCTTCACTTATGAGTTTGTCCTTATTTCTTTAGTAGTGCCCCACATGTCTTGTTCATCTTAATTGAATGGTTTTTGAAATGAGAGGTAAGTAGTTGTACAGCTGCTGTCTTTTGAGGTGTTGCTTCCAGGGTTTGTTCTTGACAGTACATAGCATTCTTATGTAGTTTCCATCTAGCTTTTTCTTCATTCATTTCCTTAGCATCTAGGTGGTGCATCCCTACTGTAGTAGTGATACAGCTGCAGCTTGGAAGAAATCCATTTTATTCTATCAGAGAGATCAGATGTTGATAGGATTGATTACCTGGTACTGATAATAACTCAAAGCTTTTTTATGCTTCTTCTCGATCTGCTGATAAAATAATTTTTATCTTAATTATTAACAAAATTATCATCAGTATATTTGTAATGGTTTCTGTTATGATAGTTGTCCTGAAAGTAATGCCTGTCATGTCAAAACTCCCTTCTTAACGACAGGAGCCATATGTAATTATATATATATATAAATATACATGCAGAGTAACTATTAGTCTTCAAAAAAGTCTTCATCTTTGAACTACTTCTAAAATTTTCTTCAGAAAAAATCTGATTTGGTTTGATAAGGAAATTGTTACAATTATTTACAATTGTTACAATTATTTACAATTGTGAATATTTCTTTCCTGTCTTTATTGATCTCTAATGTCCTCAGACACCAAAGAATGTAGCAAATGACTATTCAGACCCCAAAAAATCCAGCATTGAAAATTTGAGAAAAAAACAATTTTTGGAATGAGTTGGTCATTTGAGGTCAGCAAAAAAAAAGAATACTTAAAAGTTGGGACCACTTTTCTTACATAGAATGAATATAACAAACTAAAATATTAATTCTCTGTTTTTTTTAACTGTCATGAATATAAAATATCTAAGTGATTCCAAAAGTTGTTTGTTCAATTGAACTTATTCTTTGTCATTTCCATGTTTCGACTAGTTCACATTATGGTGGCCTTCTTCCAATAAAGAATCAGTATAGAAAGTGAGGCTTTTTTGTGGAGTAAAGCAAAAAATAGCAGTAAATGGGAATTCAAAATTTTACTCAAAAAAGCTTGCTATGTAGATTATCCCATTATGTTTAATACAGATCATTTCCTTATTTATACCGGGAGATAGTCTCAAGTTCATTCTTTAATAAGCAAAAGTCTCATGCAGTATTAAGCAATGAAGACCTTTCATTCGGATTTACACCGGAAGAAGGTTATAGAATAGACTAGATGAAACATTGTGGAAGCAATATAAACTCAAAAGAGGATGATTGTCTCTTATAAGGATAAGGATACTTCTTAAAATTATTGTCATTATTTAATAAGTTGTGTTTTTTTTTCCAGGAGAAAAGTAGGTGTCTGCTTAGGATATGAAACAAGTTGCCAAAGGATTAGATTTTTTCAAGATCCAACAAATAAAGTAAGTGATAGTTTCTTTTTGCCTTCTTCATGATATATAAAATATTGATTAACTAACCGATAATTACTTTATTTTCTATTTCTTTTGCCATTAGTTTATTAACTCAATGATTATAACATTGGCTGAGATAGAGATTTTGTGGTTTATTGTGAATCTGCAACATCTTTTTTTGATGGTCAATTCTTCTACGGTGAAGTCTCATCCAAACCCCTAGCAATACAAGAATTTCTAGATTTCTATGCTTACCTTCTGTGACCAAAATTATGACACTGCTTCTCTCTTCTTTTCCTGTCCACTGTCTTTGTGCTGTGATTCATAACCATTCTTCTGCAGAGGAGTTGTAGCCAAAATCTCAAAACTCTACTGGAACTTCCAGCTTCAATTGCATATATTGCCAGAGTATTGTACGTTGTGAAGCCATCTATTAAGTTTAGAAGCTGAAATTACAAATGGGGAGGGAGTACAAATGAGGAATGGACCACAATTAAATGTTTATATAAGAATTAGCACAAACATTTGTTTATATCACATTCATGGCGGGAAGTGGGTAATTTACAAATGAGCCCACATTTCTAGCATGATCTGCTAAAGTACAAGTAAATTATACTAGACTGAACCTGTTTTCTTTTACCTGATTACTGTAGCAAACATTTTATTACATGTTTATTGTTCTCATGATAATCCATTAGTAAATTAGATAATACTATACATTAAGGCTACTGAAGTTCAACCTACCCAGAGTTCAATAAACTCTTCAACCATCCCAGGATATTGTAGCTTTGTTCTGGCATATACCATGAAAACAAAGTGTATCAAAATTATTTCTCTATAAATATTTTCATTACATCACTTGATCAATGTAAATGATTATAGAGATAAACTTTATAAATAATTATCTGACTCCTTTTTTTAGATGAAATGTTTTAATCCATTCAAAAAATTTAGTGTGGATTTATTGGAGGAAAGAGTGGTGCATGCATCTTCTAAATAAGATTCGACAAAGATTAGGAAATTAACTGATATGCAATAAATAATACATTTGAATCCCATACAATAAAATATTCAAATTATCTAGACTTTTAGTATTAGATTTGGTATATATTTTGTTACATGTCTAAGTATTCTCTCTCTTTTTTTTTTTATTATCTGTACTAAATGATTTTGTATGAAAAAGATTACCATAATTATTATTACATGAATGAATGTATATCCCATTGACCTATTAGACCATCAGGATGCATCATAAGTGATTTTCCTACATGGCTTCTCCCAGAGTAATGCAAATTCCTTGACTATGCCCATCTCTTCAACTAATATATGACAGATTATACTGGTTTACAGCAAAAAATGATCCACAACAGGCTCTATTATCAAATATGAAAGATTGTTTTCAGTTGGAGCCCTTAGTCTAGTAATAGGCTAAGGGCTCCAACTATTCTATTTATCCATTATTACAGAAGAATATGTTTCATGTTGTTCCTAAATGTATTAGATTGAAGTGAATGAAAACTGTCTCAGCTATGGTTTACCATTTCCATTCTCCATGTTGTTAACCACTGTCTCCACCTCTGCTGAAATAGTGAACACTAAGAAAAATGTTATCCAGGTTTTGATCAAGATTAGAAGTGCATATTAAAAAAAGTACTAGCTGTCGATTCCACATCCAATGTGAAAGAAATGTTCATGAATTCTGCTCCTATCAAAAATGGTCTGGACTGGATTTACTCATAAAATTTCAAACTCACTGCTGGTTGCTTTATTATTGTGTTTATTCAATTTGATAAAGCAAAAGCACAGATTAAAACGTCATTCCTCTTGTATAATCATTAAAAGTGCATTTACATAATACACAAGTCCCCATCTTATCACTGGGCGAATATGTTTGGAGACTATCAGCAGATACCTGAAACCGCGGATAATATCAAACCCTATATATAACATTATATTTTTTCTATACATACATACTTCTAATAAAGTTTAATTTCTAAATTATCTATGATAAGAGGTTAACAAAATTACTAATTATAAAATAGAAAACTTATAGCAATATATTATGATAAAAGTTCTGTGATGGATAAAAGATTCATTCATATTGTAGTTTTGCAGCTTCAGTTTGCTCATTTGTTTTCATTCTTTATTAACTCAAACACTTTCACCTTTTCACTTAAAAGAAGCTCTTTAGAATTTCTTTTTGTTATAAATGAATTTCCAGTACCACTTCTCTTGTGTTTTGGGACCGGTATAAAGTAAAATTTATGAATTGTTTATTTCTGGGGCTCATTGCAGGTAACAGGAACTGCAGAAAGTGAAACCACTGATAAGGGGTACCACTGTATGTATGATAGCTCATGTTTGCTTCTTTTATTTCTAATGATTTACAGTCTCTTTCATTTTCCCTTCATTTACAATGCACAATATATAAACTGAAAGTTGAAACTTGCTCAAAAAAATTGTGAAATCATTAACATTTTTCCCTTACCATGAAAAATATTGTAAGACCAGAAGAGGACTAAAATTAAATTAGGAAATGGTAGATATGCCTTAAAGTCAGTGGGCAATCATAAGAAAAGTACCAATCTTGCTTATATATATATATATATATACATTCATGGTTTAAGTTCATGAATGATGATTAAGAAGTGGTTGGTTTACATTGACTGCAGGCATGCTCATGGCTAACAAGTCAGATATGACCACAGTTGCTGCAGCTGAAGGTCTGGTCAGGATTTGATAACATAGTGATGCAGTTTTCCTCCCGTACTTTTTGTTCTAGAAGATGGCCTCTTAGTGCTTTCAAAGGAGGAAACAGCATGGTTGGTTGTGATTTGCTCAACATCATGGTCTTCAGCTGGTGTAGAACATCATCACTAATGTTGAAGTCCTTAAATACTGCATGAAGGCCATGTTGCTGAAGTCTCTGTGCAGGACACATCTTCTGAATGAGTGTTCCTCAACTGCCCAAGATCACACTGTATGGCAAACTCTCCATTGGCCATCATGACAGAGTGGCACCAAAGAAGCAATAGAAAGACTGGTTTAAAGGATCCTTTGGTGCCTGTCATATTGACCATCAATGATGAGCCACTCTAGCTAAAGACTGTGATATCTGGTGTCTCATCATCAATCCAGCTGTCTCCTCCTTTGATATATATATATATATATATATATATATTACTTATATAACGTAGTCTCATTACAAAGCAATAAGAATTGATATGAACATGTTTTATGTTTCCATAACAACAGAATTTATTATATCTCTATTGTGAGACCAAGTTGCTAAACATTGTCAAGAACTTTGTATACAGCTCCAAAATTGATAGAATTTTGACAAAAGATTATTATTAATTGAATAAATACAAAATCCAGATATTTCTACATTTATTTGTCTTTTGTATTTGCAGCATGATTATGTATTCTCTTGTATTTATTGCATAATGATATTATTGATATTTAAATTAAATTCTACTTTTTTGAAGCTGTATAAGAATATTTAAATAATAATTTTGTTATTATTCTGTTTAATTTTATAGTTTTAGCTTTTATATTTTATCATTTTAATTTTTTAGCTCCAAACATTTTTCTGTCTATAACCAACATGTAATACATATAAAAATCTAATAAAACTTATTACAAAATTAAAATAACAATTATTATCACTGTATTTATACATTTGATTTTCTGTGTTTTGTAATCATTTTGAGGAAGTATTATGTTATACAATTCAAAATAATAACTGTTTTCATTTGCATATTTTATATCTTATATTTTTTAAATAACAAAAATGCTTCCATGAATATAGATACTACACTCTTTTAGGCCAAAATAATTCTATTACTTTAGACAAACTATAAATGCTGGATGGTGTAATGGTTATTGACACAGAAAGTGGAATTGTCAAACTAAGTTCAACTTTCACTTGAATCCAATTAAGGTTACTTTTTACTTATGCTATTGGGAAAGACATGGAACCAATTATTTTCCCAGTTCTGAATAAATAACAAGGAAGCCTGGGCTCCGTAGCTTTGGTTGTTAACCAGTTGAAGAGAAGGATAAATCTGAGTTAAAAATCATGTGAGCATGAGACTAACAACTCCACTGAATAAAAGCTATTTATTCCATAAACTGCAGTTGCATAATGGTGTAGTGTAGCTCTCTGTGTCACACAGGAATAAACAAAAAATAAAGCATGTTGGTTATAATAATAAATGAATAAATCACTCTAAACTTACATGATTTTTTTCAGTGATTATATGTATTTATATGTATATCAAATAAAGAAGATAATCTGATATAAAATTACAAAAGAGGGTCACTGCTTCATTAAATGCAAATTCTTTTCTATGATGTTTTTCTGGTTTGTCAATATCAACCACATTAGAAGGAAGCAGAGGTTAGTGTTAAATCATTAGTTCTTGTTGGTGACTTTCTTTATTTTAATTATTATTCTTTCATAAAAAATATTATAACATCAAATTAAGAATTGGATGAATACTTAAAATAATTTATTTATTTTAATATCCAATCTATAAGGAAAGAATGTGGTTTCTTTTTAAAGAAAATGTGGATAAAAAGGAAAAAAAGATACCTAATATACTGACAGGCTCAGTTCATTCTGAGCATCATGCACCATACAGGTGATTCCAAATTTGTAAATATGGATGCACTCCTATTCCCTTCCTGCTTTGCAAAAAATCAACACTGGCCCGACTTATATATTTTACTGTTAAGTTAATATAAACACATTTACAGTAGCTTTTCATTTTTCAAGCTACCATTGCTTTTCTGTTTTCAATTATTTCCTGAAAAGAAAATGACCATACTTAAAGAAGGCTGTAGAATGGATCAACCAAATATAACATTTTTAGCAACCCATGTAATATAGGTGATTCCACATGTATATAGCATGCATTAATCTGTCAAATAAAGGAACATATCAGGTCAGCCTGGATCTCAATCTAGCATGGTTTTCTTAGTTCAGCAGGTAGAGAATTAGAGAGTATCTCTTTATATAAATATGGAATCATCTATTTTAAAAAGCTTTCTAAAAATGGTATTTTTTGTGCGACTAATATTGACTGAAGTAAATTAGTTGGCCTGATAATCATTTGTTTTGTTTTCAACTGAAAACCTATTTCTGTTGAAAAGAAATATTTTTCTTCCCTTGAAGAAGGGTATACTGGAAGAAGATCATAGAAGAGACTGGTCAAATATTGTAGGAGCAACATTAGTAACACAAAGAACATTCTTTTGTTTGAAGTTAATTCCATGAATTATTTAGACAACTGATATTTTTTTCTTTTTTCCTTTTATTGGACAATATTTTGGTTAGTCCATTCTTCAACCTTCCTCAGGTGTACAATTCATATGGAAATAAGGAGTTTCTTTTTCACCAATACTAAAGGAAAAAAGAAACACACTATCCCTTCTGAGACTGGATGTAAGTAATAGATGAGAATTACTGGAGGGTGAGAAAATTAAACGAAGATTATAAACTCAGTGGGGAAATTATCAGACTTGAGTGAATTTTTTTGCTTGCAAAAAATAGATTGGAAAAGAACTCTATATATAAAATATGTAATTGCCTATATCATACAAGATAATATAAGGATTGATATGAAGAGTTGGTTTGATCAGTATATTTGCTACCATTTTCTTTTATTTTACAGTATTGGTGAATTCTACTTGGATTCTTGGGTCATTTTATGGCAAGAGGATCAATTATGGAAACATGCTCCACTCAGACGTCTCAAAATTTGCTTTAACTTTACACACAAATTCTTTTGGTTTTGAAACAAAGTCCCATTAGTTCAATATTTTCATTCATTTAGCCATGAGAGATTCAAGAAAAATGACTATTTGTTCAGTGTAACAGAAGCCAAATTCATTTTTCCACCACAGGAACTTTTACTGGATTGAAAATTTGTTTTTGGGTTAAATTTCTATGTAGAATTTGAAAATTCTATCAGTCTATTTTTAGGAGGTGCTCATGGTGTAATGTTTATCGTCATAGCAAATGGACACGGAGACCCGAGTTCAAATCCTTGAAGCTGTTTGCATTTCACATAGCGCTAATACTCTTGGGAAAGGTATGAATCTAACTATTTTCCCTCCAGCTATGGATAAATAGTAGGTCAGACTGTGCTCTTTAAAATTGGTATGGCAACTCATCTAGAAGAAGGAAAACTCAGGATTTAAACCTTCCACTTAAAAATTGATCTTGTATCTCACTCTGCTGTGGTGAAGGGGTTGGGTAAATATTTTTATCTATTTTTAAGGAGAAGATTAATAGTCATTAACTTCTATTTTTATTTAACTTTTTAATTTTGATTGTTTTGTTTTTTATTTCCACTCAATCAGGTTTTTTAGCAATATGTGCCATTCTGGATATGTTATAATTATTATTAATAATAATAATGATAATAGTTATCAGGTTAATTGTAAAATAATTCATTATTTCCAAAAAAAGGTGTCAAAGTGGATTCCTGATTCCATTGGTATTTCTGCAAAGTCCTTTCTAAGTAATCATAACTGACTCACTTTATAAACACTATCTAGCAGGAAAGAAACTAGAATCAATGTATCACAACAAAATATCACAATCTGGATCTTTCTAGCTTTTTTAATCTTGAGATATAGAAACAAAATAGCCTGAATTAAAAACAGCAAAATATACTATTTTTAAATGCAAAAATGAACAGGTAGGTCTGCACCAATTTTTTAAAACAAAAATGACTTAAAATTATTAAATAAATTCCTGGGGATAGTTTTTCAACTTGGTAATTTGATTCTTTTATGTTTTTGTTTGTTTGTTTGGGTTTTATGGCATATCAACCTTTGTAGGTTATTTAATGCCAAATCCATTATAAATAGTTTTATTTCAAACAATTCAATTTAGCAAAAGTGCACAGTTTAATTATCAAAAACATTTCTATTTCAAGCTATTCAGTTTAATCAAACAGTTCTAATTCAAACAATTCAGTTTAGTAAAAATACACAGTTTAGTTCTTTTTGACCCATAGATTGGACCCTATCAGGTGCTACCACTCTGGGCCAGAGCTGACCTTGGAGCAATGGCAATGAAGGGTACTTCACATTCCCCAAAGTTCCAGCATTACTGGAACCTAACCATCAGATTGTTTAGTGTCATATCCATGAAAATCATTGGTGGGGAGGGGGTCCTACCCCTCTGCAGAGAAGCAGTCAGTGTATTCTACAGCCCCAGCTAACTGAGCAATCTTTTATGTTCAAGCTCTTCTTTAATGATTAACAGGGAATCATCGGTCTACTTGTATTGAAATGCACCCTTTTGTCTGATGAAAAACAAAGACTGAATTGGCCAAACAATCAGACTGATCATCTAAACAACCCTTGAAATAGTTATAAATGAGTGAAATCTGTATTGAATTTATAGAATAGATTTTAAGCACAAAAGATTACAGATCACTAATAAATTGAGCCAACATCATAAAATTCAAAAGAAATTTTCAGATACTTAAGTTTTTAAAAGAAAAGTTGAAAAATATACCATGTTTTATCATTTTTATTGTCATTCTTACTTTATCTGTTCCATGAGATGCTTGTAAATTTAAGTAGACTTGTATTATTTATAGTTGAAGAAAGCTAAAAACACATTGAGCCTTTTTTTGTAAATTACAAAACAACAATGAACTTTTTATAGAGAGATTTTCACTGAGCAGTTCTTTAGTTTTAATTTCAGTTTCTTTTTATTGCAACTTCTGGATAATCATTCCATGTTTATTGATCAGCTGCATGGATTGCAAATAGAAAATTAACCTCCAAGGAAACTTTATTTCCAGTTTCCACTCTCTACAAGTAACTGTGGAATGACATTGAAAGTTGAAATAAAAAGTGACTGAAATTAAGATGAAAGAAGTACTAGTTGAAAATCTCTGTTGTCTATCATATATAGGATTTTAAGAACTATGATATTTATAATAAAACTATAAGTGATTAATGGTTCTATACTTAAAATAGAATTGTATTCGATGTTTATTATATATACATTTTTTATACTTTCTTTTTCAGAATCTATTATGTAGTATTGTATTATGTATTTATTAAAGGATCTTTGCTCCAGATGTTGTTATAGAATCCATCACTGTTGGCTGCAGACAGTACAAGTGGATCTTTTATTAATTGTTTTAATTTGTTTTCTATATAATTGCTAAATTGTGTAGTGAATACATCTGTGATGAGAGCAAACTATACTTTGATTTTAAAATCTACAAATTTTCATAAGCTTTGAATTAAAATATTTGTTAATAATCTTTTTTCTTTTTTTTTAGTCTTAAAAAAGGAAGGAAAGCATCTTCAGTCATGAAGAGAAGCACTTGTATCATCTCCAGAATAGCAGTGGCTGGGAAACAGGACCCTCTTTTACAGGAGGGAGTGGAACAAGGATTTATTTAAAAGGTGAGGTCAGTGACATGGTAATGATAAATTTAGAATTAATGTAATAGTTTTGGGTTATGATTCTCTCTTTTTTTAACAAGTCACTTGAAAATCAGTTCACCATAATATAAATTACATTCCAGCTGTTACAGTCTTAAATCTTCATAATTTAAATTAAGTTCTAATTGACTTATTAAGATTTAGTGATTCTTTTAAAGATCGATGTAGTAATGATAGTCAAAGAGTGAATCAATGAATATCTGATAATATCAAAGCCAAACTTAATGGTGTTAAAATATCATTATTGTGAAGAAAATAGAAAAGCAAAGTAATCCAAACATGATGAATTTATTATAATTGGAAGTCAACATTTTAACATTGACTTTCCTTTATAATAAATTCATCACATTTAGATTATTTTGTTTATCTATTTTCTTCATATTGTTGGGTTCATTTCCTTTATTTATTTCCAATATCATTAGTACAAAAATAGAGAAGAAAGAATAAAGAGAATTGTTTATTTATCAAAGCATGTTATACTGAATTTGTTATTTGGCTGTGTTAAAAATATTTTTTTAATCAACTGAGAGTTTATAGAGAACATCTCAGGATATATATATTTTTAAGTTTATACAATGATCTACAGAATATCTTTTTATCATTTTTGAAGGTTTTTGGTTACTGATGTTCAGATTTTCCTCTTATTTGTGTTTTATTATTGAAAAGAGATGATCATCTATGGGGCTGTAAGAAGATTTTGTTGGTTATTTGTTATGTTGGTAGTAGTCGTTGGTTGTCGTTGAGTTCATTGTTGGTCTATGGGGATGATTTTTTGCTTTTTTATCAAACTACTTTCTTCTTCTTCTTTCCCTATTTACTTGTCATCTTCTTTGTCTGTATAAAGCTGCAAGAGAATTCATGGAAGGAAAGAAGGAAAGAAAGAAATGAAGATACATTTTAACTCCAACTTTATTTTAGGGTTGAATGATTATTCTGTGGCAAAGAACATTTTCTTGAACCAGTTGAAATAGTAGCATTTCCCAGATAAGGTGTTCAAATAAATTAAAGTCATTTTTGGTGTGATGAGTTTTAAGTCAGCAATTATGTCTAATAGGTGTTTTTTGGTGAGGTATGTTTTTAGGTGGTAAAAGTTTGCATTTTGTCATTTGTCACTGAGCATCTTCAGTAAGGTATTTTTAACAGAGGTAGCGTGTTAGTAGCAAACATAGCTAAGTATCAGGTCCCAGGACCCAATCAATGCATCCATTCACTGCTAGCAGCTGAAAGAAAGGGTCATTTCAGTACTAGCAGTATGGCTGAAGTGGTAGAATTTCTCTTCAGTGCCTGGAAGCCTTTTTCTTGAGGTATGTGCCATTCTTGCTTCTTGTCAGAGGGCTTCTGGGAACTGGTACTTTTTTAATTTTATTTTATCTTATTTTATTTAATTTTTTATTTTTCAATCCCCACATATCTACTTCTTAGGCTTTATTTCAAATAACAAGTGAGGTTAGGTTCAGTTATTTACTTTAATGACATATCAACCCTTTATGATTATTCGATGCCAAATCCTGTTAATACATATGATTTTTAAGTAAATTATTTGTAGATAAATTCATTTTTAAATGAGTCAGGGCTCATTTGTTTGCACACAGTTAAATGGTTTCAAGTATTGCTATTTAACACTAGTAATTCTATTTGACAGAACCATAACAGTTATTATCCCTCCTGGTCAAAGTGGAAAAATCTTTCAAACATTTAAAATGATTTGGAATACGATGATGCTCAGATATTGATTCATTACATTCCACGTCCAAAATTCTTCTAGCAGCTTCAGGTGATTTGAAGGCCAGTTTAAAAAATTCCTCAAAATATCCTGGATCTTTATATTTTTATCCACCATCATAACATCTAAAAGAAAAGTATTAATAATGATATATATATATATATATATATATATATATATATATATATATATATTATAATGAACATGGTAGTCTCTGTGGCATAGCAGCCAACTTGCTGGCCTGTAGGAGCATTGTGAGATTGAACTCCAGTCATACAATTAACTTTTGGACTAATACTCATGGGAATGGTATTAACTTCCTTACCTCTCTCCCCCCCATCTATAAGCTAAATAGTACCACTACTGTTCTTCTATAAGGATACCTTAAATAACCCATGAAGATTGATATGCCAGTAAAAAAAGAAGCCAAACCAATTTTTGTACTTATGTTACCCTGACATAAAAATTGCAAGATTTTAACAAAGATCTTGTTATTTTTGTTATGTTAGGGTAACAATGACATTAAAATGTTTTAACTTAGAGAATATGACAATTTCCAATCTAATTTGCAAAATAATAATAATTGCTCCCCCAATCATTATAATTTTTCAAGGGAGATAATAATTAAGTTCTAATATTTTCTCCTATTTTTTATTTGCAATTAATTATAATATGAATTGAAAAAGGAAAAAGGAAAAATAGAAATTGATAATACTTTTAATACACTCTAATATAACTTCATTTATAATTTATAAGTTTTCTTATTATACTAATACTGATAATGATAATAATATAAACTCAGTCCTATAATAGTTGTTACAGTTGCATATCAATTTCATAATTTAATGTAACAGATGAGACATAGGTTGTATTATAATTATATATATTGTAAAATTCACAAAATTATGTAAAGAGTTTACTTTTTATTGAAAGGGAATATTTTATTCAGTATATGAAATAGAAAAGAAGTAAAGGTCATGAGAGATAAGTTGTGTCTAAATTTTTTTGAAATCATTTCAAGCTAATTTTTGCGTTCAGTGCATTCATGCTTTTGTCACCAGAAAAAAAGATTGAATAAAAATATTCTTGCAAACACAATGGCTACTAAGAATTAGAGGGAGTATTTTTATCAAGATATTTATTTATTCAGTACACTAAGTTTTCATTTCTTATTGCTTAGGTATTGTAATAAAGACACATTTTTTGTCCAGTCCCAAATAACAGGTATAATTTGTTACCATACACATTTACTGGTGTGCAAACAGATAATTTGTCTACCCCTAGGTTCAGTCATTTGCTTAGATCAAGTCTTCTTATTGGGGAAAGGACATCATCCAGTTGGTCACATTTACTAAGGCTACAAAAATAGCAGTAAGTGCAACATCTTTTCTTCGGGAGGAAATGCATATATAACAAGATTGTTATTGGCTATTTGAGTTCAAATCCTGAATGAGGCTGTATGCCTTACACATAGCACAAATAGTCTTGGGGAAAGTATAAATCCAATTATTCTACCTACAGCTATGGGTAAATAGCAGTGCAGATTGGGCTTTTTAACCTTGGTATGGCAACCCGTCTAAGAGAAGGAAAAGTCAAACTTCAAACCAGACCTAAAGAGGGATGGGCTTCACTAGGCTATTCCTGCCCAAAACACTACTTGAGTAACACCCTCATGAGCAAACCAGGTTACAAGATAAGTTTCTCATGTCCACTTTGCTTAAAAAGTGACTGCAGATAGCCATGTTTATTACCTAAGGTTGAATTGTGTGTTTTCAATTGTTGAGGTTTTCAATAGAACTTCCTTTGATGTTAATTTAACTCAAATCTGGTGAAACATGTAAACATAACAATTATATAAACTCTTACATTCAATTAAATGCAATATTTTGCTTTGAGTAATGTTCAAGAAAACAATACAACTTCTATAAATTGAACAAAAGATAGAAACTCTTTCTATAAGTACAAATTATTGCAAAGAGTCACAGACACAAATATCAAGAATGATCAACTATTTTTTAAATGAATCATCATTACAGATATTATAATTTTTAGAGTTTAAATTTCCGAATGTTTTTTTTATTAACCCTTTTTTTAATCATATATAATTAATATTTGATCAAATCTAGGAGCTAAAATTTATTCCTATCCAATGAAAACTCATTGTTAATTTTTCTACTATAAAATGTTGACACTCAGCTTACAGACACCTTATCCTCCCAATAGATCTATATAATAAAAAAAATCCGCATTATAATCATCCATTTTTTTTGTTTGTATGTTACCATAATGTAGAAAATATTTTTGTGAAGATGTTAGCTCAGTAGTGTTAAAATGCTCTAACTCTGAGAATATAGTAATTTGTAACTGAGTTTACCTTTGTGCTCCCCTAATCATTAAAATTTATCAAGGGAGATTACCATTAAATACTAATCATAGTGTACTTTTCCTCATTTATTTTTTTGTTTGGAATTATGATATAAATTATATTTCTAGGATATGATGCAACATTGAGCCTCATCATGACTGAATGTATCCTTTTAATAAGTTAAATGGTACAAACTTATTTACTTATGCCAAAATTAAGTTTCTAAATGATTTATGAAGTAGAGGGGCTTTTTGAATGTTGAATAATTGCTATTACAAACTAATCTCTGATTCTCTAAGTCAATGAAAATTTTTCCAATCTACCAGGGAGAATCTTAGAAGAGAGTTGTGACTATAGATTTGCAAATTCAAACAATTATTCCTTGTCCTTTTTAAGTTTTGACTCATCAGGCAAAGGGGCATAATCATGGCAGCTTCTTCAGTCAGGTTTGTTTTGACATTGAAAAATCAACTAGGTGTACTTCACTCCCTAAAATTGATAGAATCCCAATGCTTATATCTGCTATTATAATTTTTCAAACAAAATTTGCTGCTGAATTGTTTTGATAATGATATGATATGATATGATATTATTTTACTCTTTGAGAGTTTTTCACATCAGCGTTAGCCAATGGTATTTCTGTTGAGTTTGAGTGACAGAAACTCTCCTCAAGTCTCCAGGACTCTTCTCAGTGTTCTGGCCAATCTTAACAATGCTGTAGTTTGGATTATCTCCACTCGTCCTCTTATTTCCAGGACGTCTAGTCTTTTTACCAATCCTTTGGTGATTGTACCAAGAGCACCAATTACAATAGGTACCACTATTACTTTCATGTTCCATAGTTTTTTCAATTCCCTAACAAGGTCCAGGTACTTATCCTTCTTTTTGCTTTCTTTTAATTTTAATCTGTGGTCAGCTGGGGCAGCAAAGTCCACTATTCTACAAGTTATTTTTTTTTTTGGTTGATTATTATAAGGTCTGGTTATTTGACTAAGATTAGGGGATCCGTTTGTATCTCCAAATCCTAGAAGAGTTTGTATGTCTCATTCTCCAGGACAGGTTCTGGGTTGTGCATATACCATTTGTTCATATGGTCAAATTTCAATTTCTTGCACAGTTCCCAGTGGATCACCTTTCCCACCCAGTCATGTCTAGTCTTATACTCTTTCTGTGCTAATTTGCTACATTTGCTTAATATGTGATTGATCATTTCGTCTCTATCACCACATAACCTATATCTGCTGTTTTGTTGCCTCATATCTATTCTTTCTTTGATACTGGAGGGCATCAGAAGTTTTGCAATATTTTGGTAATGTGTGGCAGAATTCAGCAGCTCGTGATACTTTGGTAAGGTTATGATAGTTATGAACCACATTTGACTGTGAGATGCTGTTCTTGCCTGATACTCTGCATGCCAGATTTTCCCCTCTGGCTTGGAAGCATATCCTTGGAAACCATGGTTTTGGGCCTGCCTGACCTTGCCTGATTGTTGATTGGCTGGGTTGGGTTTTATGGCATATCAATCATTTTTGGTTTATTCATGCCAAATCCTGTTTTTATATATATATTGAATATATGATTTGTAAACATATTTTGTAGATACACACAAATGATCAAACAGTTCTATTTTAAGAATTTAATTTCGTACAAGTCAACAAAGTTAAATGGTTCCAAGTATTGCTATGTATCACTAACAATTCAATTAAACATCTGTCATTGGTTTACTCACTGTTAAAAGATCAAACATTTCTATTTCTAACAATTCAATTTGCATTAGTCCTTTGTTTTCACAGTTGTAATGTCAAACTGTCCTATTTGACCAAGAGATAGGACCCTATCAAGTGCTACCAAGAAGCAATGACAGTGAAAGGGTACTCTGTATCCCCCAAAGCTCTAGCATTACTGGAATCTCACTATTAGATTATCTAATGTCATATCCAGGACACTCTTTGGATGGGGGTCTTTCTCCTCTGCAGAGATATAGCCAGTGTATTCCACAGCCCCAGCTGACTGGACAAGCCTGATTGTTGAAGTTCTTATGACCCAAGCAAAATTTCTTGAACAATCTGGTAACTGTACTGTGGGTAAAAAAATACACATGTCAGCAAACCAATTACCAACCACGGTGGATACCTTTACTTGATTTAAATTGCTTTAGTCACATAATATACATGCCACAAACTAACATGTACCAAAATATTGAAGAATCTTTTGACTCATTCTAGTGTGAATATGCTACCAAAGACACTTTTTGAGCTACACATCGTTGTTCTAAAAAAATAAGGATGTAATGATAATTCATCTAAGAAATATAGTAATTTCATTTTATATACAGCTAATTAAAAAAAGAAAAAAAAAGAAAATTCATGTCGACGTTTATGCAGAAGTCATTTAGTTTAAGTGTAAAAAATTGATAAAGGGGAGGTAACTCTACCAAGTTTTTTTTTCTGCCCTGTTTTAACTGTTATTTACGTTAAATAACCCATAACATTTAAAGATTATTCAAGTAGATAGATCAGGGGATTCATATTCATTGCTAAGGAAAATTCATATCGGACAAAAACAAAATACAAAGATCATGCCCTCAAAATTTCAAACTTTATTTAGGGATGTAAAAAGACAAATACCACTTTGCTTCTTGTGAACAGTAACATCACAGTTCTTAGACTTTCTACTTTTCTTAAAGGTAGAATAGTTAAATCACCAACTTTCTAGCATTCTTGGTTTTAGAAGACTGCCAGATTATCCATTGTGCCAGACCAAAAGTTATAATAATGCACTTCTGATCCACTAATTATGCAGACCATACATATAAAGAGTTAGGGTTATTAAAAACTTAAATTAAACAAATATTTCTGATGTTAAACTCATTCATAACTTTTTGAACAGGTTTGTTTATCTAATGTCATGACATAGACAATCATGAAATGGAATACAAAAGAAAAAAAGATCAAGTTATATTTTGCATTTTGTGATTCTGTATTGTTCGTAGTCATTTTATCAAAAATTTCCTACTGTGCCATTTAATATTCAGGATAAATGTGAAAATAAATTGACTTTAGCCGGTGAATTAGAGTCACAGTTACATTTGACATCATTGAATCAGAAATATCAAGATTCAGTTAGTTATATAGACTTTCATAGAAAACCATCAAAATAGTTATTTGTGGGGCTTTTGTGAGTTTCTTTTCTGTTAATTTCACCGGGTGTCTGACTATCTACCTTATTAGTGCTATTATCAAGGTTTCAATTCACATACAAAACATGAAAGACAAAGAAGGTTTGTCTAAAGCCAAGCATGTGTTCCTCAGATTAAAAAATTGCCCATCAAAGTGGTGAAATACTCTTTGTAGAATCCTCACTTATATATATATATATATATATATATATATATATATATATATATATATATAATTTTTAAGTGAATAGTTTATTGGTGACTTAAAGTTAGAGTTAGAGCTCATTTCTTTGCACACAGTTAAATGGTCTCAAATATTGCTATTTAACATTAATAGTTTGATTTGATATTAATAATCATCCCTAGTAAAAGATTGAACAGTTTCATTTGATCCATAGATGGGATCCTAACAGGTACTACCATTCCCAGTCAGTAATGACAAGGAAGGAGTATTCCTCATTCCCTAAAGCTCCAGAACTGCAGCATCAGCATAAGATGGTTTAGTGTCATGATCAGGACACATGTTAGTAGGGTGGCTTAACCCATTGCAGAGATGCAGCTGGCATATTCTTCAGCCCCAGCCGACTGGGGTAAGCAAATTTAGACCATATGAATATTACCTGGAACATGTAAATCATGTAAGGTTCAAATTTGATTCATCATACTTATCTTCTAAAATTCTAAGTACATGCACTATTCTATGATCTATTTGGCCTAGTTGCTTTTATCCTGTTTTAGCTGATATGTTCTTTGACCTTCTTTGGGTGTACTTTTGTATCTGTTTGTCGTTGTGTATACTTTTTCTATTTCATGATTGAACTCATGGCTTATCACATGCTTATCACATGCTGATATGTGCTTTGACCTTCTTCAAGCATACTTTTGTATTTATAAATCATTTAGTAACACCTATCACTTTTTATACCTTCTTCATTGGAGCACCGTTAACAACTTAAAAATGATGAATTCTTTTGCTCATGCAAGAAAATTTCAGATCAGATGAGAAAAATTACCATGAATAACACATAGCATCATGACTGCTAATTTTTTTTTTTTTTTTTTTATTGCTGTGAAGAACTTTCAAATAAAAAAAATAGCAAATGTTCAAAGAAAGTCTAAAGAACATATCAGTTAAAGCCATCATAATAAAAGCAGCACAGATAAGGACATTAGTTTGAATAATTTCTGGAATATTGATTTACAGTATTAATAGATTATTTTATTTAACAGAATCTCATATTTTTCTGTTAAAAGCAGATATTCTATTTTGGGGTTTAATGAAAGGCTGGATATCTATCCTCACTAAACTTAATAGTGAAAACTAATAAAACTACTGTAATATTTCAACATGATTTTCTGAGATGTACTCAGTGACCTCATCTTGCTTGTCACAATTCAGCCATTGAACTCAATGATCCCCTGAAAATTTTAAACCAAGTCTTTTATTTTATGCACAAAAATAGATTGCTCTCATTCTACTGTATGAACTTAGAGGATATCTCATATCAGTTAAATTTTCTTTGAGATATCACTTGTCTCTTCCACTGAACCAGAGTTTATGACTTTCTATGCACAATGCAACCCAAGGATTTAACTCATGACTATCAGATAATCAGTTACACTTTAACCAACTGGTGTTTTTAAAGCCTTTGATCATCTCCTGTTGATGTGTGTCTCAGTCACTACTTATGAATTTTACTTTATGTCGAAGGTAGCCGACAATCTCTTTCTTTACGCTATATAATTGGTGGGAATTGAAGTTCAGCTGTTGTCCAATAAATGTTTGGCATACAATATAGAGATATCTTGAAGCCATCCTCTATGAAAGTTATTAGCATATCCAGAAAGCCCAGTTTATCTTCCACCTTATTTTCTGTTAGAAACTGTATTAAATGCCTCATTGAGTTCATCAGTAGTTACACATCTTGGTGAGGCTAAAATACAAACATGTCATTTACATATCTCAATCAAATGATTGACTTCAATGGTATCATTCTTAAAGCCATTTACTTAGAGTATTCTATCACTGGAGATGATGGTAAACCTATAGCTAGGCCATGTTTCTATCAAATTATGTCAGAAACCATTTGGAAGTATATTGTTTGTACATACAATGTCAACATCTCCATCAGGAGAACACAAGAATGGATATAAGATATGCTCTAATCATAAAAAGTAGAATGAGAACCATCAACCCCTGTTGATTGAATAAAGCATTTGGATCAAAATTTCCAGAAGGTTACTGACTACAACAGACACCTGAGGAAGGTCAGAAAGTATAATGGCTGAAACATTGTGACTATGATAACAACCAAGATGAAGATATTAGTTTGAGTAAATCAGTGAATGATTAGAGTAATAGTTATTCATTAATGGTGAGTTTATATACATTTAAGTAATATTTGTTATGCCTTTGGATTTTGGAAGTTGGGATCTTCCATATTTTTGTTTTTGGGCTGGACAGGGTTAAAAATTGAAATTAATGTTCCTGACCCCTGGAGATTTGTGACTGAAGCTGTGGGAATTGGACAATTTTTTTCCTACCCATTTAGATTTCCATATATAAACCTAAACCCTGTGTTAAATTTGCTTTCTTCTGGAGACAAATCTTCTTAGATAAAGAAAATAAAATGAAATATAACCTCTGATGTAATCATTAAAAATTGATGTTTCTCATTATCAGTCTGTACTTCATCTACAAACTGCTAAATTTGAAAAAATAAGTATAAAAATTGTTACCTTTACTGAAAGAATAAAAATGAATGTTTGTATCAAAGAGAAATAATGCCAGAATCCATGAATTCTTATGCTTTCATTCAACATATACAAAAAAATTAATAACACTGATCAATTAGTTTTCTTCATAGAGAATAATTCGCAATTCAAATGATCCCATCACCAAGTAGATTATTCTAGTACCATACTATGTGCTTCATGATTGTGTCATGAAATAAATAAGGTTGACACACATGTAAAATAAGAGATATTTTATTCCAGAGATAATTGGTACATTGAATAAGGTATAAATAATCTTCATCATTTTTTCCTTCTGGTTATTTATATCCTCTTTGTACCTTTTCCTGAAATGGTGGTGATATTTCTTAATAGTTTTTTGGTCTTGAATTATATACATTAATCTCCTGATATATATTTATCAATGATACCAGCCTTCTAGATTTCTTTCCCATTTCTGTACTCTTTAAAGAAAATATTTTCTCCTGGTATATAGGATTTTGCATCTGTTTTTTTCTTTGGCAACAGTTTATTGAATTCAGATCTTATTTTTCTTACAAACATTAGCTCCACTGACAATCTTGAATTAGTACTTGGGTTTGGTGTTGCACAATATACCCTTAAAAATTGTAGGATATAGTCAATGGATTTGTTTCTGTCTGACTTTTTAATGCTTGCTTGAAAGTGAAATCTTTCTGCCTGTCCATCAGATGTTATGGTGCAATAGTTCATGCAAAATCTAATTGTACCACTGCACATAGGGTTTTAACATTTCATCACCTCCGGCCATTTCCAGAAACAGTCAACCTCTACTAAATGATATTATCTCTTCTTTGGACATGTAAAATCTATGTGCAACTTTGACCAAGGTCTGTCTGTCTTTGGCCACATGGTAAATTTCACTGGTGGTGCTTTTGCTGCAATTACACGACCTCTGCAGGATTTTACATTTTCTGCTATTTCTTTGTCCATATTTAGCCAAAAAACATAGCTTCTCATTAAAGCTTTCATCCTTGTTATACCGGTATGGAAGTCTTTTAATATTCTTTTTTTCAGGATTTTTGGTATCACCATTTGCCGTACATCAAAATTCCATTACAGATGGAATAAATCTTTTCCCCATCAATCTTTTTGTACTGTTGGTCAATAATTTGTTTCTTTTTCTCAGTGATATGTTTGTCTTTTTTTGCTTTGTTTCTAATTTCCTTGATTGTCACAAGTAATTACTGTATAGTGATGCAAAGCACACTTTTATTTCTATTTCTAATTTTAGTTTTCTCTAATAGTTCCTATGGTTTGGGGATTAACCTGGATAACCCATCTGCATGCCGTAACTACCTTGACAGGAGGAACTCCATCTTAAAATAATAATCTAACTGTTTTGTTACCCATCTCTGAAGTCAATTTGCAGTATGTGCAAGAATTCTTTTTTTGGAACCAAAAATCGACTGTAATGGTTGGTGATCCATTTGGAGCATAAAACTTCTTTTATTAATGAATCTATGGAACTTTTTACCTCAAGAATTATCCCTAAAGCTTCTTTTTGGATTTGGCTGTACCCTTTTTCAGCTGGCAATAAGGTTCTCAATGCATGTTCACTTTTATTTGGCCATTGCTTTCTTTGTAAAATATTACAGAGCCCAAACCGAAATTGCTAATATCACTTGCAACAATAATAACCTTCTTTGGATCGTAATGCTTCAGATTCAAGTCTGATGTTAATATATTGTTTTCTTCAAAAGCAATCTGATATTCGGTACTCCAGTTCCATTTCAAATCTTTTTTAAATAATTTGTTTAGAGGGGCTCTTAATACATGCATATTTGGGATAAAATTACTGTAGTAGTTTGCTAGTCTGAGGAATGCTTGTAGAGTTGACAAATTTGTTGGGATAGACATTTTCTTTATAGCACCTGAACTTGATATGTCTGGCTTTCTGCCTTTTGCATCTATAATCTGTCTCAAATACTTAATTTTTGATAAAAAAAGTTCACGTTTATCCAAAGTAAGTTTCAAGCCATATTGCTTTATTTTTTCAAAAGCTTCTTTGACATGTTCTACATATTGTTCTCAGCTTTCACTCTTAATTAAGATGCCATCAAGGTTGGCTATTGTGAAATGAACATCATTTAATAACACATCCATGATTTGCCGAAAAGTGCCTGGTGCGACCTTTATTTTAGTTGAGTTAACAGCATTTTTCAATTTTGCCCCCTTTTTGGTTTTTTGGCTTTCTGCAATGCATATGCTTGTGACCTTTTTGGTCACAATTAAAGCATTCTTTCCTTTTAAATAGACATTTCTTATAATAATGAATCTGTCCACAGCCATAACAAAGATTATTTAATGAGCAAGTTTTTCTTCATGTTGTTTTTGTTTAACTGCATTTATCTTTGACATGTTGCATTCTTCAATCATCACTAGGTTATGTTGAAGATTTTCTATTTGTTTGCATTCTTCTGTGACCATTTGCAGACTGATTTTCAGATTTTCTAATTTAGACAAAATTCTGGATTTATTTTTGCCATCTTCTAGTGCTGTCAGTTATTGTACAGAAATGAAGCATTTAAACATATCTTTTAATTTGAACCTTTCACACCCTCTATTGACAATCCCAGCAAAAGCAGAGTAATCCTCCCCACCTTTTTTGTCAGGCTTAATCACTGCCATCTTGTGTTGAATAGAGAACTTTTCTTTCCAAATATTTTTTCAGAATTAAGACAGTCTCCTCAAATGATATCTTTCCAGGATTTCTTGGAAGTATGTAATTAGCATACTTTTCATGTTCCCTTTAACCAAATTTCCTGACCAACAGACATATTTTCTTTTCATTGAACCATTTTGAAAAACCTCTTCATAATGGTGAAAATGCTTTTTTCAACACTAATAGTTCAAACATTTTTGCCAACCATTCATTTTGTTTATCATAGCAATCTTGGCCCAATCATCACTGCTCTTCTAAATGTTCATTCTGGATTTTCATAAATTCCATCATTGCTTCTTTAAAACCCTCCATGTTTATTTATTGAGATGAAATTCAACTGATCCAATAATTTCCAACTGTTTTTTTTTGCAAACAAAAATTACTGAACAATTAAAAATTCTACCTGTTATGCAAACTTGGAATTATGCTTGTCTGAGTTGATCCAAATTTTGGTCATACTTAACATTCAAATCTTTGTCACCAGATGTCATGTCATGAAATAAGTAATATCAACACATATGTAAAATAAAAGATATTTTATTCTGGAGAGAATACGGTACACAGTTTGGTATACTGACTAATGTAATAACCTTTATCATACTTATTTACAGAATCTTTAAAAAATCCTTAGACTAGTCTATCTTGTAGGGGGAGGTTTCCAACCACTCCACAACAGTAATATGTCTCAAGGTAATGAGAGTTATTTAGCAATACTTCTCTATCAACATGCAACAGGTTGAGTATCAGTAGCAAGGAGTAATTTCTGACCTAATCTCTTGGGAGAAATGAATTCATGCCTTTCCAAAGGGCATTAGTTCAAAAGTGAACACTAACTACCTCAGCCAAAATTTGAACCCAATTTACAGAACCTGATACAAAATTTTATTTACAAATATCATCTTTCTTGATAGATATCATTTTATTGAACTTTTATTAATTAAATAAACTAAGCTGAGTAAATCTATATTAAGAAAAAGTGTTATATTATTGTAAATTTAGTTTCATTGATAACAGAGAAACATAATTTCATACAAACATAATTTCATACAAATCACTGATCAGTGCTAGCGTAACAAAAATGAAGACATTTTGTACATTAGCAAACAAATCAAAATTATGTTATAGTTTTGCATTATAATAGGAATAAATTATTAGGTAACTACTGAAAAATTATTAGATTATCTCTGGTTGAGTACAATTCTATCATCATGCAGCTTAGAAGACTTGAAATTGTAAAAATGCTTTACAGTAGCTGTGAAACAGCGAAGAAATATGTTGGAGGCCCTGATAGATTAGGTAGAAGATCAATTAGAGTGAAGTTCAACAGGAAGTGTTTTGAGTTAAGCATATTGTTGGGAAAAAACTGCCTGTGCTGCAAAACTATATTTGAGAAAGTTGATCAGAGTAATAATTTCAAATCATCTTAATACTAAATTCTTCACAATGTTGCAATTTATGTCAAACCTGACAACCTTTGAAGTGAATCAGCTAGAAAAATGAAACAGAATGAACTTGAAAGTTTTTGAAAACTGATTTTAATGTTGATCCTTTTACTGATGAATGATGAGTAACCATTATTGGACCAGAAAGATGGAGCATAGAAAAAGCAGTATTTTCTATGACGAAGGCATTATCATAGAAAATGATTTGTATCAAAAATTTTTATTTTCCAAATTGCATGTTGTTAATTTACAGACTTTAGTATTTAATGCATATAAATTTTATGGATTGTTAAAACTTTCTCTATTCTGTGTGCCATCTGTTAAATAAATCATGTCTTACTGTATTTTTCTATCTGGGTTTTATGATTTGGAACTATAAAAATGCAAGAATTGCAAAAAATACGTACATGTAAGTTCAATATTTTTAGGCATTGCATTATACAGCCATGTAAATAATAAACTCCACTTGAAAATTAATGTTCTATTGTATCCTGACTGTGGCAAAGGGGTTAGGTAAATACATGTAACTTGATATATGGCTTAATAGTTACAAGAGATGGCCTTTAAGTAATTGTCTATAAACACTGATTTTAATTACTTATAAACTGTTGATGGCAAAATAATTACTCATCCAATATGCTGGTCATTACCCAGTAAAAATAAAAAGACTATAGAAAAGGCTTTAACCTCTTAATAAATATGTGAACAAAACCTTGCATAAAGGAACTTAAAAACATTGTTATGTTGAGAGTCAATAAAGGAAACCTTAAAGTGTAATTTCAGGAAGTCAGCCATTCTCACCATGGCTTGGCATTTCAAACACTAGCAAAAGTAAATCATGAAATAAGAGGCTCTCTTGAAGGCTATGGAGGAAATGTATGTCAAGGACTATGCATTTAACTGGGAATAAGACATTTTCTATTTATCTGCCTTCCTTCTTGAGCAAATTTTGAGTTGAGGACTCTTGTAATATCAAGTGCCAACATAATTTTGCATGATGGGTGTGTCTAAATATTGCTCCTGACCCTAACAGTTTTAGTACAGTAAAGAAGTGCTGCCTAAAAAATTGGGCTTTTAGAAACTGATTTCTATTTTTAGTATGAACAGAAAATATGGAATTATTTATATTAATAGTTGAGAAATTTTGTCTGTCTCTCCTTTGTTGACAACCAGAGCAACCAAATTTAGTATGTATACTTATTGAGCCCAAGAAAGGTTTTAATGTAAACAATTTTATTCCTCATAGAAAAAGTGTTGTGTAGGTTCTAACAATAAACAATGATTGGGGCACTATAGTGCTGTGAAACATAACTGTACAGAACTGAGATTTCTAAATTTAAAAAAAATGTTTATTGAAATAGTTATTCACATTTAATTAAAAACCAGATTAGGTTTATACACATCTGGAGATGGTTTAAAAGTTTTTAAGTAGAGACTATAAATAATATTCTTATTTATTTTCACTACATGAGAAACTTTTTCAAAAGAGTTGATAAATATCTGTTATTGTGAAAGAATTAAGCAAAAATAAATGTATTCAATGAGTGAGAAATATTTGCTTTTTATCTATCTTATTTTTGCAATTGCAGTTGTCCAAGTATTTTGTTACAGTTTGAAAAAGAATGAAATGTCACTTACCTTGGGACCAAAAGAAAAGTGGCACTGATAAGAAACATTTTTTTTATAGAGGGCAGACTGGAAATGAGAGGCATTGTGGGAATGGGGTGAGTGGATATAAAATCTAATACCAAGGATGAGAGGGAACAGTTTTTGAGTAATACTATAAAACAGCAGTTAAATTTCAGTCATTAATGTTTTCTATATTTTTTATTTTTTGGGTCCCTTTTTAAGATGAAAAAAAATTAGTCAAAAATAATGATAATGCTTCATCTAAAATGTTTGAATAACTTAAGACTATTATATCTATTTTTATAAGGAAATAAACAAGTTATAAAATAAGATGAAAGAAATGCTTGTAAAAATTAAATAAAAATAATGATCCTTTACTCTGGCCCATTGGCCTAATGAGTAGAGTATTCCCCTATGGTCCGGTAGACCGGGGTTCAATCCCAGGTCGAGTCATACCAAAGACTCAAAAAATGGTGCTTGGTTCAGCCTTGCTTAACACTGCATTATAAGGTATGGATCAAGGGTAAAGTGGAGCAGGGAATGGAGTAGCGCCCTCCCCTACACCTCAGTGTAGTAGCTATTGAAAAGGGAACTTCCGAGTCACCATCGACTAAGGTCGCCAACTTTAGTATACTTATTACTTACTAAGATGTGCGTGTGTAGGGGGTCTGTCTCCATCTATCCACGCATCACTCACCACAAGTGGTTGGTAAGGAATAAAGATAAAGTAAACAAAAGGTTTATTCAATTTCTCTTTCACTTTACTTTTACATTGAAAGCAGTAAGGATTTTATTCAAGGTTAATCCTAGCTTTAAGCAAGACTGACCCATTCATATAAGAAATGGGATTAACTTCAAGTCAACAACCACAACCCTACCCCAACGATAATCTCAAAGTAAATCTCATTCATGAATGTCAACATAAAGATGATGTTCTTGTACACCTAATTCTAAATAATCCAATAACAATAAATCTGCACCAGTTTAGCATATAATTTTATTGTGTATCTTTTGATAGACAATAAAGACTTGTTTTGCTTTTCAGTGGGTTTAATAGAACAAACAAACAGACTAAATCTAAAACCCTTTATCATTAACAATAAAAACATTGGAATCATTTTAAATGACAGAGGACTTACAGCTTCCTTAATCTTCAAATATTGTAAATAAATGTAAAAAAATTGACTTATTATTAAATTTTCTACCAGAATCTATTTAAATTCTGACCGAGGTAGTTTGTGTTTATTTTCCTTTATTGCTTTTAGAAAAGGCACAAATCCACAGAAAAGCTTTTATGAAAGGGTTTTCCTACACATAGGTCATAAGGTTGAAGTCTTTTCCATACTGTGCTTATTTTTACGTGGTAAGAGTGTACATATTAGCTGAGTAATAATTCTGCTTTCAACTATTTATGAAGAATCAAAGTCATTGTTTATAGATGACCTGTACTCATCTTACAATAAAATTAACAAATAACTTTTTTGCATAAATCCAGCATAGCACTGAGTAAATCTTTTACTTTTTGTTTTACTATATAAAGTAGATATCTAGCTGAAAGAAACCAATGATTTTTTTCCTGTCACCAAAATATCAAGACTTAGAAATTGTGTTGTGTCTACATTTGTAGTGTGAGTAATAGCCATCTGGTGTCAATAAGCATTACCCTCATCATGACATTTATAAATGTTTTTGAGTCCTTACAGAAATATAGTGCCTAGACTCATGTTTGGGTCCATGTCCAGCTAAGCTCATGGGCTCACATTGCACCAAGTGAGCTGATGACCAGCATAGACCTGCAGGGCTTGAGCCTCGGCTTGGGTCTGACCTTCTCCTCCCTAAACCCTCACAGTAATCCGAACTTTGGATCATTTAACCTTGTATCAAGTATATTTAGTATTTACTCACACAATGTTTGTATCTTGCATATAGTGTGACCCTTTAATATCAGGCTAAAATTTAGGTCTCAAATAAGTCACATTATATATGAGTATATATGGTAATAAATACAGACATTAATGGCCTCCATTTCTCTGAACTCATCCCAGAGCAATCATTCAGCTGAACCAATATTACCATACCAAAATCTCTTGTGCTTTTGTTATTAACCCATATTCAAAATGTTATGTTATTTTGAACAAGAAGAAATGAATACAAGTTGTTAAGTACATTAAGAAGATTTTGTTATTTGATATATATATATATAAAACAACAAAGGTTATACAGGTTCTAAGAGTCAGAAAGTGTTTAAAGAGATAATATTATGGTTTGGTTTGGGTTCTTTGTTTAATGGCATATCATCTTTTATTGGTTATTTAATGCCAGAGCCATCCTTGCAGAAAAACATTAGTGCTACTATTTGACTCATAGCTGAGATAATGAAAGGGTTTATACCTTTCTCAATGGTATTAGTCCAAAAGTGAACATAATAGCATGATGGATTTGAATTTGCTTACTACAGATAATGTTTTAAGAGATCAAAATAAGTATGCATTATGAAAGAATCAGATACTGATTTTGGTGTTTTCATTGTAACTGAAGTTTGAAAAAAAAATAGTTTTATCATCTATGTTTTATTTGTGATGTATCAATATTGTGTTAGTAAGTATAAAGCAGAGGTGACTAAGTTTATCTTTTTTACAATATGATGCCCGTTTGTACCATAGCTGTGGAGTTGGGCAGAGCTAAAATCTCTGATATATTACTAAAACATTCTGTCAGGAAAGTGAGTTTGTATTTTTCTCATTTGAATGCTTCTGATTCCATTTCCATAGTAACAAGCTTTTTTTCAGAAATTGGTTTTGCACTCTGGCATCAAACTCTTGGCAAGGGCAGATAATTGAATATTTCTTACATAAGACAATACTTGAGACACCTTGAGTAAAGGTAATGGGTTACAAGTTAGTTTCACAGACCAATGCTGTTGTAATGAGTTTTGAAGAAAAGAAATTCTTTTTTTTAAATCTAAGAATTTTGAAGATTAACGAACAAGCTATTTTAAAATAAACCCTACATCTATCACATTCATCTGTAATTCATCATTTTTCCAGTTCTAAAGTCTTCCCTAGTGTTTTCTTTCCTTCAGACCCAAATATCCCCTTTTCAAAAATAGCAAATCATTTCAAATATATATTTGCACCATTATCATAAAGATCTGAAATTAATTGTTAAGTTTTTGCTGCAATTAGTGGGCAAACATTTCTAAACTAAAGTTTTATATTCAGCCATAATTTCCACCAAAATAGAATTATTACTTTTCTGCAAAGAATTTTTAAAGAGTATACATGAAAAAAACTGAGAAAAATTTAAAAGAGCTTTTAAGCAGACTTGAGAAATCAGGTTGGCATTTATTTTACAGGGAGCATTTAAGAGAAAGGGGCTCTGACATGAACCTCGTCCTCAGAAGAATTTCTTAAATTAATTACTAATAAAATATGTTTTAACCCTTTAAATTCATAGCCTCTTGAGTTCATAAAAATTACACGAGCAAAAAAAAAAAATTCATGGATAAAAAACATTAAAAATTTACTCTTTCTTTAAAGCTATCCAATCATTCCATTCAAAGAAAAACTAGGAGTAGTTGCTATATTAAGCCTATTATTATTAGTATCTGACATGATCTATTTGAGCCCAAAATAATGGGCTTATAGTGTATTGTAAAATAGCACTCTGCTCATGGTTTGAAAAAGTTAAAAAATAAAGAAAAAAGAAAACTAAAGATTTAAAAGGTCTCACATGTTGATCATGGAAGAAGCAAGCACATTTTAGTACCTTTTACCAAATGACAATGATGATTCACAAAATTTTAATTACTTTGTGCAAAATGGTATTAGGAATTTTTGTATCTGATTAATAACTGATGTGTAGTAAGCAAGAGCATCCTTTTAATTGGAATAAATTGGATAAATTTAAATTGGATCCATTTGTAAAATGTTATTTAAAGCTATAATGATTAGAAAAATAATTAAGGGGCAAATAACTCTGATTTGTTATGGAGGTCATTTATCTGATATGTTTTGAAAGAATATGATTTACTTTCAGTAATAATTTAACTGGATCAAAACATTATGTTAGTACCCATGGTACTTATAAAAATGACAGGATTACTTATGTAGTTTGTGGAATTTCTGCTTTAGATCAGAGTATCAAAAAAGTATAGCTCTTTAGACCTCTGAATAGGATCAGTGTAATATCTGTATGTTAAGCCGAGAATCAAAATGTTATTTTCTGACCCTTAGATCAATGTAACATCTGATGTTCTAATTCAATATTTTTCTAGTTAATTTTACTGTTCTGTTGAGAGAGTTAAATGACAGTTTAGTGAATATGTCGCTTGCTTACATTCAGGTCAGAGATTTAAATTAGTATAGGATTTACTTGTTAATTTTCATGGACCTGTTTGCTTTAGTATGATAGAAGTTACTAACAGAGAAACAATGAAACCTACGGAAAAGGTCATACTGTTCATCGTTATTATACACTCACAAAATGTCCATTAAAATGGTGGGATTATTTATGTATGAATCAGGACTTCTGCTGAGAATAAGAGTCTATCATACCTTTGTGTGTTTCATTTAGAAGCAAGGTTTTTCTACCCACTAACCAATCCTGCAAGATGTAGAGCATATAACAAAAAATATATCCTAGTAAAGATATCAAAATATATGAAAATGATAAATTTATAAAACTATAATTATTTTAACATACATACAAAAAGTGTATAAAAAGTACTGAGACAGAAGCTTTAAATTTTTAAAGTTTAAAATTGTAAATTTAATTGAACTTACGTACTCCGTTGAGCAACTTTTATAATAAAGTGATGGTGTCTAGACATCTCGACTGTAGCCTAGACATCATCACTACAGTCTAGATATTTACACAGCTGAGCTATTTATATACTAAAGTGTTTTAAATGTTTCTTTGTTTAATGGCATATCAGCCTTCTTGAGTTATTTAATGCCAATGCCGTCCTTCTAGAACAGTAGTGGTACTATTTAACCTAGGAGGATAAGGGGGCTCATACCTTTCCCAAGGGTATTTGTCTGAAAGTGAACGTAATAGCACAACTGGAGTTTGAACTCGCTTTCTACGATTCCACTGTCCAGCACTTTAACCATTACACCACTAGAGCACCCCACCCTGTACATCTTCACTCAAGATCAAAAGAGGAATTTCAAAGGAGCTTTGACCCATGGGAAACTCTCTGGGATAAGTGAGTTGAATGCTAAGGGGACTATTTAGAAGAAAATTAATGTTTCCTTCATTGTTTACTTCTGTCTAGGTAAATGCATCTTCACTCTTGATAATATCTTAATAATATGGTTTCCTGATGGAGTCATGAACAATTCCATTGTTATGATAAAATGAGTCATATTCACTGTCAACTAATACCTCATATTATCATGACCCTATATTCAGACCAGGTTGTGACGAATAAATATTTACATGAAGTCTCATTGTGTTTTAATTATAAGTAGATGATAGAGTTAATAAGTATGTTTGCATTTACTCAACACCTCTACTATAAACAGAATGCAACACAAGGTCAATTTTTAAGTGGAGTTTAATTGGTTTTAATTTAAAGATTTTTTTCTCCCAGACTGGTTGCCATAGCAAGGTTAAAGAGCCCAATCTAACGTATTATTCTCCCTGCACAGATGGAGGGAGAATTGTTGGATTCATACCTGTCCCAAAGGTATTAACACTATGTGAAATACAAACAGACTCATCCAGAATTTGAACTTGAGTCACCATGTCCATTTCCTATGACAAAAACTTTTGTACCACAAGTGACTTCATTAAAAATTATGACAAATTTCAAAACAAACGCAGTCTGCTTGTGAAAAGATTATCAATGTCAGACGTGATAATTAATGTTAGAATTAAATATATAAAAGAAGACACCTATTAGCTTGGAATTTGCCAACAAGTTTGAAGTTCTGCTTGTGTTTACTTAACATAAAATCATTTAGTAAGCATTAGTAAATCCGTGTGTGTTTCATGATGATGGCCTTCTATCAATTTCAACTAAGGTAGTCTATTCAGCAGTCCTGTTTAATGTCATTGTCATATGTGAATATTAAATATAATCCAATGATAACAAAACACTTAATCAGGTCACATATACTTACATATTTCTGACTAGGAATAAATGAAAACAGCAAACATTTGGGCAGTAGATATTCAGACAATCAGGAAATCAGCAGTTTGTACCAAATGGGAGCAGTGCTGATCACTACCAAGTTTAGATTCCTCTAGGGGAGGTGTTGTCCAGTTATCCAGTTAAAAATCCACAGTTGATTTGATTCAAGAAGAATTTTTATCTCTTTATTCAACCAACATTTTGAATGAAGCAAGAATTCAGCAAAGATATTCAAGTTTATTTTGATGGTCTTACTACAAAGAGATGATTACTAACTGGAAATAAAGTTATCAAGTTTCAAAAAATATTGGTGTGTTTTGTAACCTGTTTTGTTATACATAATTCAGTAAATAACTAAGAAACTGATTAGAAATGAATATTGTTAAGATAATAATGTCCAGTTTGAACTCTTAAAAGTTGAACTTGGAGGCTGGACAAAAATTTCAAGAATAGATTTAGGTTTCAATTAATAAATAGAAAAAAATCTTTTGCATAATATATTGTCTTATTCAAGTTAATTGTTTGCTTTGAGGAAAGCTGGCTCATGAAATCAGGTTGACATTTTACAAGTAGCGTTTAAGAGAAAGTGGCTCTGACATGTGACCCTGTCCTCAGAAGAGTTTCTGAAACTGATTGTTGATAATAAATGGGAAATTAGGTTTAACCTTTTAAATTAATAGCCTTCTGTGTTCAAAATTATATGAAAGGAATTAAGCATAAAATATATTAAAAACTTACTCTAAGGTGAAGATCTCTTTCTTTAAAGCTATCTTAGTATTCCATTCAAAGTAAAGCAGGAGTTAGTTGTTATCATATTCAACAATAACAAGATTTAGGTATCCCATTATCATTCTATACCTTGCAAGTCTTTTACTACTAACTGGTAGTTTATCATTGAAATCTGAGACAGTAAATCACTTCTGATCTTAAGAATTCTTCTGAGTATCCTAACCAGTTTTAACAGTGCTATGGTCTTGATGGTTTTGATTCTTTCTCTAATCTCTAATTCACTCAGTGTCTTTTCCTGATTCTTGGGAAAATTTTCCAAAGGTACCATCTATCACTGGTATCACTGTTGCCTTCATGTTCCATAACTTTTTAGTTCTTTAGTAAGGTCCAGTTTTTCATTTTCTTTTATTTTCCCATTGTAGTCTGCTGGCAAAATCTATTAGATAAGTTCTTTTCTTCATGTTGATTAAGACCAGGTTTGTTCTTTTAACCAGGATTGGGTGATCTGTTTGTATCTCAAAATTTCATAAAATTTTTTGTCTCCTTTTCTAGGACAGATTCTGGTTTGCACGTATTTATCTACCTTTTCACATGAGGAAGATGCAGCACAAGATCATTTGAAGTGGAGTTAAACAGGTTTTAATTCAGAGTTTTCCTTTCTTCTAGACCGGTTACCATAGCAAGGTTAAAGAGCCCAGCTGGAGGGAGAACAGATGAATTCATACCTTTCCCAAGAGTATTAAGATTATTTGAAATGTAAACAGCCTTATTTTTGTATTTATCAGTATGATCAATCTTTAGTTCTTTTACAATTCCCAGTGGATCACCTTTCCTACCCAATCATACCTACTCTTGTATTGTTTTATGCCAATTTGCTGCATTCACTTATTATGTGATTAACTGTTTCATCTCTGTTACTAAATAACCTACACTTGCTATTCGCTTAAATATTATCAATTTTTGCATTGATATGATAAACCTTTGTGATATTCTTTTGAGCTACTAATAATAGAGCTTCAGTTTCTCTCTCCAGGATTCCTGGCCTAGTTGGCTGGGGCTGCAGAATACACTGACTGCATCTCTGCAGAGGGGTAAGACTTCCCCAATGAGTGTCCTGGATATGACACTAAACAATCTGATGGTGAGACTCCAGTAATGCTGGAGCTTTGGAGAATGCGGATTACCCCTTTCTTGCCATCACTCCCAGGTCCACTCTGGCTCAAGGTGGTAGCACCTGAGAGGGTCATATCTATGGGTTAAATAGGACTAAACTGTACTTATACTAAATGAAATTGTTTGAAATAGAATTGTTTTAACATTTAAACTGGATACTTATGCTAAACTGAATTGTTTGAAATAGAACTGATTATTTGTATAAAAATGGATTTGGCATTAAATAACCTACAATGGTTGATATGCCATAAAACCAAACTAAACCAAACCATCTTCAGGTTCCCCCCTTCTTAGCTATGTCCTGGTCATCTCATGTGCAACTTCTTTAGCTTGTCACTTGAAGTATCCATATAACTGTTTTTCTTCCCATTTTTTTTACTAGATTATCTAGTTGTCATTTTTTTGTTTGTCCTTAATTCATTCCTGTCATTATTGCTGTTGCTAGTTGCTGCAATCTCACTTCTTTGCTCTTTTTGGTATATTCTTCAAATCTCTAAATTGTTATATCTAAGCAATCCTCAATGCTTGCAAATCCTTTTCCTCTTTCATTTCTTGATCATAGAATTTAAGTTATATGTCATAAGTCATATGTCTATATGCCTGAGTTCCTCTCTTGTCCATCTTAAGAAAGATCCAGAGTATCTTACAAGGGAGACTTCCAAGGTATTTTTTCTTTTGATTAGACTTCTGCTGTTGAGTGTGATTTCAAGAACTGTTCTTGTTTTTCTGAAATACTCCTTTCTTACTTTTTCTTTCATCTTCATTTGTTTGATAGTATCTGCTTCTAAAATCCTTAAGTATTTGTAGTTTTCTTTTTCTTCAAATGTTCTGATGCATTCCTGGTTGGGTAGTTTTTTTCTTCAGCTGTTTCACCTTTTCCTTTTTTCTTTATAAACTATGTTCATTTTTTTTAATATCATATTACATTTTTTATATCTTGACAGTAAATTTAAACAGTTTGTATTAAGGTTTCTTGTTCTTTTTCATTCTTGGCAAAAAATCTTCTTCATATCATCCATGTATCTGAGGTGGTTTATCTTTTCTTGTGAATTTGTAAATCTATAGCTTCCTTTTGCATCTTCTTAGTGTATGATACAATTGCATTATTGCTCTAATAGAAAATAGTGGTGATAATGAGTCTCCCTGGAAGATGCCTTTTTGGATTTTTACCTCTTCTGGTGTTTGTTCTCCAGTTGTTAGTTCCAGTCTCCAGTTTTCCATAGTTCTCATGATAAAGCTTACAACTTTTGAAATCTTGAACATTTCCCGATATTTTATTATCTATGTTCATGGCTTCATGTCAATTGTCTTTTTATCATCTTTCTCTGCCATGGTTACATTTTATCTCCTTATCTTTATTTCCTTTAGAATATGTTGGTTGATTGGTCATTTATAGTTAGGATCATAAGCAAACATGTTATGGATCTATAGTTGCTGGGTGTAGATTCCTCATTTTGGGGTCTTTTTAGATCTGATATTATCATTATTATTGTATCAAAACAAAAATCTTATGCTCAGGGACAGGAAAAATAGATCTTAAGAATCAGTTTTACAAGATGAAGCTAAGAACATGAATGATGACAGGTTTTTAGTATATCGAGTGTTAAAAGAAATGCAACTGTCTTCTTGTATTAATTAATTTTTCTGAAGAAACTACTTCACAAAAAATGTAAGTATAAATATAAAATGAGCATGATTCCCAAACCTTTAGGTATAGAATAACCCTAGACAGTTTGACCGGCCTTTAAAATCATTAATCAATCAAAGAAGATTACAGAAATAAGTTTTCATGAAATTAAATCATTATTATTTACAGAAAGAATTTCTGGATAAACTTAAGAGGAGTTACAGCAAAATAAGACAATAGAAATAGAAAGCAATTAAAGTTTTCTTTTAATTCTTGGGAAAAAAAACTGAGGAAAAAAAAAGAAGAGATGTACGTAATTATCATATGATTGCCATTTGATTGAACAAAGCCGATGAATAAAAATGTTAAAATCTTTAGAGTATTCATTGACTGAATTTAAAAAAAAAACCATTCTCTTGTCTTATTTGTCAACTGAATTCTTTATCCTGAACATTTTCAGCTGATCAGCAAAGTGATCTGTCACACATACACATACTCATTCAGTCAGAGATTTTCTTGGATGATATATCACAATCAATCTGTTAAAGATGTTCATTCTTTTACTGGATGTCTTATATGTTCTGGCATCTAATAAAAGATATCTGAATTTTTGGAGAGAAATCTTTTGCAACACTAGCATCTATATTCATTTCAAATTAAGTGACTTTATTCTTATATGACCTCATATAAATTGGTGTGTCTGTGTGTCTTGATATGCCGGAGTGAAAAGCACCAAAATATAAAAGATGATTGGATGTATATCCTATTAAAATTTAAGAGTTGCAAATATCATTTCCATCTCAAGAATGCTTCAACATATGTACAAATGTCTGTGTGTCTATGACTCTTTTGAATATATATATATATATATATATATATATCGTGTTGGCAGAGACAATAAGGCAGTCAATAATCTGTTATTGACTACTCTATTACTTCTCTCTCTCTCTCTCTCCCTCTCTCTCTCTCTCTATATATATATTTTACATGGTACTGTCTGTGACCCTGGGTTTCATATTTAAGCAATTTACATGCATACGTGTTATGTTTTAACATGTGTGCAAATGCAATATGCACACTGAATTTTATTTCTGTCTTAAAACATGTTACATTTAGTGCATGAAATCTATGTACAAATGTAAGAATTATTATGGAACAATAATAATACAATCTATCTATCTATCTATCTATCTATCTATCTATCTATGTATATATATATATATATATATATATATATATATATAACATGAATGTGCACAATTGTGCATATGTTTATGAATTCCCATATGTACACACATTTTATGGCTTGAGTATGTGTGTTCAAATATGCACTCCTTATCAGTGGAGAAAAAGAAATAAAAATGTGCATTTTTGCATAGTTTTGTATATGTATGTACATATCTATGCATGTATGTATATGCATGCAAACAAGCGCATTTATCTCCTGAAAAACAGAGATAATGTATGCACATACATGCACACTCATACCTTTGTATGTGAGTATGCATATACATAAATGCATACAAAATATATATGTATGTATATGTATCTTTTTGTGTGTGTTCAGAAACAGAAAAAACTGAACATGCTATTGCTAGATACTTAAGAAAATGATGATATCTCAGTGTATATATATATATATATATATATATATATATATATATATATATATATATATATATGTGTGTGTGTGTGTGTGCGTGTGTGTGTGTGTCAAAAATTGAGGGAAGAAAAAATGATGGTGGCAGTGTAGGTAGGAGACTGTTTGTTGTTAGTAGCAGTGTCCTTAGTACTGTGCTAATGTCCTCCTCCTTCGTTCCTCCATTGTAGCAGCTGCTGCTACCTTGCATTGGAAGCTGTTGTTATCATGAAGAGTGAAGGTGCTACGATGCCAACATCATGAAGTACAAATGCTCCTACCATATATACCCTAGTAGTTGTAGCAGCAGCAGCAGCAGTTCTAGTAGTACTAGCAGCTGCAACAGTAGCCCAGTATTGTAAATTGTTAAGTAATCAAAAATTGAGCCAAAGGGATCATTTTTCTTTTTTTTCTTTCTTTCATTATTCTTACAGTGTGCTTATTTTTTAAAAAAAAATTCTTTTAGTGATATAGGGAGAGTTTTTTTGTTTTGTTTTTCTGCTTTTTTTTTTTCTTATTCTTTGTGGCTTTTTCTATTTTCTATCTAGTTAAAGCTAGGTAATGTACTGACAAACTAGCTTTCAAACCTGCTGCTATCATGATGTCCTGAGCTATTGTCTGTAATAGTATATTTTTCATTATGGCTTGCTTACTTAACAGAAGTAAAAAGATCTATCTATCTATATATCCATCTGTATATGTACATATATATACATATATATATATATATATGCCTCTGTGTGTGTGTGTGTGTGTGTGTGTGTGTGTGTGTGTGTGTGTGTGTGAGAGAGAGAGAGAGAGAGAGAGAGATAGAGATAGAGAGAGAGAGGGAAAAGGGTGGGTGAACAAAAGAAGCTAATGGATAGATAGCAGCAGCAGCAGCAAAAATTAAAAATACAAGAATATACTATTTTTTAATTGAATTTTTCTTCTAAAAGTGATCTGAAGCACTTCACTACCAGCTTGAATTTGTTCAAATGTAAAATTGGTATTTGTCGGAACCATAATGCAGATTTTCTATTAGTGACTGAAGAAGAAGAAACCAGTGTTGATATAATGTAATGCAAAATGACTGTTGATAGTTATAGGCATTGCAAAATGACTATTGGTGACTTGAAAAGTCATGCAAAAATCTTTAATTGCAGGCATTTAATGTAAAACAAAAATACTTTTATTCTGGACATAATGTAAAAATTGACATTTTAAATGATAAAATAAGTGCTATCTGTTGTAGACATAATTATTATTTGTGTCTATGAAAAGCAAAAATTACTCATAGTTACTATTAATATGTAAAATTAATATTACTAAATTACAGGGGGAAATTATTCCTTGTGACCATTAATACTGTATAAAAATGTTAATAATTGTAGATTTTGTGATAAATTAATACTAATGAGTGTAATCCAGATTAATGAATTAATTAAGAAACATCTGAATTATAGTTAATAATTATTGACATCAATGGTAGAATATGTTGTTATGATCTGTGGTGTTTGTTGACATATACTTAATGAATGTAAACAATTAATAGAGAAGGCATTGTATAAAATAAACAAGTTATGATTGAAAGGTCTGCAAAAGAATGTTAGCAAATGTAGGCATTATTTGCAATAATTATTAATGATTGAGATAAATCAGAATAGGAACTGATTGTTCACAGAGAGAGGGTGTTAAACATGATGTATGATAAAAACCGGAAACCGAAGATGTCATGACAATGAAAATCTGTAAACATGATAATTTTTTTCAAATAGCAGACATAATAAAATGCAAAATGAATGATTTCAATTTGATAATGTGTAAAATTATAACAGATTAGAGATATACTGCAGAACTAGACTGCCTTTGCAAACAGCTATATAGTAAACATCCACCTATCATGCAAAATTGATTTGATTTGGATCTCTGTCAAGGTTGACTATATGAGTATCAACTTTTTGCTGCTACTGGTTGGTTTTTTGCTTACGGAGGATTGTTTTTTGAAAGATGTCATGCTTTGCCAAAAATTCTTGATGTGATCATCAACTTTGGATATAGAAGGTCAACCAGATTTGAGATCACCTATGGTAGATGTTTTTCCTGATTTGAAATGTTGGTACCACTTGCAGCATTATGTCCAACATAAACATTTTTTCCTGTAGGCCTATTGCAATATTGTAAAACTTTCCATTAAAAAATTCACTCATTTAAAACAGAATTTCACACAAAAACCCATCATTGTTCAACATTGAACCCCTCCTCACACACACACATGCAAAAACAACATAAGAACACTACACAAATTCATTCTCCTATGTGTAACTACTAACCAACATAGTGTGATGGCTTTTTTTTATATATAAATGATCAAAGTCACTGCTACACAACATTTCTGCCATAGCATGCTGAAATATCTCATTAGGTGACTGTTTTTAAAGTTTGCTTTCTTTTCGAAAACACCTACTACTAAAGTTTTCATATTGGTAGAAGGCAACTGATGCACTGTTGATTGTATCTTAATCTTTTATTTGCTTATCTTAAGTTCCACTAAATTAATTACTCAATTACTTCTTCACATTTAATTATTCTTCACAATTAGTTTTTCACATCTAAACATTTTGGCCTATGGAAGATGCTTTACATGTCAGCATAACTTTACCGCACAAAAAAAACAAAAAACAAAGTTGGCAACCATAGTCGAGGGTGACTTGAAGGCTCCCTTTTCAATAGCTACTACACCAAGGGGTAGAGGAGAGCACAACTCCATTCCCTGGATGGCTCCACTTTATCCTTGATCCTTACCTTATAATGCTGAGTGTTAAGCAAGGAGGATCAAGTATTATTTTTTGAGTCTTTGGTATGACTTGACCTGGGATTGAACCCCAATCTCCCTGGCCATTGGCGAACACTCTAACTGCTAAGCCAATGAACCTGCCATTGGCCTAATGAGTGTTCACCAATGGTCTGGGAGACTAAGGTTCAATCTCAAGTCAAGTCATACCAAAAACTCAAAAAATGGTATTTAATGCCTCCTTGCTCAACACTTAGCATTATAAGGATCAAGGGTAATGGAGCAATACAGGGAATGGAGTAGCACCATCCCTTACACCTCGGTGTAATAGCTATTGAAAAGGGAGCCTTCAGGTCATACTTGACTATAACTTACCACACCAATAAATGATGTAAATAATAATGATGATGATATCAAAATGTTTTTAATGAATAAAACAATTTCTGATACAATTTGAAACTCACTAAGAATAATACTGGTTGTCTCAAAATAGATGCAACCCATTAATATGATAATGATTTACTACTGAGACAAGTGCAATGGTGGTAATTGGGAACATGTTCTGTAAAAATTGCATCCTTTGAGCTAGCGACATGAAATCAATATTTTTTTTAATTATTATATCAACTTCTAGAACATGCAATCTTTTTTGAGTTTTTTTCAGTAATAAATCATTATCAAATTAATGGGTTGTATCTATTTTGAGACAATTTTGTATGATTTTGTCTCCAAATAAATAGATATACAAAATATTTGTCCCTCTTTTGTCCAAGGTACTATGATCAAGGATTTATGGTTGTTATAGTATACCATTTTCAAATCTGAAACAAAAAAGAACACAACATTATTATTAATAGAGTTATTTGTAGTCACAGGGGTCCCATATATATTGAGACACCCTATATATTTATACATAAACAGAGTGAGCAGACACCCTATATATTTATACATATACTGAGTGAGCAGAAATAATAGGGCAATGACATGGGTCCTATGTCTATTGAGATGTCATATATATTTATACATATACAGAGTGAATAGAAATAATAGGGCAGTCACATGGGTCCCATGTATATTGAGACATCCTATATATTTATACATATACTGAGTGAGCAGAAATAATAGGGCAATCACATGGGTCTTATGTATATTGAGACATCCTATATATTTATACATATACTGAGTGAGCAGAAATAATAGGGCAGTCACATGGGTCCTATGTATATTGACACACCCTATATTTGGTCTGCATCTACACTCATCCTGAAATTCTTGTTAGTAGAGCTTAGAATACATTAATTGTATCCCTCTTTGGATCTTACTTTAGAAAGGATAATATAGACTCTCTCTCTCTCTCTCTCTCTCTCCCCCCCCCCAGATATGGTTTACAATACAAGATTTTTCAACCTTCCTTCTGGATAAGAATTTCATGTGTTGCTGAATCTATAACTCTGGCATAAGCATTAATCAAAGATTTCTCCGTGGAATTTACCCTTATAGAAAAGTATGAATATTTAGCATCCAAATGATATTTCTATAGAGATTTCATAAATTAAATAAAGGGTTTGATTAAGTGAAAAAATTATTTTCACAATTTTTGTTACAAAAGACTCATTTTATAAGTTGCTTACCTTCGGCTTTTACTTTTGTCACTTTCCCCTTTGTCTTACCCAGTGCCATGTCTTGATGCAGCCACCTGTTGAGTGTATTTCTATCACAGTACAACTACACAATTTTTAATAACAGTGGATAGAAAAATTAGTTTCCCATTATGATCCATGATTATATTGAGTGAGTTTAATATCTAAGAAAAATTTACCATCTTTGGAAGATGTGTAGCACTGACCTAGCACACTTAAAATATACTCACCCTGGTAAATAGGATATACCAATTAATTTCAGTTGAGTACAAATACTTCTTAAGTTCTTTGCAATGCCTGAAGAATCTTTTAAACCATAGATGTTCTCTATATGGGAAATAATAATTTAAAGTTATATTTTTATTATGAATTTAAAGCATCATTTCTTATTTTAAATATTTGACAATAGTTTAGTAAAAATTTCACAAGTTATCCTGTTAATTTATATTAATGTTAATTATAATTAATTTGTTTTCAGTTAAAAACTTAATCAATTGACTCATTAAAAGCTGCTTTAAACAGCTATTAAGCTTGTGATTACATAATACCATATTTTCTGAATTTGTTATACTAATTACAAAAGAAATAAATAAGATGAAATACTATGTAAAGTAAGTAAAGTTGGCGACCATAGTCGAGGGTAACCCGAAGGCTCCCTTTTCGATAGCTACTACACCAAGGTGTAGGGGAGGGCGCTACTCCTTCCCTGGATTGCTCTACTTTACCCTTGATCCGTACCTTATAATGCTGAGTGTAAAGCAAGGAGGCATCAAGTACCATTTTTTGAGTCTTTGGTATGACTCGACCTGGGATTGAACCCAGGTCTCCCGGGCCATTGGCGAACACTCTAACCGCTAGGCTAATAATTAGGATTTAATTGTTTGAGAAAATATAATGATGAGTGTTGATTGATTAATTGATTTTAACTGCATGTCAATCTATCAAGGGTTATTTTATGTTTAGAGGTTAGGAAATTGTATTCATTGTATGTTCATATTTACATTTTTTTTGTAGTTGTTGTTTTGTAAGAGTTATTTTTTTTTGGCACACACTCTTATTGATTATAGATAATTTTTAAACAGATTCATTTAACTCATAGATGGCGCCCTAACAGATACTACCAATTTGTGCCACTGTTGACCTGGAAGTAATAACAATGAAGAGTTACACCTCATTGCCCAGATTTTCAGAACTGGAACTTCACTATCAGATGCAAGTTTGTGACATACCCAGGACACTATTTTTGAAGGGATCATACCCTTATACAGGGGATACAGTCAGTGTATTCTAAGTCTTGCTAACAAGACATTCAGGATTAGTGTGAATATAGACCAAACACTATTTTTAGAAAGTTTTAAATTGTATTAGAAATCCCTTTATTCTCTGAGAACATTTTAACATCATCATCATCTTCATTATTATTATTATTATTATTATTATTTACTCCTTGAGAGTTTTTTACATCAGTTTTAGCTGATTATTATTATTATTATTATTATTATTATTATTATTATTATTATCAATATACTCCTTGCAAGTTTTTTCCACCACCCTTAGTTGATGGTCTCTCAGTGAAGTGTGACAACAAGAAGTCTCCTCAGGTCTCCTGGACTGTTTTCAGTATTCTGGCCAATCTTGACAATCCTCTAGTCTGGATGCTCTCAATTCATTCTCTGATTTCCAACTTTTCCAGCTCCCTTTCCAAGCCCTTAAGGACTGTTCCAGGCATGTCAATTACCATTGGTATCAGTGTCACCCTCATGGTGCACAGCTTTCTTAGTTCTCGGGCTAGGTCCAAATTATTTTTATTATCATTATTATTATTATTATTATTTAACTTCTAAAAAGTTTTTCACATGTGTTAGCTGGTGGTCCTTCTCTGAAGTCTAAAAGACAGTAAGTCTCTTCAGGTCTCCGGAATTCTTCTGAGAAGACAAGCTGATTGCAACAAGGCTGTAGTTTGGAGGGTTTCGGTTCTTCCTCTGATTTCTAAAATCTTCCAGTTTTTTCCCCAAGTCATGGGGGACCATTCCAAACATGCCAGTTACATGTGGTATAACTATCACTCATATGTTTCACAGATTTTACTGTTCTTTGGCTACAGTCAAATACTTGTCTACTTTTTCACTTTCTTTTATTTTTACTCTGTAATTTACCAGAGCAGCAAAATCCAAAAGAAGGCAAGTTTTTTTTTTCTTACTAATTAACACTCGGCCTGGTCTTCTGATCAGGATTAAATGATTTGTTTGTATTTCAAGATCCCAGGGAATTTTATGCATCTCATTCTCAAGCACAGATTTTGATTTGTGCATATATCATTTGATAGTATGGTCAAAATTTAATTTTGTGCTCAATTCCCTGTGAATCACTTTTCCTTACCAGTTATGCCAGTCTTCTTCTTCTTCTTCTTCTAATTATCATTATTTTATTCCTTGCAAGTTTTTCACCACTGTTAGCTGGGGCTCTTTCCCTGGAGTCTGAGTGATAACAAGTTTTTTCAAGTCTCCAGGACTCTTCTCAGTATTCTGGCTGATCTCAACAATGCTCTTGTCTGAATGATCTTGATTCTTCCTCTGATTTCCAATTGTTCTAATCCTCTTTCTAATCCTTTGGAGACCATTCAAAACACACCAACTACAATTGGTATCACCGTCAACCAGCATATTCCACAATTTTTTAGTTCTCTAGCAAGGTCCAAGTATTGTCTATCTTTTTGTTTTTTAAAATTTCACTTTGTGGTCCACTGGAATTGATAAAATCTGCTAGATCACAAGTTCTCTTTTATTAAAGTACTAATACTACTACTATTAATAAATATCTGACTGTAATCTGCTATTTTTGCTGTGTTATAGTAACACACATATAACAATCAGATTATCCTAATAGAAATATCAATTCTCTTCTTGAAATATTCAGTTAAAAGCTATTTTAATTACTACAGAATGTGCCAAATAGTGTGTTTTTACAGACAGAAAAATATAGTGACAATCAAACAGATTTTGGTTTACGTATCAAAGGTTTAATCACTAAACTAGTGGCAATATGATTGAACCTTTGACATTTTAGTTTGCAATGCTAAGCTTAAACCACTAAGCTACTCTTGCAAGTGTTTGGGCAGATGATTTTATGAGCAGGTTAACTCTGATTTTACAAATACTAGATGTTATTTTTTAAATATAAAATTCATCAGATAAATGAAGGGTTATATAGACAATGCCAATCGCAACCCACAAAACCCTCATGACTTCAAAGATTAGTTCTGCAAATCAGTTTAATACTGAACTATAGATGACACATTAGTTAATATTTTTTTTTAATTATGAGTAAATTCTCTCAAATCTAGTATGGTCCAAATAATTAAGACTGCTATGAATAATAATATATGATTGTTAGGATATTGTATCAAACTTAAACAAGCATATCTATACAACAAATATTTATTTTTTAGCATAATCTCTTTTCTCGTCAATATACTTTACCCCTCACTTCTCTGTTAATATAATAGATCAAACATTACACTGTGAAAATCTCCCATAAATTCTTGCTAATAACTTAGGTCACAAATTTATTCATCCATATCAATATATCTATCTATCTATCTCTCTAGACACCCCCCATATATATATATATATATATATATATATATATATATATATATATATATATAATTATTAAAATTTAATACTTAGAATATATTACTATTGTAAAAAAATACAAGTAAAATTTAAAGCAGGATAAAAACTCATAACTGAGTTTCATGTTCATGATTGTCAGGTATTATAATTATCCATGTATACCAAAGAGAATTTTCCTAATATTGTACTTGTGCATCCAGCTAAAAGAAGGTTGGGTAAAAATTATGGAAAAGTCAATAATACTTGAATAATAAACAAATATTTATTGTAAAAAACAATAGTGATTTCCTAAGTTAACAAAATCCTATTTAAGTATTCATCATCATCAATCCAAATATGAAAATAATAAAAAGGCGTTTAAAGAAGAAACAGAAAATTTCATTTCTACCATTGATTCAAAATGCTGACCATCTGATTGATCTTAAAAATATGTCAACCTGTCTAGGTTGCTTCAGTTCATTTAATTTCTTTTTAGAGGTCACAGACCTTCTTACATAACTTACCAGGAATTTCAAAGAATTTTTTCTTTATACAAAGTGCAATTGCACATGCTATACCCTGTCCTCATCAGCTGCCAACCAGGGTTGACACCACAGTTTTGGTGGCTAAGGTGAGATAGCCAACCCTGGTGCCACCAGCAGCTTTGGCCATCAGACAGGGTATTATTTTGTTTTATCTCTCGGGTCATGTGTCTCCTTGTCTTTCTGTTAAAGTTTAACTTCATCTTCTCTTGAAATTCTCATGTTTTCATTCAGTCACCTTCTCTTGAGAGCACACAACACTGCAGAATAATACAATCTGCTGACTCATGGGACTTGTGAGATGGTTGTCAAATATTAATGAAAGTTCCTGATCAAGATATGACCAAAGAGCCCTCTACTCTCTTTGAGGCGACTGAATTCTTGGCCTGTTTGGAATTTCACAGGCATTGACAATCAGCAATGGAATTCTAAAAACTGTCAGAGTAATTTGGATTCTTCATTCCATCATTTTATTTAACTTCTTCAATCAGAAGATTACATTGCTTACATACCATCACAATCCTTGCAGGCTGTTGAAATGTTTATCACAATTGCACATTGTCGTTGGTTTCAATTCTGGGTTGATAATCCTTTAGACTGTTAAATGGGTGGTACATTCCTCTTCCTCACTACAGTCACCCTGACGGCATTATCCTTAATTTATGCTTGTCATGTTGGGATATTGCTTTCTGTCTTTCCAGAATGTCACTCAAACTTTCCAAGGAATCACCTCATCTTTCCAAGGAGTCACCTCGTCTTTCCAAGGAGTCATCTTGTCTTTCCAGAGACTCTTCTTGAACAATTGTCTTCATACAACGTGCGATTGCACATGATATACTCTGTCCTCATCAGCTACCAACCAGGGGTGATACCACAGTTTCAGTGGCTAAAGCGGTACTGCCACCCCTGGTACCACCGGCAGCTTTGGCCACCGGACAGGGTATTATTTTGTCTTATCTCTAGTGTTGTGCATCTCCTTCTCTCTTATTTCTGTTAATGGTGTAGCTTCTTACATTAATTAGCAGAAATTTCAATGAAATAATCAACAATATAATTAACTATCATAAAATGATGTATTATATAATATTACTAACTCTTCTATTTCAACTGCAGTAACTGGTATGAATAAGAAATACAGTGGTATATGGATAGTATGCTGGTTTTTATGCTCATATTAAATCATACAATATAAATCATGTTTCTGATGCTAAAATGTTAGTAAAATCTGTTTCTCTTATTTTTTCTATATGGCACAAAGATACAAACATGGGGCACCAAGAGATGATTTTCTTGCAATCAGTTTTTATATTTCATGTCAACAATGACATACAGAAATAACATTGTGAACAGGAAAGTAATTTTGTTTGAAATTTAACTCATTTTTTACTAATTTCAACTCAGATACTTTTCCACTTTTTTGGTGATGTAATAATGGTTATCAAGATAGACTAGCAAAATTCTACAAGTGAGTTCAAGTCTCATTGAATGCCCCATCTATGTAGCCTTGTGTCACAACTAAGCAAAAAGCTTGGTAAATTACTTTTTCAATTTTTGCCTCTTTTTCAAAATTTTACTAAAAAATGTAATTTTTACTCTGAGTTTTCCATTAATGTAATCTTATATTATCGAGAAACTGGAAATCACCGAGTGCTATTGACTCTGTGTCTACATAAGTCAAACTTACATCTACATATGCTCTAACTCTGATATTGAGAACTAATTTATACATATAGCAAATTGTATAGGTACATTATTAATATATATATGTGTGTGTACGCGTGCATGTGTGTGAGAAATATAAGCAGCCTGGGGTGATCAGTGGTCAGGATATGTTCAGTGCATGGATCTGTCAAGACTGCCCCTACTGTGAGTTTGCCCTAAAACAACACTATAAGAACCAGTTCAAGCACATACAGTGTTATCAGTTGAAACAACCAAACCTAGAAAACAGAGTCATGGGAAGCTATCACCCATGAGAACATGGAGCTCTGAAACAGCTGCCATTGAGGCCAGGAGTAGGGCACTTAATAAAAGTGCTGAGGTACTTCAACCCCCAGCATCAATTCCATGCCTACACTGTCCCCAACCTTTTCATGCAAAGATTGGCTTTATGAGCCTTCTAAAATCACATTTATCACTACAATGTGATCCTCTCTATACTTTTTGTACCTTCATCAACAGTCTTTAATGATTAATTGATTGCCAGGATAAAGTAATACTTTCTTATATGATATCTTGTATGAAATTTCAATATTTTTGTAGATAGCATAAAATTGAATAAATTAAATACTTACGTGAACAAAAAATTTCTACTAATTCTCTTTATAGAGTAACATTTTCACAATGAATTTCAATGAATAAATATCAACATTTTATTAATTAGTTGAGGTTCTGTAGAATTTCAAAGTATTAGTGTATTTTTAGCATTAAAAATTTTCATGTGGTTTTCTAAGTGCTTTTGTAAAAATGTGAACATTAATTTCAAATGTAAAAATCTTTCTATAAAAAGAAGGAAAAAATAATTTTTATCAGATTTTCCTTCAATTATTTTTCTTTTTAATACATATTTTATGAAGATAGATTACATTATCATATATGATTGCATAGAATTTTTTCAATTGGATGTAAAATTTTTAATAATTCCATAATCAAAAGAGATGGTCCTATCATTTGAAACTCATTCCATTTGATAGCATTTTGTGATTTGTTAATGTTATTATATGAACATATTCACTAATTTCATTTAATTACTGTAAACTGTTTTTCATTCAATTAATAAAACAATTATGCTAATTTAGTGTTTATTTTAACCTTTTTTAAAGAATGAAAATATTTAAGAATGAAAACTTAAATCTCTCTCACTATAGAATGTTTAAAAGTGTATTCACTTTTATAAGTCAAGGACTGTAGTTTGTTATGTATTGGATTTATTTATTTACCCAGCCATTCTGCCATGTAATATAATGTCAATCTTAAAGTGAAGTACAGCTGGTTTGAATTCAGTGGGTTTTTTTTCCAAGACCAGTTGTTATACCAAGGCTAAAGAACTCAGCCTGCCCTATTATTAGCCCATAACTGGAGGAAGAACAGTTGGATTCATACCTTTCCCAAGGGCATTCAAGCAAAGTGAAATGCAAACAGTCTTGTCCAGGATTTGAACTAGGGTTGCCAAGTTCCTTTTCTATGATGCCATGAACACCCCTAATTTTGCTATTCAATGATTTTCTTTCTTTCTTTTTTTAGATTTTGTGGTAATTTCACCTGACATCTCCAGTCTGGATGGATTTTACATTTGTGTTCTTTATCAGGCCTGACAACAAAGATGTTGTTCCAGGTGTTTCTTCTACTGCCTGTGCTACACACCTGTCTAGGTGTGGATCTCACCTACAATGTGGAAGAAGGTAAGAGTCCTGGAACCTACATTGGGGATATTGCTGCCGACTCACACCTGTTGGACAATATCCCACCCAAAGATCACAGCCTCATTCGCTTCATTCAGCTTCAACTGAGGCAGACTGGCAACTTACAGCTGTTCCAGGTCTCTGAGAATACAGGAAAACTGTACACTGCTCATGTACTGGACACTGAGACTATGTGTAAACGTCACAAAGAGTGTTACAAGATGGTGGATGTTGCTGTCCAGCAGGAAGCGTCATTTATGAAGATTCTTGAAATCAAAGTGGTGTTGAAGGATATCAATGATCATCAGCCGGAATTTCCAGACAAAGAAATCCACATCCAGTTCTCAGAGAATGATAAAAAAGGGACCAAGATTTTGATTCCAAATGCCATCGACCGAGATGCAGGGGTACTTAATTCACAGATAACCTACGAGCTGAAGAAGAACAGCAATGATCCATTCACGCTCTCTGTTACAAAAAGTGTAGATGGAACGTCTAAACTTTGCATAAACTTAGAAGAAATGCTCGATCGAGAAGTGAAAGATTTCTATACGATCCAGGTAATTGCCAAAGATGGAGGAAAGCCACCAAAGCAAAGTGTGCTTGATGTTCATATCTCAGTCACGGATGTCAATGATAATTTCCCAACATTTTCACAAAAAGTTTATAATATATCTGTAAAAAATGAGCCAAGTGAAACATTACCAATTATTATGCTATCTGCCACCGATGCGGATTCTGGTATGAATGGAAGGATTTCTTACCAATACAGCCCACAGACATCTAATCTGGCTCGTTTCCACTTTAAACTGAATAAAATAACCGGGGAGATCTTCCTGATTAAAAAGTTCACATTTGGGCAAGAACTGTTATATGAGTTGTATGTTGATGCAACAGATGGTGGAATGCCACCCCTGAGTTCCATGGCAATGGTTCTGGTCAATGTGATCAACCAGCAGAATAATGCCCCAACCATTGATGTGAACTTCGTTTCAGCTTCTAACGGAAACTCTGTGGCCATCCCAGAAGACATCAAAGTTGGCAGCTTCATAGCATACATGAAGGTCACTGATGATGATTTGGGTGAGAATGGAGAAGTCACCTGTGACCTACACCATGACAAGTTTCAGCTTCAGAAACTTCGAACAAAAAAATATAAAATCATTATCAAGAACCCACTTGATCGAGAGCTGCAAGATTATCATGAGATCATAATTGTTTGTCAGGACAAAGGCTCTCCACCCCTCCGCAGTGAAAGAAAGTTTTCCATTCAGGTAATGGATGTTAACGATGTGGTACCTGTATCCCCAAAGAAGACATTCAAATTCTGGATTTATGAAAATCGTAAATCCAAGTTTCCCGTTGGCTATATTAATGCCACAGATCATGATCTTGGGCCTGGAGGTAAACTCACCTACACTTTGCTTTCTGATAAAAAACATTTTCTACCTTTCGAAATCAATGAAGACGGGTTAATTACAACCCTTATGTCATTGGACCATGAATTTCAGGATGTTTACAAGTTCCAAGTTTTAGTTAGAGACAATGGGATGCCATCGTTAAATAACACAGTGGATGTGATTGTAAAAGTCATCGATGAAAATGACAATGCTCCTTATTTTACATTCCCCAGTATCAACCCATACACTTTGGATTTCATCTACTACCCACACCACACAAGAAACATTACAGTTCTCAAAGCATCAGACAAAGACAGTCGGGAGAATGCATTTCTCAAATATGAGATAACTTCAGGCAATGACAAACAGTTATTCACTATTAATCCCTATTCTGGTCTGCTGTCTTTCACCCGTGTCGTTACGCCGCATGACGCTGGTACATATGAATTAGAATTTGTTGTCAAAGACAGTGGGACACCGGTTCGGTCAGCAACAACATCTTTGAACTTGATCTTAACAGTGAGCAACAAAACCAAGATAATCAATGTTGAAAATATTCAATCCAGTAATAGCATCCACATGTACTTGCTGATAGTAATAGTGTCAGTGGCCGTGTCTGTATCTGTGATCATCACGGCATGTATAACTATTTGTTATATTAGGTGCATGAACCGGAGAAACTCTTCACAGAGGGGCGTGGTGACTTCCTCAAATAAATTTGAACAGGTGCACTTGATGTATCCGTCCTATCTGGCCACCTCGTGTAGTGACGTCCCTCAGACAGCAGAACCAGACAAGGCGAGGAACATTCATCTGTCACGCTTAAGAAGGGAGTCACATCCTGGATACGAGTTGGATAACAGACGCAAACGCTCGGATTCTGGAATAGATTTACAGCTAGCACAGGAGGCTGTGTACCAGGTTAGTGCCACTTGACCTGGCTTTTTTTTCACATATTTTTCAGTTTTGTAACTATTATATGTATGTAACATTTCTGTTCAATCAGAATGCTTAGCTTAATTTTTCATCACTGACAATGCCTTTTTCACTAATCTTCAATGCATTTCTAAAATTGTTTATGGTTCTTTCTTATCGTAAAAACATTTGTAATGCACTTACAGTACACATATAATTGCCCTATTCTATTAAAAATACTTGGACCATTATCAAAATGTGACTTAACATTATAACTATATCTATTGACGTTGAAAGGTACAGGAAAAATCTACTCAGATGTCTATCTCTCTCTCGTGTACACACACACACACACACACACACACACTCTCTCTCTCTCTCTCTCACACAGACATACACACAGACATACACAAAGACACACATTCGCTATTTATATAACCTTACATATTACAGTTATAGTTTTTTTTAAATAAGTTAAAACTTCTTAACAATTAGCATATAGAGAGATATAGCAAATTATGTCTGGAGGAGAAAAAATTTAGAATGTTTCAAATGAAATTTAGAAAATAATTTTGTAAATCATCTTTACTTCAATTCACTTTAAGGCCAGTGTTGAGTCACATCCTATTTATATTATAATTACAAATAAAAGAATGAATTAGGGGAAGTATTCTATAATTAGAATTTAGTAATTATGCCCTTAAGAAAATGTAATGAGCATTAAGTTACAAATTGAATAGGAAATTTCTTTATTCTTTAAGTTAGAGTTTTTTCATACTAACAAAAATATCATTTTGATGTGTTATTTTTGCTGTATTACTTTGGTGAGTCAAAAGTTTTGCAATATTTTGGTAATGTGAAGCACAATTTCACTGCTATAGAAGCTTTTACTAAGGTCATGTAGGTGACAAACCTCACTGGACAGTGATATGCCAAGCTTACCTGATACTCCCTGAGTGCTACACACCAGATTTGCCTCTATGGCCTCTAGCACAACCTCAGAATCTATTGTTTTAGGCCCAGTTAACTTTACCTGATCTTCAAGATTTTTGCAACTTGAACAAAATTTCTTGAACCATTTAGTTTCTGTGATCAACTCTGCCTTTACCTTTTAAATAACAAATGTTTTTGGTAGGTTCTGCTGAATTATGGCCTTGTTTGAACTCATAAAGTATAAGTTTTGGAATTAGACTACATTCTACATTCATCTATGCAGCTTTCAAATCACGCACAGAATGAAGCAACTACCAGGATACTACCAACCACAGTGGGTACCTTCCACCACTTGAACTAATTCAGTTACAAACTACTACATGCCAAAACATTGCCAAACTTATGAGTCACCCTTGTGAATCATTATAATATAGATGCAAGTATATCTACCTATATCAGAGATGTTTTTGAAGTCAAAAGTAAAAGTTAACAGAAAATTTTTGTTTAACTAGACTGGAGTGGCCAAAGTTGTTGTATTTTTTTGAAAAATTCTTTTTTTTTTATCTGGTGTTTCTTTTGTATCAAGAAAATCATAGCTGCATTTGCTACAACTGAAATCAACATCAAATCATTAAAACCCAGGAGCTCAATATTTTGGACTCATTTCTATATTACTGTACATTTTTAGCCTAATATCAAAGAGATTAGTTTAAATATTATACTTATCATCATCATCATCATCATCATCATCATCATCATCATCATGTACCTACAACACAGGTTCCTTTGACTTGGTCATCACAAGATAGTATCCAATGTCTTCAAAGAATGAATGAATGTAAAAAATGAATGAATGTTTTTTTAACTGGCCAACACTGGTGTGTCCATATTTATGAGCCTATATGTAAATATCACTTATGAATTCATCCTCACTTCTCCAGCATGTCTGGCTCATCTTTGGATGGCTGGTAAGATGGGAGGTAAATGGCCATACAGCTGCTGTTTTTTAGGGCACTGTTTCCAGGAGTTGTTCAAACAGCATGCAGTGTCTTTGTGTAGTTCCTATCTAGCTTTTTCTCCAAACATTTTGTTAACATTCATGTGGTGCAATCATTCAGTAGTAACGACATGGCTACAGCTTGGAAGAATTCCTGTTGTATTTTATTAGATAGATCAGAAATTAATATAGTAACTATTCACTAGCTTTTTTTAATGGAAAGGTGGGACAGTTTTAAACAAAGATGTCTGTTGTCAGAAGCAAAATTTGAATATGTTTTATACTAGATTTTTCTCTTGTAGATTTGGTGAGCTCAGGTTTGGTGTATCTAAAGGACAAGTGTCTAAGAGTTACAAAAGTTAAGACTTACACTATAAAATATTCTTATGATCTTATTCAAACTTTTATCGAATAATATGTAAGTTTTTTAAATTCTTATTGATATAAATTAAATAAATGCAAAGAGAATAATCTATTTATGCTTGAATGTATAGCAAATAATTACAAAGGAGTTAATAAGTTCAATGAGTATTTTAGGGTTAATAGGTTCAAAGGTTTTTTTATAAAAAAGAAAATAAAATGCAAACATGTTGAGTATGAAATGCACTGTAGGCAAACAGTTCTATCCCACCACAAACTTCATACTGTTAAAAAGATTTATTCAAGTTGTAACTTAACTGATCCAAAAACCCCAAACTCATTTTTGGAAATGTATCTGTTTTGGAAGCCACTGAACAAGCATTAAAACATTCTTGTGGCAAAACCAATTTCAACCTACTGTTAGAGACATTAATTTAAAACAGCATTTGCAAAGTCTACATTCATTAAAAGATTCATTTTTACTCAATTGAATTTCTGGTAGTAAATCATTGTCAAAATGGCTCTAGCTTCCTATGTGATTCACTGAATCTACTGCATGCACTCATCAGGAGCTGAGCTAGTCACTACAGCAACGAGCCATATTGATTTTGTTTACTGTAGCTTGTAAACCATCTACACACAACTACACTCACACATGTACGCATTCCCCCTCAAAAAAATATATTGCTTTAAATCACTTTTTAATTGAATCTTGAATTTAATTAATATATGTATTTTATCTTATTACTTATTTCTAGAGCAGCAAAATTTACTTATATTCAGCAAGGAAATTTATGATTTTAAATTATTAAACAACTTGGCAATATTTTGGGAAATTGAAAAAAATGTTTTTACTTGAACAATTTTTTTTGAAAATAAATTCTACCTCTGACCCGTAATAATTGTCATATTTGAATACAAATTGCATGTATTAAATATAACAACTATTATGGGATAGAGACAGTATAATATTTAGATGTTAACTTTATTTAAGAACAAGTTGTGCTGAATATGGTGCTTGTAAATACTACCTCAGTCCTATAATGATTATTTCATTTGGTTATAAATTTCATATTCTAAATATAACAACTATTATGAGACAGAAGTAGGATTATGTTTGAATAGTAACTTGAAGTAGGTATAAATGATACTATGAAGCTATAAAAATCTTTTTTTTAAATCAACAAAATTAAAAAAACAAAACAATATGGAATAAGAAAATGCTGACAGTAATTAGTTGTTATTTAATGTACTTTTACACCAAATGAATTAAAGCTTGTGTATTTATTAAATTGTAACAGTAGGATAAAATAAGTGCAAATTTTAAATAGATGATAAAATGAAATTTTTCAAATTGTTCATTTCCCCTTTTACTAATAAAAAAGAAAAAGAAAACTGCTTTAAAAATAAGAGGAAACTTTTAAAAAATTTCTTTTGACATTGCATCATCTAAAAACTCTCAATTTCTTTGATAATAACCAAGGATTGTCCCTAGTGAAATATGTCATTTTTATTGGTCAAATTTAAAAAAAAATGAAATATAGTTGAATATATTCATGAAAACTTCTTTCTCTAAAACTGATAATTCAAGATAAGAATATCATGAATTATTGTTATTATTTTCATTTAAAATCATTACAATAAATGACAGAGTAGGTTTTACAGAAACTGCTGATGAAATGTTTAGGCTTTACAAATAGCCAATGGATCCTGACTTGGATTTTATTAAATACTAACTGGAAATAAACTGATCCAAGTTTATGCTTTACAGATAACCAACTGATCCAGCTTCAAGATTTATAAATAAATAAATTCTGGCATAGATTTTACAGAAAACAGACAAATCTAGGTTTCAGATTTACAGAAAACCAAACTGGTTCAGGTTTAGGATTTCCAGAAAACCAAACTTATCTGGGCTTTACAAATAACTGACTGATCCAAGTTTACAAATGAACCAAACTGATCATGAATTAGGATTTAGGGGAAAACCAACTGATCCTGTTATTGGTGTCACATAAATCTTGCTGATCCAGGTTTAAGATTTACAAATAAAGCAACTAATCCTGGTGACAATGGTTTGCTGACCTTTACATTGCATAGTGATATTATTTTATTGGCTTCTGTCAAAACTGACAATAAGGCTAACAGTTTTATTGCTGCTACAGCCTAGAAAGATAATTAGAGTAGAGTGGTTTAACCAAATGCTCACAAACCTGTTCTCTTCTTGATCAACCACTGTGACAAACCAGTCAAAAGATTTTTTATTTTTTAAAGATATATACTGATAAAACAGATTGTAGGAAAAAGTGAATTCATGCCTTTCCCAAGAATAAAACTGCAATGTGGATATAAACTATCTCAAGTGAAATTTCAACTCTGTTTTTCCTGACATTAACAATCACACAACTGTAACACACACACACACACACACACACACACACACACACACACACACACACACACACACACACACACACACACACACACACACACACACACACACATATATTTATATATATATATAATATCTTGAAATGAATTTCTATTTTCAATGTAATTATCATTGCAGTTTTTATCATTACATTAAAAAAAATTATATCTTAGATGTTTGAAAATTAATTTCTATTTTGAGTATGATTATCATCTGAGATTATTATTGCATCTAAGTGTAAGAATGATAACACCATTTTTAAATTTAGCATCAAATCATACTGATTAATATTTTTGTAACCTTACTTACCTTTTAAATACTAAATAATGTTTATAACATAATGTCTTTGTTTTTTTTAATTTGCCCATCACATAGGACTATCATATCCACTAAAGTATGAAGAACTTAATTCAAATGTTATCTGAGGCTGCTTATATTCACTTAGCTACAATTTCCTTAAAAAAACACCATATAACTACAGATAATTCAACATAGGTGTTTGCATACCTTCAGGGTGAAATTTGTAACATTATTCACTCTCTCTCTCATAGTGGTGGCATGTGATACAAGGTCAGTTTAAAATGGAGTGCCCTACATAGAACATGCCTCACGGGAGTGGAGCAAAAAATGAAAAATTGTAAAAATTGTCACAGGGATTTATCAAATTTCTCACAAAAACCAAAATGTAATGCAAGATTTAATGTGAAGTGCTACACTAGGAACTGATTAAAAAATTGCTCATGCTCCTTCAGCATTACTCTGGAGGGGCTCCTCAGACATGGAGTAATCAACCCAGTCCTTACCTCTTTTAGGCTGGGGGGTAGGTACTACCTAGTGGAAGGCCTCTTGGAACTGAGCTGTTAGTATGATTCCAAGCCATCTGGCAGCCATTAACCAATCTACAGAACTCAAGTGAAAATTATAACCTATCTTTCACTCATACTTAACAATATCCTGTTTATGTTGCAATGAAGTTAGACCTGATTGGCTAATTATTATCAACATAACAGTTATGCAAATTATAATTAACTTCCAATGCCACCTTTCCATGATAAACTCCAAACTGGCAATTAATAAGGAGGCTACTCACAGTTACTTTCTTCTACAAAGGTTTTAACAATCTTTTTAGCTTTTCTATTTTTTGTATACTCAGAATTTTTGCCATTTAAAATTATTTGCCCAGTGAGTTTTTTGAACAACTGAATTCATTCTTTGTGTTACTTATATTGCTACTACAATGTTTCAACCAATCCATTCTACTGCCTTCTTTGGATGCAAAATGCATAAGGGAATTGAAAGGTCTATTTTTGTTTTTTTACAGATCTAGATTGGGAACAAAAAGGTAGATAGGGATCAGTTCTGAATATTCTCAGCTCCACACAAAAATTATCTTCCTTAAGTAATCCTACTAAGCCACTTGAGCGCCTTCTAATTACTTTTCAATTGAGCAAAGAAAATACACCTTGTGTTGAAATCATGAAAGCCTAACTTAAATGTCTAGTTGACAAATTGATATATACTGCTTTTGTCTAAGGTTCTCACTTTCCATCAGTGTTCCCTGTTAATTACATGAGCCTCATCCCAGAGTGATGTGTAAGCTCATTTCTAACTTCTTGTGGAATATGGTTTTCTTATGTTTCTCAAGTCTGACTTTAGGTGGACAGCTGTTTTTTCTTTTATATTCTGTTGAACATTTGCATTGTGTACTATAGAAGCAATCTTTTATCAAATATTGTTTCCTTCCTGAATTTTGCTCTTAAAAAAGGTCTACAATGGATTAGTTACCTCACCATATATATATATATATATATATATATTACTGAAATGTCTTTTTGTTTTTAGACATAAAATTTTTCTGATATTAAAATTTTTGGAAAGAAATTTTTTTTAATCATGATATTAAATAGATTTATTTTCACTGAGGAAAGAGGTCTGTTGTCATTATGCTACAAAATGCAAAAAGACCCACAATTTCCTTAGTGAAATTCACTTGAATAATAGATTTGTAATAGCATACATAGTACAGTTTTAAGTGATCAAACAAGTCTTGGAATAACCTTTGGGATACTTCTGATATTTTTTTACTTTTAATTTCTATTATGAGGTAACATTTTTTGATGACTGAAATAAGAATTTCAGATTTAGAATAGTGATCTTTTTTTTAATGTTATTGCATTAATGTCATCCACTGATATTTTTCATTGTTTAGGCTTTCTTATATTTCTTTTGAAATAGTAACTTATTGCAAAGCTTCATCTTACTCAAAATTATAAAGGCTCATCTTTCTAAGATTAAACATTATCCCTTTAAAAATACTCAATGAATGAATGTATGTATTTACCCAACCCCTCTGCCACAGGCAAGATGTGATACAAAGTCAATTTTTAAATGGAGTAAAACTGGTTTGAATTTAGAGTTTTCCTTCTGATTGCCAAACCAAGGTTAGAAAACCCAGTCTACTCAACAATTTACCCATAGCTAGAGTGGGAAGAAGAGATGGATTTATGTCTTTGCTAAAGGCATTCACACAAAGTGAAATGGAAACTGCATTGACAGATTTGCATTCTGGATACCAATTACATTACTTAAACAATATTGATTATCCTAACCATGCATCTAATGTCTAAATGTACAGTTTTTACTGAAAATGAGCAAAAGATTAATTTGTTTTATACAACACTCCCAAAAGAAAACTTATTGGTAGACAACTTAGCTAGAAAAAAGTTTGTTAATTGTAGATATTTATATTCTTACTATTAGTATATAATTTTGACAGCCCTGGAGTAGATGCTTGTTCAAAATCTAAGAGCCAGATTGAAGATTGAAATCATAGCCAATTCTGATAGAGAGATAGTTTCTTAAAGACCAACATTTTTATCTGATGTACTATGTCATCCACTGATATATGTAATATATTTGATAAGTATTTGTCTACTCATCTTTTTTCTGTCTTTACCTTTCTTCCTCACTTCTCTTTTTCTTTATGCTTTTTTCTGTTATTTCAGCTTCTTTGTTTTCCATCCTTTAAATATGCAATATTTTGGGTCCTATATTTTACAGTTCATTTCAATTTATTCTTTTTTGTATATATATATATATATATATATATATATATATATATATATATATTTTTAAGTTTCTTCATCATTTTTATCATTTCTAATTCTTCTTACATCTATAATACCTTTCACATTCTATTTTAATTTTTTTCCTCCCCATTTTTCATTTCTTTTATTTATCTCTTTTTTTTCTTTCTTACCTCATATTTTAATTCCTTTTTTTCTTCTGTTTTTCTTTTTTAGCATTTAACCCTGTATTTACCTTTTTTTTTCTTTTATTTTCCTCATTTGTCTATTCTTTTTGTTTTTTGCCTTCATTCTCTCATTTCCTACTTTTTTCTATTTCTTTTTATTTACATTTTTTTTTTACTTATCCTTCTATTTCTCTTTCTTTTTTTTTTCTTTTTTTCTTTTATTCTTCCTCTCTTTCTTTCTTTCATTTCTTCCAATCTTCATGACCCATAAAACTCATCATATCTTTCTATGTCAACCAATTTATCACAAGATTAAAAAATTTACCAATTTTTACATTTCCACCTCACCTGCCCTAATTTTTTAAATACCATCGTATAAACCCATTTTTATTTATGCTATCCATGGCTTTAATGACATGACGTTATCCCAAAATGATAATCAGGCCACACCCAGGATCAACAGCATTCGGGTTTCTTTGTTTAATGGCATATCAAATTTTGTGGGTTATTTGATGCCAAAGCCATCCTTATAGAAGACCAATAGTGTTACTATTTAAACTGTAGCTGGGAGGATAATGGGATTCTTACCTTTCTCAAGGGTATAAGTTTGAAATTGAACATAATGGAATTTGAACTTGCAAACTATAATTCTGTAGTTCAGCACTTTAACCATTACACCAACAATCACAATATTTCTTAAGTTATATAAATCACTTTCAAAAAATAATACCATGCCAAAACTTTTACAAACCCAAATGAAATTTTCTGTCCCAAACTGGAAAAACAAAATGAGAAAATTTACTTCATGGCCACTGTCCAGCACTTTGATCAAAGAAGATATAAATAGATATCTAGTTATATAGAAGAATATAAAGATATCTATTTATATATAGATATATAGATATTAAATTCTTTAATCTAAATAGATATCTAGTCTTAAGCTGTTTGAAATCCTAGAAGTATTTTTATTATTGGTTTATTAATGATTAAGTGAGCAGAGTATTCAACCTTGAATGTTCGGATAAAAAGTAACAATAAATTGATAAAAAACTAATCAGAAGCAAATAATAAACAGTTGCTTATTCCAATTAACTTTCTTCTAACATTCATGGAATTTATTCACCCATTGGAGGAATATGCCACTTGGGCATTTTATTGTGGGGGAAAAAGGACAAAACTTGTCTTTTAACAATGGGTGTAAAAGATTTTTTACTCTTACTGCCTGAGCAAGTAAGGTGGTCATAGGAGAATGATTTTCTTAGATATAGATTCACCTACTCCTTGTTTTGTGATCATTATGACATGCCAGTGATAAGACTTTTCGTTAAGAGATCTTAGACAGAGCTCAAGAATGTAGATTCATTCCTATCCCAGGAGCTTTACTTGTAATTGAACATCAACAGCTGCTGGTACTTGATTCGTTGATTAAAAACATTTTTATGTTACCCTGCACCTAAGATTTATTAAATAAAATATGGCTAATTACAGATTATTACATAGACTCTCTCAAAGACAGTATGTTAAGCTATTTGGAGTGTTAATATGTACCTTCCAGATTCAGTACATGTAATATTTACATTCCACTTTGGTTATAATTGAGCAAGTTAGAGAATGATTATTTTAGATTTTTGCTTGAGCCAGTTCCAGGTTTTCTTTCCCAGATGTTTCACCAATCTTTAGAGCTGCTGTTCATTGAATGATAGTTCAAAGAATAGGCCTTTTAAACTAAATAGTCAGAAGTGATTTAAAAATCCAGCTTTTGTAACTTATAGTTAGATCAGTTTGATAAAGAAAATTTCTGATGATTGAATATCAAATTGAAATTTGGATTTTAAAAATGTTGGTAAATAAATCATTTCTTAAATAATAACAACAAATTTGCTTTGACTCAAGAGATTTTGCAGTGAATTCTTCCAAGCTGAAGCTATATCAGTACTATTGTATGACTGCACTACTTGGACTTTATTGAAATGCTTGGAGAAAAAGTCAGATGGGAACTACACAATAATGCTGCTTGCTGATTTGAACAAATCCAGGTAGCAGCACCCCACAAATCAGCAGTTTCACAGCCACTTACATCCCATCTCGTAAACCATCCAAGAAAGATGAACATGACATGCTGGGCACTGCTGGAGAAGCAGAAACAAACTCATAAGTAACATTCACCTGTGGAATCCTACACATGGACACATTATTGTTGTCTAACTAGCAATGACTTACGCTTATCAGCTCTGTAGAGACACAGGGTGCTGTCTAAAAGACCTACCTAGAGTGATGGTTGATAGGGATGGATAGTTAGAGAAAGCCAGAGGAATCCATGCTATCAGAATGACTTGATGATGATAGAGATTCACCAAATACTTGTAAAATCAGAGGATACTTGTTTCTCTTTTTAGTAATGTTGATGAAGATAACTTTTGTTAAAATCCAAATAATTTATAATGATTTTATGCATTTTTTATTTTTGTTTTCTTTTTTTAAGTTCTTTCGATTCAATTTTAAGGTTCACTTTAATTACTCTGTCAGTGGTGCTCATAATACACTGACTGGATCCCCTGTTGAGGTTTAAGACCCCCTCCCCCCCCAAAAAAGGGATATCTTGGGCAAACTAAACTACATCTGGTAGTGATGTTTGAATTCCAGAAATGGGGAGTACCCCTTCATTGCCATTACTCCCAGGTCCACTATGACCAGGACTAGGATCATATGTCAGGGTCTCATCAATGGGTCAAATGAATCTGCTAGCAAATTATTTGTATTAGACAGAAGTACTTGATATCATGTAACCATGAGCAAAAAAAAAACTTAAGGAACTATACAAGGAACCCCAGATGAGTTGATATGCCATTAAAATCAATCAATCAATTATCTTCACTTTAAATGTTAATGTTGGTTTCAATAAAATTCCTTTTATTCTCATCAAACCAGGATTATAATATACTGAGTGTTCTAGATTGAAAGGTTGTTTCTAAACATTTGCTTAACAGGAATTTATTTGGTTCCGGCTCATTGGCCTAGTGGGTAGAGTGTTTGCCAATAGTCCGGGAGACCTGGTTTCTATCCCAGATCACGTCATACCAAAGACTTTAAAAATGGTACTTGATACCTCCTTGCTTAACACTCAGCAAGGTACTTATCAAGGGTAAGGCGGAGCAATCAAGGAAAAGGAGTAGCACTCTCCTCTACACCTCGGCGTAGTGGCTATTGAAAAGGGAGCCTTCTGGTCACTCTCGATTACGGTCACTAGCTTTACTTATATAGGCCCTAATCACACACACACACACACACACACACACACACACACATACTTATGTACATATGTTATGGCCTGGAACTATATTAAGCTAACATCAGTAAATATCCATACTTTAATAAAATCATTTAAGGATCACCTTTTATGGTCATTAAGCTAAATGCCAAGTCACTATTTATAGAACTTATAGTATAATTAATTGCAAATAAATAAATAAAGAGATATACTCTATAATTAGCTTTTAATAGTAATCTCCCTTGAGAGATTCTTATGATTAGAGTGAATACAAACTCTGCAATATCATTATTGAGTAAGAAATTAAATTGAAAATTAATTTATTCTCTAAAAGCCTTTTCACACTATACTCTTAGTGCACTGTGCTATTTTTACTATGTTATTGCAATATACAAACCTACAAAAATTGGATCCTTATAATATTGATGGAAGCAACTATCAGAGAGTGGTGATGTCCATGTTAGATTTGATTTGGTCGATTGAAACAGCATATCAACACTTTGTATGCAATAACAATCATTTGTTTGCACACAGTTATTATATGTTTTCAAGCATTCCTGTATTTTCAAACTGTTCTATTTAACCCATAGATGAGACCCTAGCAAGTACTACCATAGGTGAGACCCTAGCAAGTACTACCATAATGGGCCTGAGACTATGAAGATGTACTCCCAACTCCCCAAAGCTCCAGCTGATGCAGTTTAGTGTAATATCCAGGACACAAATTAGGAGGGTGTGTTCTTACCCCTCAACAGAAGATGCATTCAATGTATTCTAAGCATCACTAACAAGGCAATAGTTTAATAAACTATAACAATGGGTTTGTTTCTAACTGGGGTTTATATAGCCTTGTAATTGTCAAAACTAAGTTTATTAAATATCTATAGGTGGGTACTGACATTATGTAAAGTTTGGGAAATGACGTTGTCATTAATTTGTGCTTTCATATAAATGGTACTTCTATCTTTTATAATGAAAATGCATCATTTTTTCCCTTGTATATAAATGTTTATATTGTTATTATTACCATTTCACTCCTTGGGAGCTTTTCACACGAGTGTTAACTAGGAGACTTTTACTGGAGTCTAAGTGATAGCAAGTCTGCTCAGGTCTCCAGGACTCTTGTGACTATTCTGGCCAATTTTAACAATACTGTGGTTTGGATGGTCTTGATTCTTCCTCTGGTTTCCAAATCCTCTAGTCTTTCTTCAAAGCCTTTGAAGACTGTTCAAAGTCCACCAACTACAATTGGTATCACAGTTACTCTCATGTTCCACAGATTTTTTTAGTTTTCTTACAAGGTCCAAGTATTTATTAAGCTTTTCACTTTCTTTTATTTACTCTGTGGTCTGCTGGAATCGCAAAATCCACTAGAGGGCAAGATTTTTTCTTGTTAATCAACACTAGGTCTGGTCTTCTGGCCTGGATTTGATGATCAATTTGTATCCCTAAATTCCAGAGAATTTTATGTGCTTATTTTCTTGGATGGATTCTGTTTTGGCGATATACCATTTGGTTGTATGGTCAAATTTTAACCTCTTACACAATTCTCAGTGGATTCCCTTTTCCACCCAGTCATCCCAACTTTTGTACTTCTTTTGTGTCAGTTTGCTGCATTTACTTATTATGTGATTAACCATCTCATCATAACCTACACTTGCTATTCCGTTGCATATTATCAATTTTTGCTTTGGTATAATTGGTCCTTAGAGCATTGATTTGTGTTGCTATTAGAAGAGATTCAATTTCTCTTTTGAAGTTTCTCTTTCTTAGCCATGCCTAGGTTTTCTCATGTACAATCTCCCCAGTTTGTTGCTTGAAATATCCATACATTTGTTTTTCTTCTCATCTCTATTTTCTTGTTTTTGTTGTTTTTCTGTTTGTCCTTATATTGCTTCTGCTATTACTGGCTGCTGTAGTTAGTCCTTCTTTGCACTTTTTAATGTACTCCTCAAGCCTTGTGTTGAAGCATCTCATCATTATGTCATGCTGCTTGCACGGATATCCCTGGTCCTCTCTCGCCACTTTTCCCTATCGTTTATCGCCTCTGGCATGTCTTCTGGGCCACATCCCGTATCTTCACATAGCTACTGTATGTATGTTCTTGCTGGTCATCCTGCTTTTGATCAGCCATATGTGGGGGTCCATAGGAGTACATCACTTATGAGCTTGTCCCTGTTCCTCCAGCAGTGTCCTGCATGCCTGGTTCATCTAACTTTGATAGTTTTCGTGATGGGAGGCACTCAATCCTAAATATTGGCAAGTCCTCTTTTTCCTTTTCTTGACACATAACAGTCTATCTGTCATCTCTCGGATGTAAAGCTTTGTGAATAGTCATCATTTTTTTGTTCTTGGAACGATTTGTCTGAGTTCCTCTCTTGTTCATTTTAAGAATTGTCCGAAGTATCTTAAAAGGGGGACTGCTCAGGATCTTATTTCTTTGATGAAATTTCTTCTGCAGAGGTTATTATTGTTATTGTTATCATCAATATTTTACTGCTTGAGAGTTTTTCACACAACCATCAGCTGGTGATCCTTCACTGGAGTCTGAATGACAGCAAGTCTATTATTATTACTATTATTATCATTATAACTATTATTATTGTTATTCAAAATCCACTTCAGTAAATCTTGTTTGAAGATTGAATGTAATGGCTACAGGTGCAGAAGCAATTCAATTGATAATGAAGCGCTAGGTGCTGAGGACATTGCAAATCATTTGGTCAACTGAGATTAAAAACCAGGACTGTCCAACAACAATAGCCTATTAAACCTCTGCATAGGCAATCAAAATATAAAGTGGTGTCCAATGCTAAGGTCAACTCATTTTCTGCTACATTTCACTTCCTATGTGGATTGACAATCAAAGCAGTGGACTGATTGCAGACACAATAGAGGTTTTATCCCTTGTGATTCTCATTATGAAAAATCTTCCTCAGAATAGGAAAGTTTTTTTTAATAATGGTAATAATACTTTTCACAAGTGGCTATATATATATATATATATATATAGGTTTGGTTGAATACTGTGGATTATTTCTTGACCAACTTGACCCAGGCATAAGAAGACTTGTGAGAAGACTTGACTATCTTCACTTGAAGATTTAAAAAAACAATCTGTGGTATTCAACCAAACCTGTTTTGGTAATGATTTGCTACCTAAGTATACAAATTATATTCACTGCTATTCGTAGACTTATGAATGATATTCACTGATATTTGTAGCCCTGTGAATGATGTTCATGGCTTACTTTTTTGATAATGTAGTTAATATACTAATTCAATAGTATGTGAATGTCTAGGGTTGCAAAATGGTTAGTTTGTTTGTTCGGATTTTTTGGTATATCAACCTTTGTAGGTTATTAAAGCCAAATCCATTTTTATACAAATAAACAGTTCTATTTCAAACAATTTAATTTAGCATAAGTACACAGTGCAATAATAATAAATATTAATAATAATCAAAATAATAATAATCAAATTAATAATCAAAAACATTTCTATTTCAGGATATTCAGTTTAGTCAAACAGTTCTAATTCAAACAATTTAGTTTATTACAAGCATAGTTTTTGTTTACATACAGTTAAATGTCTAAACAGTTCTATTTCAAACAATTCAGTTTAGTTTAAGTAGTTTCAATGTCAAAAACAGTTCCATTTCAAACAATTCCGTTTAACTGTCTAAATATTTCTACTTCAAACAATTCAGTTTAGCATAAGTATATAGTTTAAATGTCAAAACACTTCTATTTCAAGCAGTTCAGTTTAGCATAAGTAAGCAGTTTAGTTCTATTTGACCCATTGATAGGACCCTATCAGGTGTTACTACTCTGGGCCAGTGTGGACTGGGGAGCGATGGCAATGAAAGAGTACTCCACATTCCCCAAAGCTCCAGCATTACTGGAGCCTCACCATCAAATTGTTTCGTGTCATTTACAACACTCAATGTTGGAGTCTTACTCCACTACAGGGATTCACTTGGTGTATTCTACAGCCCCCAGTCAACTGGGCAATGCAGAATGGTTATCATTTTCTGAAATAAATAAAACTCAAGTTCACATTATCAGTAATGCTGTTTGTATTTTGGTTCTTGCTAATGCACTTGGAAAAGACCTGAATTCACCTCTTCTTTGCACAATTATGGGTAAATAGTTGAACATGTGGGCTCTTTAACCTTGGTATGGCAACCAGTATAGGAGAAGAAAAACTCTAAATTCAAACCAGTATTATTCCGTTTAAAAAATAATAACCTTGTATCATATCTTGTCAATGATGGAGAAGTTGGTATTTACTAATTTTATGCTAATGATATTTTTCAACCATACATTTTTAAATTAGGCACAGAATGTAGATGTAAGTTAAAGAATATTCAGAAACTTTAAAACATTGTCGAAAGTGATGATTAAGGCAAAAATATTCAGCTTTTTGAATTATTAATAATCATTATTTTTGCTTACAAACTAAATGACCTTTGGAAATTTTAATATCTTGTTACTTTCATTATATGATTTTAGCATTTACTAGATCACTATTTATATCATCAGTAAAGTGAATGAAAGTTTTTCTGTATATCTGTTTGATAAATCCTCACTGTGATATCCCACATTCAATATTGCTTGAATATATATATATTGGCTACAGATATATTGTTTCATTATATCACAACTCTTCAGTGTGGCTAGACACACAAGATGCTTCAAGGGGGGAATAAAACCCGCCTAACTTTATGCTAGACTTAGTATCTTACCGCTAGGCCATTAGACGACCTACGTCAGCTCGGGAATTATAATGCATTGGTATTAGCTTCCATTTCTTTACATTTTGCTCTATTTGGTCGAAGAGCTTTGCATTACATGGGTAGCAGCCGTTAATTCCTTCACCAGAGTGCTCAACCTCTGGGAGGGGAGTATATATATATATATATATATATATATATATATATATATATTATATATATATATATATATATATATATATATATATATATATATATATATTATATATATATATATATATATATATATATATATATATATATTGCTTAGAATATATATATATGTACGTATATATATTTATATAAATAATTATATATAATGTACTGTTTGTGTAGCTTATCAATTAGTCTGAAGAATGTTGTCTGATCAAAGCATCTTTGGTTGGTTTCATATATATATATATATATATATATATATATATATATATATATATATATATATATATATGTTTCTCTCTTATGAGAGCACCTGCTTAGAGAATACGTTTCCAATTAGCCACAACTTGTCCATCTTGTTTATTTGTTTACATGGATTTTTTTGAAGTAGTGTTTTCAAAATAATAAAAAAAAATACTTTAAATACTTTCTAAAAAAAAATTCCTTTTTTTTCAAAAAAGTTTTTCTCATGACAATGACATTAGGTCAAAACTAGCTAAGAACCATCAAAAAATAAACTATATAAAAGTAACATTCTTACTTATTTTCTTACTTTTGTTCATCTTTATATATATATATATATATATATATATATATATATATATATATATGTGTGTGTGTGTGTGTGTGTGTGTGTGTGTGTGTGTGTGTGTGTGTGTGTGTGTGTGTGTGCATATATATATTTACATATCTATATATATATTGATATACTTTGTTATATTTATAAATAAAGAGTGCATAATATTGATAGAGCATGTATACCTAGTATATATTGTGAAGACATAGTGTCAACTTAGCTTAGTGAGGGTCAGCTATGTAGTCAACAGATAAGAAACTGACTATCTCCAAGTCCCATGTCTACACAATCCTAACTTTATACCAGTCCATTGGCCAAGTGGGTGGAATGTTTTCCAATGGCTTGGGTGACTGGAGTTCAATCCCAGGTCGAGTCAAAAAATGCTACTTGAGACCTCCTTGCTTAACATAAGTTACAAATAACGAAATGAAATAAATTAATTAATCAACAAATTAAAATAATAATCAACATATTTATATATCTGGCTGTTTTTATTTTGCATTTATTTTTGAGGAATTGTTAGGTTTTATTCTTTTTGAAATAATAACATTTTTTATCTGTATATCTTATACCTTATTTAAAAAAATACAAGATAATAGGAATTTCCAAGAGTACAGATTCTACACTCTGATCTTTGAATGCTTGGGAATAACACTTTCATCCTTAGAAGAGTGCATATATATTACACTCTAATAGATTGATACCATGATTTTGATGGATCTATGCGAATATGTATAAGACACATTCCTAATAGTTTTACAACAGAAATAAATTGCAAATAATTTTAATATAGAAATATATTGTAATATATTTTTTAAATAGAAATGCAGAGAAGAAGAAAGTATTTGTTAATGGTCAATAACTAATGCTAGCATTGCAGATAATAGAACTATTATATTCCTAATATTACAAAGTTTTTTTCATTTTAAGAAGCTGTGTATGAGTAATTATTATTTTCTTATATATTTATAAAAGTCTTTTATGCCATTGAATCTCATGCATTTTGCTTTCAGTTATATAAACTATGGATAACCTCTTATTATAAGTATTGTCAACCTGTAATTTTATCTTTGATAAGCCAAGGAATTTCAAATAATAATAATAATAATTGTATACAAGATATTTATAAGCACTATCTTGGGAACTAGGTTCGGCATCATATCTCTAAAGCTATCCTTAGGTTGTAGGATTTACAGAATTAATGGATTGCACAGCCAGCCATGACATTGAAGACAATATTTTGGCTGGAAGGTTTGGTGCTGCTTTTGGTAAGGTGGGGGTTTAATTATCACCAAATTTGAACCTAGAGACTCTTTTACCAAGATGAAGCAGGTGGCTGATGCTTCTCAGAAACCATGGTGGTTTATTGCAATCAAGATAACAAAATATGCTTAGAAGGGAAAAGATGATAATCTTTGAAAGCAAAGGCAAAAATATAATTTTGCCTTTTATCTTTTAAAACAGATGATTATAATTACACCCCAACACATTACAGATAATATTTTCTAATATTCTAATGTAACTAGCATAATTTGCCTCATATTTTATGGGAATATATACATATGGTTCAACACTTTTGCCTAGGATTTGTACACACTCTGAAAAGGAATGGAATGTTGCTTCTCTGCACTTCTACAAAGTATCAGAATAAAGTATCTCTTCCTTCTCAGTTATGTTCTCAATTTATGTACAATCCAAATCTCTGCTTCATTTTTTAATTATCTAAAGAAATTTCTTTTAAAAAATGTCAGTAAGAAAAGATTTAGAGCTGATAGATTTGATTTTGAAACTCCCATGATATATTTACAGCCTTTCTACTTGAAAGTGTCTGCAATATTTTAAACCAGAGATTGTTAGGTTGGAGTTGTAAGTAGACTACTCTAAAAAAGGTGATTAAAATTAAGTGTTCGGGTAATGGTTTGGTTTGGTTTTATGGCATATTAACCATTGTAGGTTATTTAATGCTAAATCCATTTATACATATATAAACAGTTCTATTTCAAACAATTCAATTTAACATAAGTACACAGTTTAGTTCTACTTGACCCATATATAGGACCCTATCAGGTGCTATCACTCTAGGCTAGAGTTGACCTGGGAGCAATGGCAATAAAGAGGTATTCTGCATTCTCTAAAGATCCAGCATTACTGAAGCCTCACCATCAGATTGTTTAGTGTTATATTCAGGACATTTGTTGGGGGAGTCTTACTCTTTGCAGAGATGTACTTGGTGTATTCTGCAGCCCCAGCTGACTGGGCCATAGTTAGAGTGAATAATTTTTTTTCATGATCAACTTTCCTGAACTTTAGCGAACTATCTAACGCACACACATACACACACATGCACACATTTTTTGGACTGTTTTTTTGTCCAAACTTTCCTGTTTTATCCAAACTTTCAACTTTCATTAGTAATTTTTAAGGAGAAAGTTTGAAATACTTTGGTATTCAGAGAAACTTTAATATATTTGTTGTTTTTTCTACCTCCACCAACAGCATTTTCCATAATAATTTAATTCACACCCACATTGCCCAGTCAGCTGGGGCTGTAGAATATGCTGATTGCTTCTCTGTTGAGGAGGTAAGACTCCTCCCGCGAGTGTCCTGGATATGACACTAAACTATCTGATGGTGAAGCTCCAGTAATCCTGGAGCTTTGGGGAATGCAGAGTACCCCTTCATTACCATCGCTCCCAGATCCAATCTGGCCCAGAGTTGTAGCACCTGATAGGGTCCTATCTATGGGTCAAATAGAACTAAACAGTCTTCTTATGTGTAACTGAATTGTTTGAAATAGAACTTTTTGTATGCTAAACTTAATTGTTTGAAATAGAACTGTTTTTGACTTTGAACTTGTGTACTTATAGTAAACTGAATTGTTTGAAACAGAACTGTTTTGACATTTAATTGTGTGAAAAGAAAAAACTAAACTTAATTGATTGAAACTTTTATCAAAATGAATTAATTCAGTATTAAATGACCTGAAAAGGTTTGATATGCCATAAAACAAAACAGTCAACCAACCAACACACACATACAAGTTACAACCTAAAAGTTCTAGGAATATGAACAATGCATACCAGTTGAATATAGTAATGGTTTTGGCAGAATTCTTTGTAAGCCACTTTGTGCCAACAGACTGATTTGAAGAGATCAGTGGAAAGTAGGTATTAGGGTAAGAACTATTTTTTCATGGTCAAATTCTGTTGAACTCCTTATTTTGTTATGTAGTGTTATTATTTTCCAGCTGCTCCTTTAAGCTTTCAAGTTATTGTCTCTGAGGAAGATCATTGTTCTATTTGTCTGAAGGAAATACATTTATTAAAAAATGACTTATTTTAAAGTAAAAATGAAAATCCTAAAGACAAAAAAATGATTGTAAAAAATGTATAAATTACATTCAATATTTCCGTCCTTTCATAAATAAATAAATAAATAAGGCTAATCATGAAAGGAAAATCTAATCCAGGCTTGCTAGCTTACTTCCACTTTTGGTGTTGGTACTCTGGTCACGCAGAGCGGACACTCTGCTTGCTAGGAGAGCGGCAGGCAGGTCATACTGTTGCATATTAGTACCTGATTAGGAATAATAGTGGCAAAATGATAGCGTCGTTTTCAGGAAGGAAGAAAGGGAGAGAGGGAAGAGAAAGAGACTCTGTATGTGTGTGTGTGTGTGTTTTGACAAGGCGTGTGCCGTCAGTGCTTGCAAGCAAGCGTCGTGTGAAGTGTGTAGCCTGTCAACGTCGAGTGCGATACTGAAGATGTAAAGCCGACGACGGTATAGTTAAGATAAACAAAATATTGATTTAGAAGTCGGTGGCCTGGTTGGAAGGAATAGTGAGGCCCTGCGTGTGGAATAACTCGTTATATACAGCATAAATTTACGTGGCAGAGAGAGAAACGCTTGGTCAGATAATTTAGGTTAATATCTTCTTTCTTTTTCGTTTCTTTTCTTTTTGTGTACGTGTGCGTGTGCGCTTTCCAAAAAAGAAGTAGGTACCGGGGTTGGTGTTGCGCGCGCATGTCCTAGATATTGTTCTAAAAACACGAGCTCGAAGAGAGGAAATTACAATCTTATCATCATTACTATTATTTCATATCAATTATTATTATTAGACTCGCGTACTGCACGTAAAAATGCTGAGGTTTATTTATGCACGTCTGGATAAATTATACAAATATTTTATATGTATTTAAATGCAATAATTTTTTAAAGACAGTTTTATTTGTGAAGGATTGTCATTCTATGAATGTATCGTTAGCTTTGTAATCAATGTTCCATCTGTACTTTTGAGTTATTTCAATTCAGTACCTTGTTCTACAGATGTTTGCAGCTGAATATAGGCCACGAAAAGAATAAGCCGACTTTATTAAAAGATATAGTTATACCGTATATGTGTGTGTGTGTGTGTGTGTGTGTGTGTACGATATAACTATATCTTTTAATAAAGTTGCTTTAGTCTATCTATCTATCTATACGGTATAATACACACACACACACACACATACACACACACACACACACACACACACACATATATATACGGTATAATATGTGTGTATATATATATATATATATATATATATATATATATAGAGAGAGAGAGAGAGAGAGAGAGAGAGCGAAAGATGCTCATAGTGTAATGGTTATCATCAGAGGAAATAGATGTGGTGACTGAGCTCAAATCATGGGCGAGGCTGTAGGCATTTCACATCGCGCAAATACCCTTGGGAAAGGTATGAATCCAGCCAAAGGTAAATATTATGGCAACTAGTCTTGGAAAAAAAAACTCTGAATTCAAACCTGTTACACTCAGAAAAAATTGACCTTGTGTCACATCCTGCTCATGCAGGGAGGCTGGGTAAACACACACACACTAGAGAGAGAGAGAGAGAGAGAGAGAGAGAGAGATAAAGAATCTGGCCTTACCCAAATAATAATAATAATAATAATATATATATATATATATATATATATATATATTAAGAAAAATTGATAACAAGGTAATCCAAGTAGATGGAGACATTTATTGAGAAGCAAAGTCGACGGATGATATTAGTGATGTTATATATATATATATATATATATATATATATATATATATACTAAAACACATTTTAGTAAACAAAAATTCCTTTTACTGCCTTTTTCTAGTCTTATCAATTTTCTTCAAAAAAGTCTCATTGGGAAAGGTAGCACCTTCAAATAGCAATTTTATTTGCTTTCTGAGTGAATTAGACCATATCAATTTTAAGATAAACAAAAGAGAGGGGGTCCCTCATGCCTTCCCCAACAAATGCCATTAAACACTCCTTGATGTGAAAGGAGTTCACATGCCAACTTAAATCAAGATTGGGCAATTAGCCTAGGTGTTCATGAATAATAAGCAAACTAAAAGTAAAATAAAATAATAAAGATCATATGTATTTTTATCCTTTTATCCTTATTTTTCTTCTACAAAATTAATATCTCAGATAAAATGAACAATTTGTTGAAAAAATAATTGAACCAATATGGGTTTAATTCATTTTTAAATAGTCTGCTATTATGTTAGAATCCAATAAAATTCTGAGAAAATGTAAAACTCATTGTTTTCAATGAGTTTAACCCAGTAATATTTTTGGGGGGAAATGCAAAAAAAAAAAAAAATGTCTAATTCAAGTGATTCTCTCATTGTCTCTCTAACCTGGTTTGTTTTGGTTGGATTTTATGGCATATCAACTATTGTTGCTTATCTAATCCCAAATCCTGTTTATACGTATGTATTAGATATATGATTTGTAAATACATTTTGTTGGTAACATTTTTAAATGAGCCGGAGCTCATTTTTTTTTGCACACAGTTAAATGGTTTCAAGCATTTCTATCAAAGACTAATAATCCTATTCAATATTACTCATTTGGTTGCAAACAGTGAATTATTTTATTCAACACTATTCCTTCATTTGCACACAGTCAAAAGGTTCCAAGAATTGGTACATATCCCTAAGAATTCAATTAAACATCAGTCATTTGTTTACACTCAGTTAAATGGCCAAACAGCTCTATTTCTAACAATTCAATTCAACAAAAGTAATTTATTTGCATACAGGTTAAATGTCAAACAGTTCTTTTTTACCCATAGATAGGACCCTATCAGGTATTACCACTCCAGGCCAGACTGGACCTGGGAATGATGGCAATGAAGGGAAACTCAACATTTCCCAGAGCTCCAGCATTACTGGAGCCTCATCATCAGATTGTTTTGTATCATATCCAGAACACTTGTTGGGGAAGTCTTAGCCCTCCACAGAGATGCAGTTGCTGTATTCTACAGCCCCAGGTGACTGGGGTCTAACCAAGTTTAAACACTTTCTATCAATGTACAACCACTGTAGTCTTACAATTATTTTTTTACACCCACTGCACTCACAAACATACCTTACTCTTACAATTACTGAAGTTACATTCTCTGCCAATATTTCGATATCTATGAGAAAAATCAACTCAATTTATTTATGCTGTTGTCTTAATACTCTCAGATTTTCTGTTTTCTTCCATAATTGATTGATCGATTCATCTTAATGGTATGTCAACTTGTCTAGGGTTATTTTATGCTAAGAAGACAGAGAATCTCAGGCAAGATGCATTCATATTTACATTTTTGTATATTTGTTTCTTAGATTTTTTTTTTTTTTGCACACAGGCCTATCAAATACAAATGATATTTAGACTGACTTATTTGACCTATAGATGGGATCCTAACAGATACTACCACTCCAAGTCAGAGTAGACTTAGGAATAATGGCAATTAATGGGTACTTTACTCTCTCAAAATCTCCAGAACAGTAGGCTGCAGATTTATTAAATCTTAACTGATCCTGTAACCTGGTTTGATTGTGGGAATGCTACTCATATAGTATGTCTTTGGTAGTAATAGCCTGGTGGAGTCAATGCCTCTTAAGATCAACAACTAGTCTGAATGCAGAGTTTTCCTTCTCCTAGACCAGTGGCCATACCAAAGTTAAACAGCCTAGTCTGCCCTATTATTTATCCATAGCTGAAAAGAGAATTGTTGGATTCATGCCTTTTCCCGACTATAACACTACAAGCACCTTCAGATTTATCAATACATCTTCATACATAATCATTAATCATAACTTTCATGAGTATTAAACTTTAATTGAATTTCTTTTTATTAGTATAAATGATACTAGTGAACATTTTTAGAATTTGTATTGTTTTTTACTTGCAATAGTATTCTTAATCTTTTTCACCAGTCCAGTCAGCTGGGCTATTGAATAACCGACTGCATCTTTGCAGAGGAGTAACCGCCCCCCAAGAGCTGTCCTGGATATGACACTAAACAATCTGATGGTGAGGCTCCAGTAATCCTGGAACTTAGGGGAATACGGTGTACCTCTTTATTGCCATTGCTCCCAGTTTCAATTTGTCCCAGAATGGTAGTACCTGATAGGGTTCTATCTATGGTTCAAATAGAACTGTTTAACATTTAAACTGTGTACTTGTGTAAAACTAAATTGTTTGAAATAGAACTGTTTTTACTTTTAACTGTATGTAAACAAATGACTGATGGCCCGTTCACTTGGTGCTGAAGAATATACCAACTACACCTCTGCAGAGAGGTAAGACTTCCCTAGACAAGTATCCTAGATTTGACACTAAACAATCTGATGGTGAGGCTCCAGTAATGCAGGAGCTTTGGGGAATGTGGAGTACTCCTTTATTGCTATCGATCCCAAGTCTAATCTGACCTGGAGTAATTGCACCTGATAGGGTCTTATATATGGAACCATTTAATTGTCTAAAGAAATGAGCTTAAGCTCATTCAAAAATGTTATCAACAAAATATTCTCCCTCCAGCTATGGGTAAATAGTAGGACAGACTAGGTTCTTCAGCCTTGATGAGGCAACTAGTCTTGGAGAAGGAAAACTCTGAATTCAAACCTGTTAAACTCCGCTTAAAAATTGACCTTGTGTCATATCCTGCCCGAGCGGAGGGGTTGGTAAATAGTATCAACAAAATGTATTTACAAATCATACATAAGTACGGTTGACTATGGCTGTAGAATACACTGACTGCCTCTCTGCAGACAGGTAAGACTCTCACAACAAGTGTACTGGATTTGACAATAAACAATACTTGGAAACATTCATCTTTGTCGACTTATGCTAAATTGAATTGTTTAAAATAGAAATGTTTGACCATTTAACTGTGTGTAAACAAATGACATTTAATTGAATTGTTAGTGATAGATAGTAATTTTTGGATAACTCATATAAATCTAATATATATGTATAAATTGGATTTGGCATTAAATAACCTACAGTGGTTGATATGTCATAAAACCAAACCAAACCTTTTTCAAAATATACTGGATAGTAAAAGAAAATACATCAAATCAGCTTCTGAAGGCCTTCTAACATTAAACTGATCTAGCAACCATATTATACCTAGACCTGGTATTAAGCAAATCATAGAAGCAGCACCCTACAAAGCAGCAGCTGTATAGCTACTTATCTCCCATCTCATAAACCATCCATATAAGATGAGCATGACATTCTGGAAAAGTAAAGACAGACTCATAAGAGACATTTTCTTATGGACTCTTACATATGGACACACCAGTGTTGGTCAACTAGCAAAAACTTACATCTATCAGGTATGTGCTGATGTGCACTGCTGGCTAAAGGACTTGCCAAGGGTGATGACCAATCGTGACAGATGGTGAGAGAGTGTCAAAGAAATCTATGCTGTCAGTATGCCTTGATTTTGATGATGATGATGATGATGATTCTGCATTAAATGTATCCAGCTGTTTAGGATTCTTCATCAGTTATATCAATTGACATTTGCTATAAACTTTCATAACTATTTATTTATGCTTTATCTGGTATAAATATTGAAAAGAGGTTAATAGATGAGTTTTAACCAATATTTTCATCCATTGAATGATACTCCATACCAAAACAGCTAAATTTTGAAATTTTAAACCTAATCGCTGTCCTTTTCTAATTTCAACCTTCTTATTATCCAGAGTTATTTAATTTGAAGCTTTAAAATTCCTCAACTCAATAGCCTCCAGCACATGAGAAAGCATAAGAAAGTGATCCTATTATCAATGGTAATAATTGGCACTAAACTATGTAGAAGTCACTGCTCTAATGTGCAGAATAAATAACAAGAATAACAACACTTACTGGTTCAGCAGCCTCAGCTAGCACCCTGCTGCCAGACAAAAAATAAAATGGGCGGTAACTCAATACCGAGCCCGTAATATGACTGAAGCAAGCCGGTGTACATATACACTAATAAACCCATTCACCGGGCTTGCAACCAATTACTGTCCTGAGAATGGACTTAGCCACTTGAGAATAATGGGATGTCCCAATGTCCATAAAATCTCAACTTGTAACTCAGAGCTTTTTATGTAAATGAGTATTTACTCACAGCTACTGAGCTTTATGAAAGAATTCCAACAAACTATAAAATATTTGACATTTCACTAACATAAGTATTAATCTCATGAACAACAAATAACTCATCCCAGTTAGTCTGTAGTCTTATCCACTCATCCATGTTGTAGAACTTCAGTCTTAAACCTTAAGCTGTTATTCTTTCATCAAAAGTTCAAATAAGATTTTTATTCTTCACTAATCCTGTCTATTCTCCTTTGCAACAAAATTTCAGAGCTTGCAAATGAAAATATATCATATAAATAACTTCCAAAGAGAATAACAGTAACTTTAATCAAAATACTTACTAACTGGACCATTAGATATCAGAGCAGTTAGATTTTAGAGGTTTAAACTAAACATTTTTTATTTTGATTTTTCGAACTGTTCTCCTCATCTTTATTGTGGTGAATTAAAACACAACATTTCGGCCACAGTATCCTCTGGCTTTCCTCAGGTGTCCCTTGTTTAGAAATGATTCAACCTGGGAAATCATTTTTAAAGTTTGACTGTTGATCAAGCAAGGTGTTCAGAACTAGGAAGATCTTATTCAAATGAATAAGATCTTCATTTTCTTTTCTTACTCCCTATCTTTTCTCATTCACTCCCTATTTTCTCATTTTCATTTTCCTCATCCTCCTCTTTTCAATCCTGATTAATATTATTATAAAGGTGTCTTCATCAGAAAGCATAAATGATTTGAGTTTAAAAGGGCTGGTGATCAGAAACAGGTACTACACTCTGATCCTAGGTAGAAAAGCATAATGGTTGTATATGTAAACAAGCAGAATAATAGTATTGACTTTCAGTTGTTTTTCATCATAACTTGTAAGATTGTCATCTTACAAACATTCATAGTAATATTATCATAATTTTTTATCAGATAAAGCATTGTCAGTCATAATTCATTTTTGTTTAGTATTTATTTTTTATCCTGTTTCTTTTACTTGATAATTGTAGAATGATGATCTGAAAATAAGGAGCTGCTTAAAAGCTGTTCCAACCAAGAAGAGAATGAACTACATTACAAAAAAAAATGAATTTTTGCGCAACTCTTCATATCACAATTCTCAGACCATCATTATGTGTGTGTGTTTGTGTGTGTGTGTGTGTACTTATATCTAGCTAAAATGCCTCTTGTATCTTTGTCCAAAGCTAACCTCATGGGGTTAAAGTATTAATTGCTATTGATCTCATAGGAAGTCATATAGATACAAAAAAATCACTTTCCTACTAATATCTCTTTTTAGAAAAGTAATTTAAAGAATAGATAATTCAGTGATCACTCAAGTCCAATCATTTGATTATGTTAAAGAAAGAAGTGATTCTCATTTTGAGATTTATATTTGCCAACAGCAGAGGAGTGGACCATTACAACTCATGGCAGTAATATGAATATCTTGAGATAAATTTTTGATCTGAAACCTTTTTGTTTGCTAGTAGTTTTTGTCCTTCAGAAATTTACATAAACAACCAACATTCTCTTTCTGACCAACCGGGCCATTGGCCTAATGAGTAGGGTGTTCACCAATGGTCCGGGAGACCGGGGTTCAATCCCAGGTCAAGTCATACCAAAGACTCAAAAGATGATACTTGATGCCGCCTTGCTTAGCACTCAGCATTATAAGGGTGAGGATCAAGGGTAAAGTGGACCAATCCAGGGAAAGGAGTAGCACCCTCCCATACACCTTGGTGTAGTAGCTATTGAATAGGGAGCCTTCAGGTAACCCTCGACTGTTTCAGCTAACGTTATCTTACTTATCTTTTGCTTCAGACAACATCAAAAACTTTTGCTAGAATTGCTATCAGTACTATTTGTGTAAGTACACAAATATGGCTGGATTTGAATTTCTGTGATCAGTGTTGTGTTCCGCCCTCTGTTCAAACAAACGACAACACGGAATTTATATATAACAATATATATTTATTTTCTCGACGGACGCTTGTATGAAGTAGGAGCAGTCAGGAGAGGAATTAAGATCGTTCGTCGATGAGGCTTGAACTCTTCGATGTAAGTAGACGATGACCGAGACAACGCACCCAGAGTGACGACGAGGTCAGTTTCATTAACAGCGGGATCCTTTTCACTGCCTTCTGTTCAATTCGTTGGCCTTATATTACCTTCAAACTCCCACGCGGAGATATGGACATGCCTCCACGCCGCCGCAATTTCTTCCGATATCTGGCGATTGGGATGTGTCACTTCCGCTATCTTTGGAATGGCCTGTGTGATCGTCATCGAGCAGAAATAACTGTCATGCAGTTCACAGTTCACTCTCTTCCGGTGCATCACTCTGAAGTGGGACCTTCACCGTGTCCCATATTATCAGCCGAGCACACCTGTGCGATTTCTTTCAATTATTGACCATTGGGATGTGTCACTTCCGCTATCTTCGGAATGGCAGGTGTGATTGTCATCGAGCAGAAATAACTATCATGCAGTTCATAGGTCACTCTCTTCCAGTGCATCACTTTTTTTTTACGGCACAGTGAGAATTTTTACCTAGTCTCATATTGTGAGCCAAGCTGTATTTTACATCAGTTGGTCTTTGTTGCTTGATAAATAAGGCAGTGGCTCTGGTCAGATAGGTTTCCTGAGGATGAAGTATGTGAGCTTCACTCTTGCTAAAGGCTAATTCTTTATGTATGCTCTACATTTCTTATCAGTGATCACAGAATGACTAGGAGAGGTACTTAACAAGAATAGATAAGACACAAAATGTTTTAATAAAATAATTTTAATTTTAGCAAGATTCTATAGTCACAGAAATATGAGTATGACATGAATACACAACAAAAAGGGTTTTAAACATTTTGCTGGTTGGCGAATAGTTGTACACATACCTTTCCCAAAGGTATTTGTGCTATGTGAAATGCAAACAACCTCATCCAGGATTTGAACACTGGTTACCATGTTCATTTCCTATAACAATAACCATTATGGCATGAGTATCTCCTGATTCTGATAGGTATAGTTTAGTAAGGTTCTATACATTCAGAAATAAGAACATTACATAAGTACACAACAAAGACAGTTTTAAACATAAAGAAAAATTCTGATTAGTTTCTGAGAGCCTTTTATGTGAAAACTATGGATTTGTTCATCCCAACATTTATGAGATCAAAGAAAAATTTTGTACTTCATACCAAAGAGTCTGTTTCACTCTATTTTGTCAGAATTGGCACAAACTCCACAGTCAGCTGGGACTGTAGAATACACTGACTGCTTCTCTGCAGAGGAGAACCCCCTCCCCACACACACACCAATGTGTTTCCTAGATATGACACTAAACAATCTGATGATGAATTTTCAGTGATGCTGGAGCTTTGGGGAATGCGAAGTACTCATTCATTGCCATCTCTTCCAGGTCCACTCTGGCTAGGAGTGGAAGTACATTATAGGGTCTTATCTATTGGTCAAATAGAATTAAACTGTCTATTTATGCTAAATTGAATTGTTTGAAATAGAACCTTTTTTTTTACATTGAAACTATGCACTTATGCTATACTGAATTGTTTGAAATAGAACTGTTAATATGTATAAAAATCTATTTGGCATTAATAACCTACAATGGTTGATGTGCCATAAAACCAAACTGAACCAAACTAGAAGTGGCATATTTTGCCATCTGATAAACTCCAATGACTTCAAATGACCTTGGAGGTCAATCTTACATAGTCTATGTTGAAGTCTGAGATCAAATCAATAACTACACAAAAATTTGGCTGTGATCCTCTGAAGTATAGATAGTCTGAGAGTTGCAATAAAAAGCAACAGAAATAAGATCAAAGAAATACTAATAAAAAAAATTAAAACTGAATTCATATATAGAAATAGTGATATTATCTGAAAAAGACAATTTCAGTGAATCTTTTCTTATGGCTTATTTCCTTCTGCGGGTATGTTCGTCCTTCAAGCCAAATTTGCAAAGCAAAAGAAGAGTATTGCTTTGAATCAGGTTCACATTTAAGACAACTCAAGAACAGTTTGATAGTTCTTGATGAAATTTTGTTATGATTAGTCTTAAGGATTTTTAACTTTGTCCATGCATTTTATTCTGAGTTTGTAGGTTTACTGTGCATAAAATAAAGAGTAAGATTATTACAGAGCAGAGAGTATATTTTCTCTTTAACAGTTGCTTTGTTTTCTAAAAGCAATCAAAGTAAAACTCATTACACAAGGGAGAGGGGAAATGGAGAAAATTGGAGAGATCAAACAAAATTATTTATTCACATATCACAGAAAGAAGCTACAATACACCAACATGATTATATGCAAAAATACACAGAGCAGACACACACTGATGCATGCATTCATTTTCATATTGCATTGTTAAGCTATATAGAAGATTAATTTGGTCTGATGGCTGGACAAAAAGCAAATAGAGAATAATTAGTTATATTTAAAGCAACAATTGTGTTTACTGAAAGGGCAGAAATTGATTGGTTCAATAGAATCAAGAACTAAAATAGTTTTCTGAACTGATGAAACCAGAAAACTGATTGAAACAGAACTGAGATAAAGACTTTAATCCATTGTCTATAAGCACTATTTATATATATTATTGCTATTTATAGACTAAAGCTATTATTAATCAGAGCCCTTCCTACTGTTCCTTATAAGTTCAGACTTGAGATGTTGGGATCTATGTGCCTCACTATGAGGGCAAATATGATATAGGTCGAGTGTGGAGCACCATATGCACAAAGCTGAAAATTCCAGCAGCCCATACAGCAAAGATGTTATGGTGACCCAAAATTCTCTCTGCAGTGCAGTAGGATTAAAATCATCAGGGCCCAGATACAACTGCATCAATTTTGGATCCTACTTTGACCAAATACAAAAAGTGTTGGAAAATGGATTGTATTTATTTGATTCTCCACAAGGGAAATTTTGACACCAGGTCTGGTTTAATTTGGAGCCCAACACATGCAGCAAGAAAAATTGGCATATCTTCTGTGGCTATGGTCACAAAGGCATCAGAGTCATCACCATTGCCTTTAGTGTAATGGGAGTGCTAGGTTGGCAGGAAATAGGCACATCTGTTTTTGTGTCCTGTCCTATTTAAAAGAAATGCATGAAAACTTTCATATATGTTTAATAATTATAAACTAAACTACTTGTGAGGGGAAAATCATAGATGTATTTTACTTCTAGAGATTCAGCTAGTATAATTGTTATGAAAATGGAAAATGGAATCAACAAGCCAAGTGCACATTTTTGCTAAGACTTTATTGAATTTATTTCACAATTATGAAGTAAAAAACAAAGCTTTTTTGTATGATTTATATATATATATATATATATATATATATATATATATATATATATATATATACTCCTTGAGAGTTTTTCACATCAGTTTTAGCTGATGGTTTTTCACTGGAGTTCGAGTGACAGCAAGTCTTCTCAAGTCTCCATGACTCTTCTCATTATTCTGCCTGTTCTCTCAATAATGTAGCAGTTTGGATGGTCTCCACTTGTCCTACAACCTTGAAGTCCTCCAGTTCCTTTGATAATCCTTTGGTGACTGTATCAAAAGTACCAATCATGATTAGTATAATTGTTACCTTTAAGTTCCATAATTTTTTCAATTCCCTAGCAAGGTTGAGGTATTTATCCTTCTTTTCACTTTCCTTCAGTTTTATTCTGTGGTCAGCTGGGACAGCAAAGTCTGCGATTTTGCAAGTTCTCTTTTTTTGTTGATTATTATAAGGTCTGGTCTTCTGGCCAAGATTAGGTGATCCGTTTGTATGTCAAAGTCCTATAAGAGTTTATGTGTTTCATTCTCCATTATTATTAATTTTATTCATTAGAGCTTTTCACATCAGTTTTTGCTGATGGTCTTTCACTGGGGTTTGAGTGATAGCAAGTCTCCTCAAGTCTCCAGGACTCTCCTCAGTATTCTGGCCTTTTTCAACAATGCTGTTATTTGGATGGTCTCTACTTGCTTGCCAACTTCCAAGTCTTCCAGTCCTTTTAATAATCCTTTAGTTACTGAACCAAAAGAACCAATCATGATTGGTATAATTGTAACCTTTATGTTCCATAGTTTTTTCAATTCCCTAGCAAGGTCTAGGTACTTTTCACATTCTTTCAGTTTTATTCTGTGGTCAGCCAGGACAGCAAAGTCAACAATTTTGCAAATTCTCTTCTTTTTGTTGATTATTATTAGGTCTGGTCTTCTGGCTGAGATTATGTGATTATCATTTAGAGTTTTTCACATCAGTGTTAGCTGATGGTTTTTCACAGGAGTTTGAGTGACAGCAAGTCTCCTCAAGTCTCCAGGACTTGTCTCAGTATTCTGGCCGTTCTCAGCAATGCTGTCATTTGAATAGTCTCTACCCGTCCGCCAACTTCCAAGTCCTCCAGGCCTTTTAATAATCCTTTAGTTATTGTGCCAAAAGCACCAATCACAATTGGTACAATCGTCACTTTAATGTTCCACAGCTTTTTCTATTCTCTAGCAAGGTTGAGGTACTTATCCTTCTTTTCACATTCCTTCAGATTTATTCTGTGGTCCGTCGGGACAGCAAAGTCGACAATTTTGCAAATTCTCTTTTTTTTGTTGATTATTATAAGGTCTGGTCTTCTGGCCAGGATTAGGTGATCCATTTGTTTATGCGTGTCATTTTCTAGGACTGGTGCTGGATTGTGCATATACCATTTGTTAGTATGGTCAAATTTAAATTTCTTGCACATTTTCCAGTGGATCACCTTGCTGACTCAGTTGTGTCTCTCCTTATACTCCTTCTGTGCTAATTTGCTGCATTCATGACAAAATAGATCTTCCTGTACAATTTTAAGCTAAAATATTCCTGAAAGGGTTCCCCTGCATCCTTCCCATTGTGCCTCTCCTTCCCCATATATCTTTAAACTCTAATCAAGTTCAAGGGTGTTCACATGCCAGGTTTCATCAATATTTTTCTATTAGCCAAGGAGTCTTTAGATTTCAAGCATATGAATAATATGAATGATACATGTAGATATATATTCAATATCTGTGTATGTGTGAATATATATATAGATAGATAGAACTATAATTATATGCAATATACGTGTGTGTGTGTGTGTGTGTGTGTGTGTATGTGTGTGTGTGTGTATGTGTGTGTGTGTGTGTGTGTGTTTGCATTTTTTATATAGTAAACTTAGTTTTTAGTATGAATCATAATTAAAATTTACTCGGAATCAGTTAAGAAATATGTAAATAAAAAGGACACAATCATTGATAAATTAGGTGTTACATTAAATTTTATTTAATTCAAATTTAATGTTGAACCAACAATTCATTATTGAGCTTTTGTACACTGACTTTGCATGTGAAATGCACTTCCAATATCTTCATTTAGTGTCTTGACATATTTGAGTGAATTAACATTTCATTGCTGAACTCATTTATAATAGTTGAAAGCTAAGTCTCCAACAAAGGAATACATGATAAGGTTTCATTTTGATCTGGCATTTGATAGATACAGCCTGAAATTCTGAGATGAATTCTTATCAGTATATCACAATGTTGGTTAGATTGATATCCCCATCCTTGTAGTATTATATTACACCAGCTGGCTTCTTTAGACTCACTTACATATATAATTTATCTGGTTAGGGAGAGTTCTTCAATAGATAAGTTCCAGATCCTGGATTTAAAAAATTCCTATAGGCAGTGTCAACCTCTTTTTTTTAATGAAATATAATCTGCAGAGGCACAGTTAGGGATTTTGGTTCTGGTGGGAAGGCTCGGCTACAATATTTAATGAGATTTGTTATTGTATAATATCAGGAGAAATGCAGTAGGTACTACTTATAAACCTTTTAGTGACCTTCCTCCTCCTCCTCCTCTTTCACTGAGAGTTTTGGGAATGGGTCAGATGAGCTACAGATTTGAAATCTGGCTACATATACTTGCATGAAACTGAAGATACCATGTTTTTCATTTATTACGATTTCTGTGTTGGTTAATTTTCTTTAATGAGCATAATATTTGGATATTAAACCATGGTAAATGGTCAATTCCTTGATCAGAAAGTTTTGCTTTTGTCAAATCTAAAAAAAACCCAACTCCAGTGGATTCCAGAATTCAAAAACTGGAGTGCTTACTATCTTAGATAATAGGAAAGTAATGTAAGTACAGTATATCTATCAAGAACTTCATTTTTTCATATTTTTTCTCATTGTTATTTCTATTAAATCAAGAAATATGAAAAAAACCCTAAAGTTAATGTACTACCCAGAAGTTTGGGAAATTTAAATAAATCAATCTATTATATTTATGTGTTAACTCAGTGTTTCTCAGTTTTTTTGTAAACACCCCTATCACTTGGGTGTTTACAACCCCTCCTACTTCCATTTTTCAAATCAAGGTGGACAGACAATCCTTACATTCCCATGCCAAGAACCAAACTGAGAAAGATGTCAGGTTTACACAAAAGATTTTCAGGTTTTAGTGCATAACACATTAATAACGCATTGGAGCATCCATACATTTAAAAAAAAAAAAAAAAAAAAAGGGAAGGTATGGCAGCATACTCAGTTGTTCTTTCCTCTTCTTTACTTCATTGTTGATGAAATACAAATTTGCTCACTCCAACCTCTAAACTCCTTCCATAATATAATTTTTCTTCTACAACACCAAATGCTCCCCACTAGAGGGTGTCATGGTCCCCATCGGAAAATTTTTTATGAATACCTCTCTTGAAAGCATTTTACTTTGAAATGAGAAAGCTAATTTTTCATCAATTTTTTATTCTCTGATAAAGTCATTTTTTTCCTGACATTCTTTACACTTATTCTTACTTGTCTTTAGAAAATAACCTTTTCTTTAATATATATATATATATATATATATATATATATATATATATATATTTACTTACATGTTTACAGGTGTCACATTATTATAGATTAATAACCAAATGATATTTACTTATCTATTCTGTTTTTTTTTTATTTCAGGAAATAGGAACAGCATCTGGTGGAACAAGAAGAACGTTTATGTTTGGGGAACGACACAAAGAGGTGTCCGTGTTGTCCTATCACAGTGATGGCAACAGTATAGAAGGCAGGAACAAGAGACGCACAACACATGATCCACATGTGTCAGGTACGCACAATATAAGAAAATTATCCTCAGCACAATTACAGTTGCTTTGAGTTCAGAGGTCACTCTAATCATCTTGTGCTGGATGGATATATATATATATATATATATTTTCCCAATATATATATATATATATTGGGAAAAATAGAGGCCATAAGTAATATACCCGGGAAATCTTCATTCTTTAGTAGTAAATATATCTTTTTAAAATATCAGTCAATCATAGTGTCCAACAGCTTTCTAGCTTCCAAATACACATTGCATCATAAGATTTCTGAGCAACTTTTTCTTCACCAGAATTTTTTAGCTTCCAAATGAAACTGGCAGTATGATAATACTTCAAGGTAATTTTATATTCTGCTCAGTTTTCTAGCATCTGAATTGAACTGACAGCTCAAGGCAATTTTTCAATTAAAGTTGCACCCCATTTCATCACAATTGTTCAAGGCAACTTTTTATTGTTAAAAGGTTATAAATATTCATCTACATGCATAAGTTTCTTGTGAAAAACTGGTTTGCAACTCTATATTCAGGCTCTAGTTCAGCTTTTGCTGAGAACTTTGATGCACACCTTATATATACGTACATGTATGTGTGTGTGCATGTGTGCAGCATTTCTTTGTTGAGACTTATTTGGTTAAATTGTATAGACGTCTTTTGTCCACATATTTTTATTTTGATTTGTTCAAGTTGCCATATGGATGTTATAATATCTGGCCAGAATTGGCTAATAAATTTTCTGTAATTAATTGGTTCCCAAATACTTTCAGAACCATCTTGGGCCATCATCAGGAGGTGTGTAAATTGCAAAAGAGATACAACCTTTGCAAGTACAATACAACTTTGTAAAATTAAGTGTTAAGTGTTTATACGGGTGTTAAGTTAGCATTTGTTTTTTAAATTTTGTTCTACAGATAACAACATTAGCTAAAGACATTTGAGTATATTAGTACTGGATTCAAAATGAATTTCATTGCAGTTAGGTCTTTTATTTCTAACGAGTAGAGCTTCAAGAATCTGTAATACTTGTTTACTATTTTGTTGCACTAATATTGTTGTGTTTTCAGTAAGAAAGTATTTGAGAACCAATTAATTATGGAAAATTTATTAGCCATTTCCAGCTGGATATTATAACATCCATATGGTGACTTGAATGTATCAAAATAAAAATATGGAGACCAAAGATGTCTTTATTTTTTAACTATATATATATCCAATAAGATTTCTAATAAAACAATGAAATCAGTTATATAAGTTTTCTAGAATTTTTTACGATTTGACTGTTTGATATCTTTTGTCGAAATGGTTGATTTTAACCTTTTACAAAATGATTTTAAGGTAACTATCATAATTATATGTGTATAGAATGAATACACTATTTTTTTTTTTAAACCCAAAAGTTAGGGGTGCATATTATATATGAGAACTATATAGATAACTTTTTCCGGCCACATGCCTCATCATATTTGGGATGTGATGACCAAAAATAAGTTATATCTTATATATATGCCATTCAAATTAATGAGTTTAAGCCATTACTAAGAAATATCAGCTAGAATGTGGGTTTAATTATGATTTTATTTCTCCTAAGTAAAAGTTGGCAACCGCAGTTAAGAGTGACCCGAAGGCTCTCTTTTCAATAGCTACTACACCAAGGTGTAGGGGAGGGCACTACTCCTTTCCCTGGATTGCTGCACTTTACCCTTGATGCTTACTTTATAATGCTGGGTGTTAAGCATCAAGTACCATTTTTTGAGTCTTTGGTATGACTCAACCTGGGATTGAACCCAGGTCTTTTGGGCCATTGGTGAATACTATTACCATTATTTCTTCTAAAGTAAGCTTATCTTTACTGCAAGCTTGTCTGGTATAGTTAGGTCATTTGGTTTGATGACATATCATCTCTTGTAGATCATTTAATGCTAAATCGTATTATATATATATATATATATATATATATATATATATATATATATATGAGTTGTAAGCAAATAATTTGTCAGTATCTTCATTTTTAAATGTGTTAGAGCTCATTTGTTTGCACATGGTTAAAGGGTTTCAAGTATTGCTATTTCAGTGCAATTCCAGCATATTTAAAATAGAAGAGTGTTGAGTACTTGTTTGATACAAGAGCAATTTAAAGAATACATGAGGGCTTGACATGACCAGTGACTTGATGGGTGGAGAAGGCTTGTTTAGCCTAGTAAAGGTTAAATTAGAGTGTTGCAAGTCATATGACCTCTTTGGTTGCTGGGTTAAGGACTGCTCAGTCATTTGGATCTTTTATTACCAATGGTCAACTGGTGGTCTTATTGGGAGAGGTCTTACCCCTCTGTAGACGCGCACTTTGTGTTGGCTACAGCTCCAGCTAACTGGGCAATGCAAGCTGGTTGCACATTTGTGTAAACATGTCTGTGTGTTTGCTCTAAATAATGTGTAAATTTTTTGTTTGAATCTGTATTTGCTCATTGAGAACATTTTGTGTTCATTTTTTGATAATGATGGTTTCCATATAGAAAACTAGTACTGCTATAGGTTGAAAATTTTCTCTGGAACACCAACATTCCAATGTAACTTGAAGTGAGAGCAAAAAGCTCTCTGTGTAGCAATTATAGATTCACAGATCTTAAAAAACATTTCAACTGCAAACACACAGTGTGCACTAGTCTAACTCAAGATTATAACTGATTTTATCTGGAAAAAAAGATTAGATATTAGCTAGATTGAGCTACCATTGGTGCTTGCCTAAGTACACTTATATCACATAGGTGACAATTTAAAATGTGGGAAGTATTTCTACTATCATTTTACACACACACACACACACACACATACATACATATATATATATATATATATATATATACTGTAAAAATTAAATAAAAAGCAATTAAAAGATGTTTTAAAAAATGGCAGAAACAATAAGCCTCTTAAAGCAAGTATCAAGATTTTCCATTGACATCATGGCCAATAACTAGCATGTAGTATTGGTGTAGGTTAAGCCAAAACTGCATTTGCATCACCATTGCAAAGAAGCCAAATATGCTAGTAGAAAGAAATAATCTTCAATGAACATTTCAATTTGTAAAGTGTGATCTGGACATGTAAAAAGTGTTACAGTCTTGACAGACTTCATTACTATGGGATTTTTTTGGTTGATTTACAATGAGAAACATCAAAAAGGGTTACTTGTAGGTTTGGTGGTGGAAGAATTATTGTCTGGGTGTGGTTTTACTGGCTGTCTTCTATTTTGTCTTGTTATTGTTAGCAGAAATTTAAGTACCAAGAGATCCTAAAAGACAGCTTGATTCCAAAGCTTACTAATAAATAGAGAAGAAAGGAAAAAGTTGATCTTTCAACCAGAAAATTTGAATTGCCATTCTGCAAAGACATCTGTACTTCTATAATTTCTTTTCATTTTTTATGAAGCGATCTGTCATGTTGCCAGACTTAAATCTCATAGAAAGTATTTGGTAAATAATGACAAGTGATATGTACTCTGGCAATTCCCATTATTCAACTCTTAAAGAGCTGAAATAAATAGTCATGAATGCATAGGAGAAAATTCTTCAATCTGTGCTCTTTAAATTAGAAAATTGGATTAGCCATTCAGGTTCTGACTGCAAAAGATGCAGCCATAAACTATTGGCTAGATATGCAGAATATATTTGAAAATAACATTTGAAAAAATCTGGACTCACTTTTAAATGAATTCCATCCAATTTGTGTAAATTTCTGAGATGAAGCTTGATAATTATTATTACTTAGAATATTCAGATTATTGACCTCATCTTTATTATTATAATCACAAAGTTTTGGCCAATATGTCCTTCAGCTTTGTTCAGGTGTTTCATGTCAAACTGAACCCTTTAATTTGTTAGCCTTACCTGTTCTTGGGCTTGAACCTGCAACCTCCAGATGATTTTACTCAGAAGTACCTTCCAACCAAACATCTTATCCACTGTGCTATGTGTTAAAAATATTAAAGTCCTTTAAATAATGAAGAACATATAACTTCATATAATATACTTAAGTATGCCTGCCGGTATCCTTATACATAAATATTTAAGGATCTTGCACTTTTTATATCTATAGACATTTTGTAATACCCCCACCTTATATATATATATATATATATATATATATAGGGACAGAAGAACGCATGGATATACACATTTAAAAGAAAAATATATGCATAATAACAAGCATATGACTCCTCTCTTTTTATCTCCCTTATATATATATATATATATATATATATATATATATATACATACAGTGGGGTGAAATAAATATTCATACATATGAAAATTTTAAATTTTTATCTTTCAAACATAGCCAGAACAAAGTTTTTATATACATTTATTGTATTAGGATATATTCTACTAATATGTCTATATAAACATAGGTTACAATTAATTTTACAGAAATTAATACCATTTATTCATTTTCATGGGTGAAAAAGTAATCGTCCAGTACAAAAAATAATGCATTATCTTCATATAATACATTGTAGAATACCCTTTATTCACTTCAACAGTCACTAATCTCTTCCTGTAGTTCTCAATTTATTTCTTGCGATAATTAGTAGGTATTTTGTACCATTCTTCCTGGCATATTGCCTTCAGATTATTGATGTTTGCTGGTGCTCTTTGAATTTTCAAAAATTGCCACAAGTTCTCAATTGGATTCAAATCCAGGGACTGACTTGGCCATTGCAAAACATTAACATCATTTTCAGACAACCACTTCTTCATAGATTTAGCTGTATGCTTGGGATCATTATCCTGCTGGAAAATGTAATCAGAAGGTAACTGAAAACTCTTCCAAGATCTCTTCATACTTTTGGGCATTCATTTTACCATCTATTACTGATATTTTGCCCACACCTTTCGCTGAAAAACATCCCCAAATCATTATACTGCTACCACCAAATTTGACAGTTGGTACCATGTTCTTCTGTGAGTAGGCTTCACCATCTTTCATCCATGCATGATTTCAATAATTATAACCAAACAGCTCAATTTTAGTTTCATCTGTCTATAATACTTTTTCCGAAAACAAATTTTCCTTTTCCTTATGCTGTCTTACAAATTTCAGCCTTGTATCTCTGTGTTGTTTCAATAGGAGAGAAGTTTTCTTTGGTCTCCGTGACTTTAGACCATTCTTCAGCATTTCATTACTTATTGTTCGTTTGGTTACACTATTGGATTTTGGTTAATCAGGTGTCCTAATTTTCTTGATAATTTAGGAGAAACCTTCCTTGGAACACCTGTTCTTTTTTTGTTTCCAACTGTGTTATGTCTTTTAAACATTGCAATAAACTTATCGTAGTAAAAGGAATATTCTGGTTGTTTGAGATATTTCTATAACTTTCTCCATCTTTAAAAAGCTTAACATCAGTGCTTTTTGTAAATTACTCAATTCTTTACCTCTTGCCATGATCAGAACCTTCTCGTATGACAAGCAATTGTAGAAATTTCCGGTTAGGATTTTAAGATTAACTATTGTTACTAATAACATTATTAGAACATTCTACAGGGCTAACTATGGGTACTGATAGCATTGTTGGAACAATCTAGAAAAATACTGCAACAATGTAGTACTTATTTTGCTCATGAAAATGAATAAATGACATTAATTTCTGGAAAATTAATTGTAACCTAAGTTTATATACATATATTAGTAGAATATATCCTTATACATTAAATCTATATAAAAATTTTGTTAAGGCTATGTTTGAAAGATAAAAAATTTAAATTTTCATATGTACGAATATTCATTTTACCCTGATATATATATATATATATATATATATATATATATATATATATATATATATATTATGGATGAAACTGCTCATAATGTAATCATTAGTAGTTGAGATCTCTATCTCATTTTGGGAACCTTTCTTTAAAAGGATATCCTCATAGATACAAAATCATTAAAAAGCATTCAACCCCAAGTTTTATACTGAATCAGCCACAAGATGTTAACAACAAGCTAATATAACCTTTTTGTGTTATATATTTTATATCTAATATGCTATATTTCTTTATATGTGTGTATCTGATGAAAAAAGACCAAATATATTTCTTGGGGATTTTGTACTTTTAATCTTGCTTATCATGTTACTTGTAACTTGGCTCAAAGGTCAATGGTAAGTGTTTCAATTATGCATTGTTTATTCAGACTAGTTTCATCATAATTTGGCCAAATGAATAGAGTGTTCGCAAATGGTGAGTTTCAGTCCCAGGTCGAGTCATACCAATGACTCAAAAAATGTTACTTGATGCCACCTTGCTCAGCACAATAAAATAAAAGATCAAGTGGAGCAATCCAGGAAATAGAGTCGCACCCTCCCCTACACCTCAGTGTAGTAGCTATTGAAAAGGGAGCCTTCGGGTCACCCTCGAGTAAGGTCACCAACTTTACTTTTACTATGATATAAGCATTTTTTTTCAGAACATGAGTAAAATTATTTGAAAATTTTCATATTCAGTAGCTTATGTTATGCCCTTCCTCAATCTCTAAGAGTGTACAGCAAATGATTAGTTCTTTAGATAATGAAGAACCTATACATACATATACATACTAATATTTCCATCTCTGTCAGTCTGACAGTCTCTCACACACACACACACACACACACACACACACACACACACACACACACACACACACACAAACTATAAGGAGATTATTTATACATTAAAACTTCTGCCTTGGACTAGAGTGTAGTACCTGTTTACTCAGCTTAAGATTAAAATGTTGCTCCGCAGCACTTCTGCCTTGGATCAGAGTATATAGTATCTGCACCTTTTGAAATCTCACATTTTTTTAAATCTATAAATTAGAAAATATGCAGATTTTGATGGTTATTTATTTAAAAAAGTATAACATTTAAAAACAAATTCAAAACAGATTTTTAGGATTTTGAATGCTGATTTTCTAGGCCAACATGCATTTTCCTTTGCACTCAAAAGATTACAGTAATACAATCTTACTTCCATTATTTCCTACATTCTTTTTTGTTTTGTACTCAATGTACAAAATATCATTTGGAATGTTTGCAAATATCTGGTGATGATGTGCAAATCTGAATACATTCTAGAGCTTTATTACTATTGGTTTATTTTGATCAGGGAGATGCATTTTTTAAATCAAAAATTTACTAAATATTGAAAAAGAATATCGCTATTTTGTAATCTGGAATATTATTGTAAAGAATCTGCCTCTTTGTTATTCACCTATACAGCTGTATTGGACTGTCATTACAGTTTTCAAATATCATATCAATTGCTCTAAGTATTTAGCACATATGTTGTTGAAAAACTAGTACAAGATGCTCTGTAAGAGCTTAAAAAATTTGACAATCAAAAACTTTTATTTACATTGATCTATACTTTCTACTGTAGTAGTTTTTTGCCTGCAATTTATGCACTGGTTCACAAAGAGCAGTGTCAAAAGTCTGTATTACAGTTGGTTTGTGGTAACTGTTCAAATTACCTGAATTTTTAGACTATACCTCATATACTCATGATTTCCCACACTCTAATGTACACTTATTTTGCTTCAACAGTGAAATTTTTACCACGAACCTCAAGATTCTTTCCTTTAAAAACTTAGTCTAACAGGAATGTAAGCTGATGATAAAAATCTTGATTTCATGATCGCTTCAAAGTAGAACAAAAAAGAATTCAGTCACCATGTCTAAAAGTCAGTTGGACTAACAGCTGTTAGAAGTAATAATTCCAGCCAATTCTGATTTGTAACTGTCATTTCATTCTTATTTTAAGTCTATTAAAGATATTCTCTTTTCACTCATGGATATAAAGCATTCTAAAACATTTCTGCAGTATTTCAATTGATGTATTTTTCAAATTGTACTATGTATTTTAGATATTATTAAACACTTTAACAGATTATCTTAAGAACAGTCAAATTTTTAAAACATGTTTATTTTTTTTTAGAACATATAAAATGAATTTATTTCTGAAATAAACTTCAATTTTAGACTCAACCAAAATTATTTAGATATCCGGTCACATTTCATAGCTAGAATTAATTTATCCTGTACGTCTTACACCTGGTACCACTAATTTTACAAAATCAGTGGAAAAAACTAAGTTTACACTTTTAGCTATTTCTGAGCTAAATATGGTAATTTTATTACATTTGTAAAACAGAAATATTTTTCTTCCTTTATTAATGAAAATTTTAGATATAAATATATATCGTGTGTAAATATATGCATATATTTTTATGAAACAGTATCCTTTAAGGAATGTATTCTGGCAAATTAAGAATGCTAGTCTAGCTATTTTGAGATTTTTATGGGATATTGGCCCATTGGCATAATCATTAAAGTGTTTGCCTGTGGTCTGGGAGACTGGGGTTCAATCTCAGGTTAAGTTATACCAATGACTTAAAGAAAGGTACTTGATGCCTCCTTACTTAACACAGTACTATAAGACCTGAATCAAGGGTAAGTAGAGCAATCCAGAGAATGGAGCTGCACCTTCCCCTACTCCTTGGTGTAGTAGCTATTGAAAAGGGAGCCTTTGGGTTGCCCTCGACTATATTCAACCAATTTACTTATTTTATTTGTGTGGGTTTTTTTTTGTAAGCATTTAGAAAAAACAACCCACACAAATAAAATAAGATAAAAACATTTTTAAGAATTCTATATCCTATACTTTTAGTTTATAAAACAAAAATTTATATGGATTTAGCTAACCAAGTTCAGATCTCAATTAAACGAGTTTGTGTTCAATTTACTTTAATGCACTTGGGAAATACATGAATCCACTTTTCCCAATACGTCAGGTCTGAGTAGCAGATAAAAGAAAGGAGATAATCACCATAAAATATGCCATGAAAGATTCAATATGGTACCTCAATAGTCTACTAATTCATTGGATGATTTAATTTAAATTTTGATGGTATAAGCATAATAGAAAATTAAATTAAAACTTTAAATAAAAATATTGAATCAACATTTTAATAAACAATATTATTACAATAAATAAAGACACTATAATTTTTTCTACAGTGCTGTCTGTTGACATGTGTTCATGAACTTTTCCTTTTAGTTGGTTGGTTGGGTTTTATGGCATATCAATCTTGGTTGGTTATTTAATACCAAATTCATTTTTATACAAATAAACAGTTCTATTCAAACAATTCAGTTTAGCACGCAAAAACAGTCCTATTTCAGACAATTCAGTTGAGCATAAGTACGCAGTTTAAATCTCAAAGCAGTTCTATTTCAAATAATTCAGTTTAGCATGGGTACACAGTTTAAATAATGAAACAGTTCTATTTTAAACAATTCAGGTTAGCATAAGTATGCAGTTTCTTTGAAGAACGAAGTTTAAATGTCAAAACAGTTTCAAGCAATTCAGTTTAGCATGAGTACACAGTTCAAATAACAAAACAGTCCTATTTCAAGCAATTCAGTTTAGCATAAGTACACAGTTTAGTTTAATTTGACCCATTGATAGCACCCTATCAGATGCCACCACTCTGGGCTAGAATGGACCTGGGAGTGATGGAAATGAAGGGGTACTCTGCATTCACCAAAGCTCCAGTATTACTGGAATCTCACTATTAGATTGTTTAGTATCATATCCAGGACACTTGTTGTGGGTGGGTGGGTGGTTCTTCCCCCTCGGCAGAGGTGCAGTCAATGTATTCTACAGCCCAAGCCAACTGGGCAATTTTCCTTTCTAATATGCCCATGATTAAATAGACAATATTACAGTTTGCCAGTATTTTCTCTTAAAGTTCCCATCAACATGTCCTTCTCTCCAAACCTGTAAAATTTGGGTAATTATAGACCTTATCATGGGCTACCCTGGAATGTGTTAGTTGGGGTGTTTAATTTAGACTTCTTCTAGACTTGTTGCCTCACCAAAACTAATGATCCCAGTCTACTTTATGACTTGATCTATAAACATGAGACAGGTAAAAGATGGATTCATGCCTTTCCGAAGGATATTTATACTAAGAGAACAGCTTTGGTGGGAAATTTTAATGCAGCTTTATCATAGGACTAGCACATTTGAAGTATTATTAACACCTAAAATAGTTAATAAAAATGAATTGATATAAATTCCTTAAAGAATCATCATCATCATTAAGATCAGCATGGATTCCTTTGACTCTCTCTTGCCATCTTTCCCTATGGGCCATTGCACTTGGTAAGTCCTCTAGATGGTGTGTTTATTGAAGAATGTCACTTATGAGTTTGTCCATACTTCTCCGGCAAGTCTTGTTTGTATTTCTTGGATGGTTTGTGAGATGGGATATAAGTGGCTTTATAAATGCTGTTTTGTTGGGTACTGCTTCCAGGATTTGTTCAAATAAGCCAGCATCGTTCTCGTATTGTTCCCATCTAGTTTTTTCTCCAAGCACTTTGTCAAAGTCCAAGTGGGGTAGTCATACTGACACAGCTTTAGCATAGAAGAATTCACAGAAAAATCTCAATAGTCAAAGTAGGGTACTGCTTCCTGGATTTGTTCAAAACAGTACACTGCATCCTTGAATAGTTACCATCTAGCTTTTTCTCTAAGTGTTCTGTTAGAATCCAAGTGGTGCAACTATAACGTAGTACTGACACCGCTGCAGCTATCAGAGAGGATAAGGTTGATGCTAATTAGTATTAGTTTCTTATGTTTTAATATGAAAATTTAGAAAAAAAGTAAATTGAGTAAATCTTATATCATCAATAAAACACACTTCAATTAGAAGGTGCACTTAGCATAATGGTAATCATCGTAGGAAGTGGAATTGGTGATCAGTGTTCAAATCTTTGATGAAGCTGTTTATTTTTCACTTCACACCATGAGGAAAAGTATGAATCCATATGTTCTCTTTCCCAGCTTTGGATAAAGAGTCTTTTCACCTTGGTAAGGCAACCAGTCTAGAAGGAAGACTCTGAATTCAAACCAACTGTGCCCTGCTTAAAAATTAATCTTGGGTCATATTCTGCCTGGAGAAGCAGAGTTGGGCAAATAAACAATGAGAATTTCATAGAAGTTGAGATGTATAAGGACTTTATTAAATTACCCAATGACAATATTTTTTTCATAAGATATGTAATAGGATAATTCATTTCCCTCATCTTTTAGCCCAGTTGGCTAAGGCTGCAGAATACACCGACTGTATTTCTGGAGAGAGGTAAGACCCCGCTTAAAAAGTGTCCTGGATACAACATTGAAAAATCGAATGTTGAGGCTCCAGTAATGCTGGAGTTTTGGGGAAGTACTCCTTCATTGCCATCGCTCTCAGCTCCACTCTGGCCTGGAGTGGTAGCACCTGAGTCAAATAGAACTGTTTGACTTTTAAACTGAGTGCAAACAAATAACTTATGCTAAATTGAATTGGTAAAAATAGAACTCTTTGATCATTTAACTGTATGTAAACAAATGACTGATGCTTAACTGAATTGTTGGTGGTACATAGCAATACTTGGAATTGTTTAATTTTGTTAACTTATGTTTACAGATCATATATATCTAATATATATGAATAAACCAGATTTGGCATTAAATAACCTACAATGGTTGATGTGCCATAAAACCAAACCAAACTATTCCCTTATCTTTCTTGTTTTATTTTTATCTATATTTTTATTATTTTATTACTTTGAAAAAATTTTCTACATATGTGCCTGTTTTTTCTTTGGCCTTTTGCAGAGAGAATTTTTGTTTAATCTGAAGTTTGTTATTTTGCTATTATGCATTATGGGGTGTCATAGGCTATAGTTCATTTAGATTACATCTTATTTAATTATTAACTTTATACATATGAACCTGTTCATTCTCTGCTTTGCTGTATAGGAGGAAGTTTTGTTTTATGTCAACTTGGTTATTGGTTGGTAAGTTTTAGTTCATCAATACATTTGACAAAAATTACTTCACAAAAAGTATGACAAAATAAAAATCTTTAAAGCTAAAAAATATGATGATGACACTTATAGAAAATAACTGAATATAAACAATTTGTTTCAGACAAATTTGATAAAGCAGTAAATATCTACCCAAAAAACTTAAATTTATCATCTAAAGAAACAACATATTTAGAAGTCAATGTTCATAGTAATATGTAAAATACATGATGAAAGAATTGAATGCATATCTAATTGTTTATCTTTTCTATCAAAAAGAGATTCTTATTTTCTTTATGAAAAATGTGTCACTTTTACTATGGGAATAACCAAATATATCAAAATTAACACACACACACACACACACATATATATAAATATTCATAATATAATTTGGTATATCTATGAATAATGAGTGTTCAATATTATATATATATATATAGGGTGGAATGATAAAATTGTCGACTTAAAGAAAACAACACTACAGCTTCATTTCAAAACTTTTATTGAAAAAATCAATTCAGGTAACTTGACTATATAGTAGAGCTGACATCTATTTAATGTAGCCGCCTTCAGCCTCAATCACCGCCTCAATACGGATCCAGAACTGGGAGCATGCCTTTTCCACAAGTGCTGGCGGGGGCTCAGCGAATACTCGGTGGATGGCAGCAATCAGGCTGGCTTTGGTGTTGTGGGAGGTCATGTTGGTGATATTCTCGACGTATGACCAAACAAAGGAGTCCAACAGGTTCAGCTTGGAGGAGGAGAGGGGCAGTGAGAGAAGGGTACAAAGTCGTAGCACTCCTTCTGAAGCCAAGCCGGGGTCGCTTTGAACTTGTGGGCCGGCGTCGAGTCCTGCTGCCACACCTAAGGTCTGCCACCGGCCACCTAATTGCACCAGGGGATCACCACACTCTTCAGCACATCCAGGTACACTTTGGTGTTGACTTTCAAGCCGACTTTGAAGATGTGAGGTGGCATGATGTTGCCCTCACTTGAAACCACACCAAAGACCATAACCATAGCCGGAAACTTTGTTTTCATCACCGTGGGTATGTCCCTGTTATTTGTGGCAATCCAGATTTGCATTTTGAGGGTGCTGGCAATGGTCCAGTTGTCATAACTTGGATCGGTAGAGAGCATGACTTGTACAGCGGTGCATCTCTGATCTCGTTCGTTGAACATTGTATCACTTTCCGACATGATAGAAGCCTCCTATCATTCTTGGGATTTGTACACAACTGGCCAACTATTAGATGGTCTGCAACAAAAAAAGAAAACTGGTTTTTATTAAATGTAAATGGAATCATATTGTCTTTTCCAGGGCAACAATTTTATTGTTCTACACTGTATATATATATATATATACATACATATATATATATATATATATATATCACTCTTGGTCTGATGGTTGCAAAGGTCTGTGTGTGTGTGTGTGTGTGTGTGTGTGTGTGTGTGTGTGTGTGTGTGTGTGTGTGTGTGTGTGTGCATGTCTGTGTGTGCATGTCTGTGTGTGTGTACATGTATGTGAATGTTTGTGTGCATGCATGCATGCATATATGTGTGTGTGTTTCTGCATCTACATACACAACAATTTATGAATAAGCTCTCTAATCCTATAAAAACAGTATTAGACTAGGTAGAATAATGCAATGGTTGAGAGAATAAATTACAATTATAAGTTTATTTTTCAATTTAGTCACAGTTTAATGCTGCACATTTTTCCAAACATTCTATCCACTTTTACATTTCATCCATGAAGTTTACTTATGTTTGTTTGTTTGGGTGTTATGGCGTATTAACCTTTGTCGGTTATTTAATGCCAAATCCATTTTTATGCAAATAACCAGTTCTATTTCAAGCAATTCAGTTTAGCATAAGTACACAGTTTAATTGTTAAAACCATTTCTATTTCAAGCTATTCAGCTATTCAATTTAATCAAACAGTTCTAATTCAAACAATTCAGTTTAGTATAAGGATAGATTTTGTCGAAACAGTTCTATTTCAAGCAATTCAGTTCAGTGTATGTACAGTTTCAATGTAAAAAACAGTTCAATTTCAAACAGTTCAGTTTAGCATAAGTATGCAGTTTAGTTCTATTTGACCCATAGATAAGACCCTATCAGATGCTACCACTCTGGACTAACATGAACCTGGGAGTGATGGCAAAGAAGGGGTACTCTACATTCCCCAAAGCTCCAGTATTACTGGACCCTCACTATCAGATTGTTTAGTGTCATATCCAGGACACTCTTGGGAGGTGTCTTACTCCTCTGCAGAGATTTAGTTGTATTCTACAGCCCCAACCAACTGGGCAAGGTTTACTTATAATCTAATTGCATATAGTAATTTCAAGATTGACATGTGATGAACAATGTTGACCTTTAAACACCTCTTTCACCAACAACCTGAATATCTGATGGTGCTTAATCACAGCTCTATGGAGAATATGTAACAGGTGTTAATTTCAGAATGTTTATTGTTTCTACCATTTGTTGACTCCACACAATGATTGTGTTGTCATGATGCAAAAGATCTCATTGCAGGCCTTATTCTGTGGATCTTTCATTTAAATGCAAAAAGAATTTCATATTACTTGGGTGAGTTCAAAGTTTTGCAATATTTTGGCAGCATGAAGGACAGTTTAATGGCTTTAATTGCTTTTACCAAAGTCAAGAACATGACAACTCGTTGTGGCCTGTTGGTGGCCGGAAAGAAGATGCAGAAGAAAAGAAAGTAGATGGAACAAGTGTATTGAATAAACAAAACATATACACAAAAAAAAAGAGTGCTAGTACAGCAGATAGAAGTGTCCATCCGAACTGTCAGGATTGACTGCTGGGATAAAGTCTCTGTGAGTATAAAATAGGGTTAGTATTTATGAAGGAGGAAGAGTTAATTATTGTGTAGGTGGGTCATCATAACACAACCCACACTGGATTATGAGATGCCAAGCTTGCCTGTTACTATCTGAGTGCTACTTGACAGATTTTCCTCAATGGCTTGGAGCACAGCCTTAGAATCTACAGTTTTAGGCCTACCAGACATTGCTTGATCATCAAGTTTCTTGCAGCCAGAGCAGAATTTCTTGAACCCCTGGCTACTGTATTGTCATCAACTGCCCAACAAATGTTTTTGGTTGCTTCCATGGCAATATGGTCCAGTTTGAACGCATAAAGCCTAAGTTCCTGAATTAGACTAAATTGTTCATGTGTGTGGTTTTCAAATTGCACATAGAGTAAGCAATGTATATCATGTCAGCATACCAACTACCACAGGTACCTTCTATGTCTTGAACTGCTTTGGTCACATGATTTACATACCAAAATATTGCAAAACTTGTGACTCACCCTAGTGCATTACAGAATTGATAGTCATTCCCTTTAGCAGAAATTTCAAATGAATGACTCTCTGCTTCCTAAAAATTTTCATTTTCTACATGGAAGGAAAAGTTTTGAATTTCCTTACTTTCAAAGAATCTGTGAGACAATCAACTGTCTTTTGTTTTCAAGGTTATAATGATGAACCCAACACTCATCCCCACTGGTAATATCCACAAGGAAATCTTCCTCTTCTTAACAACATTGATTAAGGAATTCTTGGCAGTTTTTGTTTCATGGTGTCTGTCAGTTGTTACAGAAACATATCTGTTGCAGATTTCAGTAATTTATCTTCTTAACTCAAATGCTGAATTCTTTCTTGACCAATGCCAAACTTCAGAGAAAAGGTCTCAGCTTAATTTGTTGGGTTTCTTGAATCATGTCTTTCACTCTTCTTTGATTCTTTTTGTGCATCACTAAATTTGGTCATCCAAATTTTTTCTTATTAAATACATCTTACCTCTCTACTACAGCTTTTGGCATATCAGATTGACCTTTTCATACCTGAACAGTTATCATTGCTTTCATACATCTGAGAATTTCAATTTGTACACAACTATCTAGAGCTCAAAATTCCATCACTGCATTATATGTAACTTGAACATGAAACTCATGATTAATGAACACAATGACTCAATGCAACGGCATATCAAACTGACACTAAGCATGTTTGAATAGAGCTGTCAAAGAGATGTTCAGAATGTGTTTATATCTCCTTTATTAGCAATATCTTGTAGTAGGAGACTTTACTTATCAATCAAATTGATGAAATCAAATATGATTAGGTTCTGATTTTCTATAATGAGCTCCAAATATATTCTGAATTGTTGCTCAAGTAATGTAACTGGATAATGAAATAATTTTACATATAAAGAAAAGAAATTATTGTCATTGTGTATACTATGGAAGTCCATTAGAGAAAAATATTGATTTTTAAGTATTTTTGCAGAAACACATCAGGGCTGTATTCAGAATTAAAGAACTGATTAAAATAGTATTTCTGGACACTTTCTGAAACAATGTGTTAAAATGCTTTCATAAGACCATTAATTATCAATAGTATTTTTTCTACTGACTTTTTGTAGCATCAAGAGAAATGACTTTATGAGAAATTATTTTAGACAAGTGAGCTCTTTCTTTGTATCCCTAGTGTTGCTTCATCTAATCTATTCTTTAAACAATGAATTATCCATGTAAAAAAGGGAACTTTTTCCCTGGAGAAGAAAACAAAATGACAAAAGGAAACAGAGTCCCTAAAATACTAACCAGACCAATCCATTACAGAAACACAAGGTATCCAAGCAATTTCAAATTGGTATTTCTGGAACACTTAACTTTGTTAAGAAAAGAAAACCACAACCTGCATTAGCTTGACTTATACACTGATTTGACAAGATATTATATGCTGCCTTCTTTAACTTCCTTCCCTCTCCACCAATGTCATTTGTCAATTATCTGGACTTCATTCCCCAGAGAGTAATATGTATCTTTCTCTCCCTTCACTCTATGTGAAGGGAGCCACCTCACCTTCTTTATGTTCCTTGAATTTGGCTTTAAATGGGTGGCTGGTTTTCTTTATTTATCTTAGATTATTCACCTGACTAGAACTGAAGAATGGATTGGTCAAAATATTGTGTTAATACCATCAAGTTTACAGAGTAAATGGTTTTTATCAAAGTTATAGACTAAAAAAAAGATTTCTTTTAATCTTAATGCTGATTCTAATTCTCCCTTACTTACCACCTTTTGACATTGCCAACTGGATTATTCTGATTAGTATATTAGTTTTGAGGACTATGATAAATTTTTAAAAAAGTAATGATTATTTTAATATGCACAATTTGTCTGATAATGAAAACAAAAATTAAATGAATATTGAAATAAGATTCATTGTTTTTTTGTTTTTTTTGGTGGGGAGCATTGTACTTGTATCATTGATTTTAATCTTTGATCCAAATTCTGTAAATTTTGAAGTTGTAAATGAAGCTTTTGACAATTAACACATATTTTTACTACAGAGTAATGAAAAATTCTATCATTATAGTAACATGTGGCATTGTGAAAATTAAAGAACTACAGTAAATATATGCAAAAATGTCTTTTAGTTTTTTTTCTAAAAGAATCACTTCATACAGATTCAAATATTCATTATTATTCATGAGTAATATTTTGATAGACTACATTACTTGACCACCCCCACTTCCTTTTGAGTGATCATGAAATGAAAAGAAGGAAGATGCAAGAGTGACACAAATGCCCCCATCACCATGTTCATTGTCAAATAATGCTTTATGTTACTATAACAACAGGAATTTCTCATTATTCTGCTGTGAGATAAATTTCTATGACCAATGAATATATATATATTCTTTTAAAGTTACATTATGTTTCATCTCAGGGAATTAGTCTACAAAAATTAATGTACAACATCTTATCAATGTTTACAATTCATCTAAAAAAGTTTTTCTCTAAATGCAGTTTATCTGTCTATAACTCTATTTTTAGGTCTAAACGTTTAAAATTTACACCAAACAATTTAGTTTAAATCAAGAACACTATCATATTTTTCAAATTATCTTATATACTTCATAGATAAGTTATGGTTGCAAATTGTATTTTTACATAAATTATTACAGATGCATAATTGCTGACAAATTCACAGGACACCATTTTATATATTTGTCGAGGGGGTTTCAGAAAAATCAATATCATTTCATAATATGATAACTTAACCAATTCTTGTTCAAATGACCTCAAATTCTAATAAAAAAAAATTCTAAATTTAATGTTTTATATTTTTTCTTTTCAAACATATAAATGCCATTTACTAAAAAAGAAAAGACATTTAAATTTAAACATTAGACATAAGATTTTGACTTGTTTCTACTCATGCTGTTAAGATTTAAAATCATTTGAATGAGAATTGGTGAAATTATTAGATTATAAAAGGATATTGATTTTTTTAAACACCCAGTACATCTCAAATGATATCAAATTTTTTGAACCACTGCATATAATAATCATGGATAAAAATCTTTAGAGTAGTTGAGAGGTTTACCCTTTTTCTTTTTTTTAAATACCAGTTTTTTCTTTTTTCTTTTTTTCTAGATCCGTATTCTTCACACTACTCTCTAGCTCATTCATCATGGGTTGATCAGGACCCGGACTCAAAGAGGAAAGCCCTACAACAGAGACTGTCGTGTCCTGGTCATGATGCCAGGGTTGCATCAAGGTGTCTACATAAGACAAACAACAGCCAGAGCAGTCACAGTCCTGGGGGTCGACGATGGACAGGCCTCAAATCTTTCTCTGTCAGCACTGATACCTCTCGCCCTAATTCACCGTCCTGCAATGGAATGGAGAGCGCTGGTTATGCCACCCGCCTCCAACAGCTGCCGCCCTTGCCCCATTCAGATAGAGACATGGAACAATCAACATTCCCTAAGTATTATGTCTTGGAGCCCAATTCCCAAAACTCCCCTCCCCAACATGGTGGGTCACGCCATCACCAAGACCATTCTGCAGAAGGAGAACACTCAGTACAACTGCCACTCCCAAAGTATTATGTGCTAGAACCCAATACGCAGACTTTACCCAGGGCAACTAGAAATCCAGATGCAAAGGATCACACAGTTTAAACTTGTATTACTGAATTTTGGGAGAAAACAAACAAAACAAAACAAAACAAAAACAAACAATTTCTGTGTTTTGGGCATAAATGTGTGTCAAAGGTCATTTAATCTGCCAATCTCTCTGCAATCAAGATTATTAAGAAATAATCTTAATTTGAAACTTGTATATCTAAAAAGAAAAAGAATTGAGCTGGGAGGCAATTTAGAATTTCTTTTAGAATTTTCTTTTTGAATTTTATTTTTTTATTTTTTGGTAAATCTAAGGAATTCAGAATGTCTTATATCCCAAAATGATATCTAAAGGCAAATAAATCAATTAAAAGTATACATACAAAATATAGAATTAATTAATCAATTAATAATAATAATAATAATAATAATAATAATAATAATAATAATAATAATATCACAGCATTGGTAAGATTGGCTAGAATACTCAGAAGAATTCTGGAGACCTGAAGAGATTTGCTATCACTCAGACTCCAGTGAAACATCACCAGTTAAATCTGGTGTGAAAAACTCACAAAGAGTAAGATAATAATAATAATTATTGATGGAATGGAAAAAGTTTTGAATATTCATTTTTAAATCAAGGGAATTTAAGATAATTAAGGAAATGAATCTCTAATTGGAGTCATTTAAAAAAAGAAAAATGTGAAAAGTTTACATTTTTTGTTCTCAGTAAATAAAGTTAATTTTTTGGATCTTACACTCTTTCCAAATCATAACAAATAAATAGTCACCATGTTTTGCTCAGCAAATTTCTAACTATCTGTCAGGTAACGACATGAGAATAAGATTATTTATTTGCTTTGATATACCCTTAGCAGATACAAAGTTGATAGTCTACTGATCAGCAATTCTTCAATAGTCTTGTGATAAATTGACTTAAAATAATTAGTTCATTCCTAGAAAAACAGCCTACAGATTTTTAATAGGACATTTTTTTTATTTCTTCATCAGGTGCTGATATGAAAAGTGTATAAATCAGTATATAACGCACATCCTGACATGAAAATTTCAACGTTTTCATATGATAGATTACTAATCATCTTTGGATGATAGCATGGGGAGAGAACTATATGCTCATCCAGAAGAGAATTTTCACAAAGAGTGAATTGGCAAATCTCCAACCTTCATCAGGTGCTGTTTTGGAAAAGTTAATCTTTTGACCTGTACATTCATTGTAAAGTCCACAATGTCCTGATAAGTTGGTCACTAATTATTGTCAGGTCAGATGATGATGATGATCTCAAGGCTGGGAGTGATGTAAATATGATGACTATTTTTTAATTTTTACATAATGTGATAACACAACAAATTTTAATTATAATAATAAGATGAAGAAGAAGAAAAAGATGCTTTTGATATAAACTTGATTAGACTGATAACAATAAAAAAAAAGAAAAGTAAAAGATACTTGAATGGGAAATGGAGATTTTGAGAAAATCAAAAATATAAGGGAGAAAAAATAGAAAATTTTATCTTAAAAGCTCAATTTTTATAGATAATAAATCTGAAAAAATGAAGTAGTGAAGTAGTTCTAGCAGTTGTATGTAAATTTGTGCCTTCACACATGCAAACATAAAAGTTATAACAATTTATAAAATTAATAAGTTATAATGGCTTCTTCAGGAAAAATATACTTTTCTGGTAGATATTAAATATTTGTGTTAAGATATGGAGACTGTTTTAAGGTAGATATTAAGCAATTCTTTTTGTTAAGATTTTTCATAGTTGACAGGCAAATGATTAAGAAAATAGGGAAGGATGACAAGGGAAAGAAGAAAAAGAGAGAGAGAAAGAAAAAGAGAAAAAGGCACAAAAGGGAGAAAGGAAGAAATCACAGAATGTGAGAAGAAACAAAAGTGAACATGAAAGAAAAAAGGAAAAATAAAAAAAGAAATATACTGTAGCCAAATAAGAGAAAAAGAAAAAAAGACTTTTAAAAGAGAAGGAAATAAAAATCCTTCTTTTTGTCCTTTGAACAAAAATTTGATTTTGTCTGATTTTTGTTTCTTTAGCTACTTCTGAACCTGCACTTGTTTTAAATTTTAAGGAAAGAGGGTCCAAATATATGTGAAAACCAATTTTAATGTACATACATATCCATACAAAACACACAAATGTACACAAACAATATATATATATATATATATATATATATATATATATATATATATATATATATATATATATTGGTGGGATTCAACCATTTTAGAAACTGCTTTTTGCCATAAATTTTACATTTATGGATTTAATAAGAAAAATATATAAATAATAATTCTAATTATCATCATGCCTAGAATATTTCCATGTTGAAATTTCATTATCATCCTATTTTTTATTGTATGCATGTTTGACTTTTTTTATCATCAGCTGTATGATTCTTTTAGATTTAGAATAGACTTTCCAATCATATTGAGATTTTTTTACTCCATATCAATGGGAAAATGTTCAAATTTGCCATCGCTAGGATCACTTGTTATGTCAGGACAAAGGTTCAGTTATGAAAGTGCAATGTATCCAATTTCTCTCCAAGAGAAGTTTCAACAGAGGACTAGCTTAAAATGGGGACTTATATATGTACAAGTGGGTAATTCTAGATATTACCCTGGTCTATTAGCATTCTTCTTTCTGGGGTAGTTCAACTATCTGGGATTGAGCCTCACCTAAGACCCTTTGGGTGTAATGGAGATATGCTGCTTGGAATATTGGCCCTCTGACTCTTGGCAACAACCTTAATTTGCTCCTCAGTTTAAAAAGCTGAGAAATGCCCTGTGCAAAAAGCATCACTATTCCATGGAAAAGATGTTTGACTAAAAAAACAAATCAAAGAGCTGATTTTGAAAACTTCTGTATTTTTAGTACCTGTTTACAGAAACTGGTAGAATCCCACCAATATATATATATATATATATATGTATATATATATGTGTGTGTGTGTGTGTGTGTGTGTGTGTGTGTGTGTGTGTGTGTGTGTGTGTGTTGTCTATCTATATCTATAAAATGCACTAGCCTGTTGATTTAAATATGTTTCTGTTGAGATATTTTATGGTATAAGAAAGCTGAGGTAGTCCAATGGTGCTGTACAGTGGGTTGATATAAGGCATACCACTGACTACAAAAGGACATTTTTGGTAAGCATAAACACAGGTTGTGAGTTACTTGTTATCAGTTCTTGATTGGTCAACTGGGCCAACTATTGTTTTAGTCATAAAATGACACTGGATATACTTCCATAGAATTTGGCGTGCCTGTATGAACTCTGCAATAAGATGAGGGCCTTAATTTTGGCTAAGGAACATCCGTCGTTTGTCTGTACTTGTCAACCTTTGTTTCAAGTACACATCTTCATCCACTGGGATGAGATACTCTGCAGGTGTCTTAGTTTTTGACAGACTAGCCTTTTCTTTAGAGCCATACATTTCTTACTATTTACTGAAGGGCTCATTGATTTACATGTTATTTGGATTTGTTTTGGGAATTTCAGAAATGATTAGTTTGTGTGATAGAAACTGGGTGTACAGTTGGACTCTCCTTTTTTTCAGTTTCTCATGCAGATAGCTCAGCCCACTCACCTGCTTTAAGCATCTTCCTGAAATATATATATATATATATATATATATATATATATATATATATATATATATATATATACACACACACACATTTATCACAGTCTCATTGTACCTGTCAAGAAAATGTGAGTTAATCATCCAATATACCTGTGTAAATTGCATCTGGTTTACAGGTAGATGAATGGAAAGTATTTGTGTTTTTTAAATATGTTGTCTGTAAGGAACTGAAGCTTCTGAGTCTTGGATCAAGATGGATGCTGATTTTTAATTTGACTGAGATGATGAGACTGTTTATTTCTGAAATACTTTAAAAAATTCAAGCCCGGATTTCTGTAACCATTTTTCTGATGCATGATCAGAAAATTTGCTCATTGGAGGGAGCATGACTTTGTTCTTTTTTATTTTTTTTTATCTTGGGACAGTTCAAATGTTTAAATAGGGCTTCATTCTCCTTGTGCTGATTTCTAGGTCAGATGCTCAAGCCATCACTCTCTTGTTCTTTGCTTGTCATCAGGACTGGCGTTGAGGCTAGGGAAAATATCTTGAAAAAATAAATAAATAAAAATAAAATGAAATAAAAAAAGAAAGAGCTTGATAATTTAAGCTCTCAACTTTGATTCATTTTTAAGCTAAGCCATCAAACAATGACAATACACACTTCATCATATCTGTGAAAAGTCAAGTCCAACATGAGAGAAGAGAACACAGTCACAAGATTGTGTCACTGAGAAAGATATGGGGCACCTGACCATCAAAACGAACATGGTTATCGTCATTGTGTCATGGATGAATATTACATCCAGGAGTATTTATTGTCTGGGAAGTTTAGTTTGCATAGTATTATCCCTGGAACATCGCCTCCACTAAATTACATCGGTAAGTAATAATATAATACAGCACTTGGATTTGGTTGCTTTACCAAGATGTCTTATACTTATTGACTTGCTGGAATGCTTTTCTGATCCTGATGCTAAGTCCAAACTTCTAGCAAAGTTTAAAAGACTACCAAAGTTTACATTATCACTTCCATGATGACTGGTGACCTGATCTAAAAGGAACAGTGTCTTATTATTAAATCCATTTTCAATTAAAATCTCTTCAGAGAATGATTCTAATTTTATAAGCTATGCTGCTTTGGGATCTGGCAAATATTCGCATTGTATAGGGTTGGCCAAGAAATTTGTTCAGTTTTTGTTGTTAGGTGGCATTAGGAGTGTTTAGTGTTTACTGAACTCTTTAAAACAATCACTTTTGATAGTATTTTTCACACCTGTCATATTAACATGGATTTCCTTTTAATTATTGAAATTGGGGTACATTTGTTTATTGATTATAATCCCAAATGTGGGAGAAATTAAGCAACATTTTTGGGTTATTGTATTTTTTTTTTGTTTTGTCTTTTTTTTTTTCATTTAAAGGAGAACATAAATGCGACTCAACGTAAAACAAAACCCAAACAAACATTTTGGCCAACTCAGTACATTTTGTTCTGCAGATGAAGCATATGCATTTGTTATTTGTTACAGCTAATTGGTAAAATATAAAAAAAAAACAAAAATAGCAAAAAAAACCCCAAAAAAAACAAAGAACAAATTGCTGGTGAGTTAGGGTTTTGCTTTGATGTCGACTCCTTCAGCTGAGAGGTAATCCTTTTATTCTCATTTCTACATTCTATAAAATGTTTTGCCCAAACAAATCTCTTACAATCAGAGTTTCCAATCATGAAACAAAAACTGTCTTCCTTTCAGGCATCTTTTTACTTTCTCTATGTTTACAATGACAAGGATCAGAGGACAAAAGCAAAAATGTTCAGTTATTTTAGTTCCTGTGTCATTCAGCATTATTTGTTTAATTTCTATTCAGTTGAGAGAAAAAGAAAAGAAAAATAAAAGAAAGTTTTATTGAAGACACATTTTGTTAAATCCTCTCACCTTAATTTCATAAAGACAATATAATTCCTAAAACAAGTTTGGCGTTTCACTATTGGATAATGTAAAAACTTCATCAATCTAACTAGTTTGCATTAAACTAGTCGTTTGTCGAAAGCAACTTTCATATAAAACTTGAAATAATGACTTCCAGTATCTTTTACTATTTGTGCTTCTATGCTTGTTTCTGTTCAAGATTTACAGTTTAGTTATGCATATTTAATATTTAATATAATTAGTCTAAAAGTTTTAGGAAGACTACTGTCATTGCGAGAATTTTTCAGATGATCTAACTCAATTGTTGTGTCACTTTTCAAGTTACCACATTTTGACTGGTCCATTTTGCAGTCTTATTTAGAGGTCTCAATCTCATGGAAACAGAGGATTTTTCTTTTCTACAGAAAATAGTGATTAAATATATAAAGTAGATAATGATTAAATATCTATAATTATTGTGCTTAAAATTTGTATTACTTATAATGAGAATGCTTGATATCTGGGATCAATCATATGTAGACAATATAACACAGGTATGTATATGGATCAGTAAGCCCATCACCTGATATGTAATTATAAGTAGGTTTTTATCTAAAATTTTTACTGTACAATGTTTAATCTTGTAATTTATATTCACGACTGAATTAACTTCCCAGATAATTGTTAGCAGAATTCTGATCCAAAATTTTTATTGTCCAAATACATCAGAATGTAATAATGATATGATATACCATTTTTGTAATGTGCAAGCATGCAAAAATCAAATCCTTAAAAAATATTTTTTTGTTGCATTTTTATAATGATAATTGGTTTTTATAAATCAAAAAGGACAGTAAATATTCAATACAATCCTTTTTGTAACAGAAAACAGACAAGATATTTCAAATGAGATTTTAATTAGTTCACTGTAGAAACCCAAGAATAAACAAAAGGGATTTTCTTACTTTTTTTTTTTTACCTTCTAATTATCTTTCTTTTGTTATTTTCCTCATCTAGTGCTACCCTCACTCTTAGTTTATATTTCTCTTTCATATACATTTATAACATCTATAATTCTGCAAAAAAGTTATCAAGCCCTGAAATCTTCAGTCTAGTTACCTCGGATGGATTTTTTTATTGCTATAATGTTTCAACCACTTCATTCTACAGTCATTTTTGATATATCTTACAATGGTAGCTCTTTATTATCAACTGATTTACTCAGACTAGTGTCATCATCACTTTTATTATAGTCATCATGTCATAGTCAGTAACCCTTGAGGAATTTCAAACTGAATCCTTTATTTCATCCACAGCTGCTAGATTCCCAGGCAACTGTTCATGCTTAGAGGATATCTTGTATCAGTAAATTGAGAGATTGCTTGTCTATTTTTTTTATTGATACTGAGTATATTACTTTTATGCTCTACCTAACCAAGGAATTGAACTCACAACTACAAAGTAACTAGATATGCTTTCACCAACACTTTTATTTACCATGTCATGTGTTTCACTGCTATAATAACAAACAGGAAGAAAACACTAGTCTAAGTACATCAGTTTATAATAATGATAATTCCTCATCTCAGAAATTCAGACAAAAAGTATATGGCTGATCTATTCTGTAGCTTTCACCATATAGACTAATTAGACAATAGGTGCAACTTTACAATTCATGAAAGAGAACAGTTCTTTTTTTCGGACATTGGAGGCAAACTGAAAAGAAATAATGACTAATATACTAACTGGCTCAACACATTATGAGCAACACAAGTCATAAAAACCATTTCATTCTTAGTAACTCTTGTGACTCATGAGATTCCATGTTTATATGCAAAAATGCTCCCCACTTCTCTATCTGCTGAGTAAAGAAATCCCCACTGCCCCCAAAATCTTAATTTCAGTGGTTTTTATTGCAACTACTCAGACATTCTTCTATTAATCTATAAACAATGCAGATTAGAAATAAATTATAAGTTTCTACTGAAATTTGAACTTACATTCTTTTTACCTCAAGATGCCTCTTTTAGCATCAGAGTTGCTTTACCATTCAGGACATGAAGGCAATTTGCTACAGATGCTCAAATCTAAATATCTAGTTTTTATGCTTTATTTTGCTCAAATTCCCTGTTCCCTATAATTCTTCAATGTTAATATCCATGATATCACTTGTAGCAAACTATCTTGAATTTATCAAAAGAAAAACATTCTACAACTATCAGCATATTTAATAGTCTGAGATGGTGCAACAAAAAGCAACTGAAATTAAGATGAAATATAAGTTGATTATGATTGATATATGACTCTATGAGTCAAATTCATTTCTTAGCCTGAAATCTTTCAAATATCCTTGATTTGTTTTTTTACTTTATTCTTATAATTGAAAATTTAACTATAAAACTATTATTGTCTATACTTTTTCAAGATCTTGAAAAATAAATAAAACATTTTTATTTTACTTGCTCATCTAAAGAAAGCTGTAGAATGGTTTGGCTTGGTTTCTTCATAGGTTATTTAATGTCAAAGCTAACCGATGAGAAGAATAACAGTGGTACTATTTAACCCATAGATAGAAGGATAAGGAGGTTCATACCTTTCCCAAGAGTATTTGTCCAAAAGTGAATGTAATAATGTGACTGGAGTTCAAACTCACTTACTACAAATCTGTTGTCCATCGCTTTAACACCATGGGAACACCTCCGCTCCCTACTGTAGAATGGATCCATTAAAATGTGGTT